>OZ030020.1:51418847-51956347 GCA_964023405.1 Apodemus agrarius | reverse complement strand
AAGGAAAATAGATCAGATTAGATAAAGGGTGGCGCTTAAGGTTGGAATTGTGATTTGCCGTCGTATCCAGTCTCTTTCTGGAAGGGCATTTGGGTGAAGTTGGAGAACAAAGCCTGCCTAAGGTCAGGGACAAGGGAAGGCAGTGGGACCAGAGAGCAAAACACATGCAGGGAAAGTAAATGCAGGACACTGGGGGTCAGAGGAGAGTGAGCATGGAGTTGGTAGATGCCCCAGAGAAGGGCTGAGACCAAGTCCTGCCAACTGTGTCACTGACCACAATGAGGAAGTTTTTAAGTTTGATAAGAGCCACTACAAGACTTTGGGCAGCGAGAACAATGAGTTGACAGATCTCCAGGGCTTCCATGAGGTATCTTGAGGGGGCAAAGAATAAAAGTGGGAACGGAGAGAAGTGTTTAGTTTCTGAATGAAGGGATGCCAACGTGTGTGTTTGTGTGCTAAGAGGGAGGGGCCGGTGGACACATGATGTACAGGAGAAGACCCGGCCTGGTAACCCGCGTCAGTGGGTAAATGTGCTTGCTTGCACTGAGAGGTCTAACAGCTAGCCCAAGGCTTCCAAGGCCAGTGGCCCTAACCATTGCTCTAAACTGCTTCCCACTGTTGCCTGACAACTTGGGCTCACACCCCACCCCCACCCCCACCCCATGGAAGGACACGGCTGGCACCTGAAACTGCCCACCAACAGCCACACACACGAGAAGTGGCGTGCGCTCACCCAAGTGCCCGCCCACACACGTGAGGAAGGCAACGGAAGTTAATACAAATGATGATGGATGTGAGGGCAGAGTGGGGTGAAATTGGAGGACTGGCTTGGGGAGGGGGCAGGTTGGAGAGAGATGTAAATAGTGCACCCAGGAGACAGGAGGCCTTTAGGAGTGACTTTTGGGCTCTTCTTGAAGGGGGAGTTGAGTTTTAGTGGGGGTGAGAATTTGTGGCAAACAGACCTTCAAGGGTGCTGCCCCACCGTCTTCTCAGAGAGCATAGTCTATCTAACGTGCTGTTGTCTATAGGTCCCTGTAAATCTCTCAGCCTGGCTCCAACACGCCGTCTCCCTCCTCGTCCCTCCCCCTCCCCATCCCTTCTGCAATCCCACCAGCCGTCATGGGAAGCTCCCTGTCCAGAGTAAATTATTCACAGAATCTTTATCTCTCCTCTCTGGCAAAAGGCTTTTCCCAGGAGGTCTGGGCTGAGCCCACCACAAGTAAAACACAGAACACAGGGAAAAGCCGAGAGCCCAGGCGGGACGTTGTAGAGAGGGCTCCATCGCGAAGCATGATGGATATTAAGGACGCCTAGACGGGTGAGCAGACACACATTATGTGTTCTATATTCAGGATTTAAACTTCTGCGGGGCAACAGTGGGAAGCAGTTTAGAGCAATGGTTAGGAACACTGGCCTTGGAAGCCTAGGGCTAGCTGTTAGCCCCCTCGGTGCTCCAGTGCCCTTTATATGTAAAGTGGACATTGCAGTAGACCTACCATCTGTTTGTAAAGGAGGCCCCAGAAGGTGCTCTGGTTGAAAACAGTTGATGATTGCTTTCTGTTGGTGTTAGGTAGGAACAGAGAATGGGAATATGCCATTGTAAAACCTCCATAAGACATGCTCAAGGGGACATCAATAGGGGGTCAGAGGACGTCCTCTTACATTTCTTTTCTTCCCATTGGGAGACTTCTCTGCTGGGCAAGCCTGCAGTGGTAACCTTAGGATGAAGTGTGCGTTTGCTGGATGGACGGAAGAGCTGTCGGTGCTCTTAACCGCTGAGTGGTCTCTCCAGCCCCACCCGGTGTCTTAAAATGTCATTGTTTCTTCAGTAGATGGGAGCGCTGTGGTCAGGGTATGTGACCTGTGCTGGGTCCATCTCCGTAACTGTCAAATCCCATAACAGGAAGTGGTGAGGATGAGCCTTCCACAACCCCACAACCTCGTATGTCTGTGGTCCGCGAGCATGTTGGGTCCTGGCAGGGAAGTTATTTCAAATAAAATCCAGCATAAAGCAGGGGCCGGAGGAAGGTTCTCCACCCGCCTCTCGTTCCAAATTCCACTCAGGTTTGGAACCGAGCTGAACAATTTTCATTCTGAAAGATGAAAAGGTGGAAGAATTCGGCTTCTTTTTTGCTAACAGTAGAGAAAGATAAGCATCTCTCTCCAAAGGTACGAGGTCATGTTTACTCTTCTGGAATTCTCCTCGCTAGTTGTTTTTGCAGCACAATGCTACCCATGAGGCCTAACCCAAGAGAACCAGACATTCCCGACTGACTCAAATAATTCCGTCTTCTGAATGTAACCTTCTGGCATCGCTACGGTTTCCGTATTTGTTCCAGTTTTCATCACACCCTGTGACGCTGAATGGCAAGATCGCGAACAAGATGCTGTCTTGCTGCCCGGCTGGCTGACCGCCTACCACGAGACTGCAGAGATAGGGTGCAGAGGGTCTGCAGCGAGACAGAAATCCCATCCGACGGCTTCACCCTCATCCACACGGGAAAGGCAGAAATGGTTTTGAGGATTATTTTGGTGATGGGGCATCTTAGAAAGCAACAAAAGGTGAATCCCTAATTGGCAGTTATTGTTGATGAACTCATTTCTGCCTAATTAAGGGAGTCACTAAAAAATCCCACACAAAACCGTCAAAATATGTCTTGCTGTAGGGGAAAGAAAAATGACAACGTGGATTGTTAAGCCATGTGACTTTCTGCGACAAAGCAATTTGACTCTTTTTCTGAAGGCAATTTATGTTTCTAGAAACCCCAAACAGTAACGCTAAATCCGTTCCATTTTCTTAGGTGGATGCAGACACATTCGCGTCTGGGAGCTGGGATGTCTGTGTACACGTGATGCGGCACAGCTCTTTCTGCTCTCGGTCTGCGAGAGACAAGAGGCGACTTCTGAGAGTGGGGAGAGCCCTTCCTTCCACGCGGCGTGTCTGCCCATGCGGGCCAGGCTCCTGGGACGTCGGGACTCTGTGATAATTGCCCCCTTGCCAAACATACTCCTCTGAATTATTCCATAAAACACACTTGATAAATGGCTTTATCAAGGCCATTGTGTCTTGAGGAACTTAAATTAGTCCCAGATGAGTTTCTCTTCAGTTAAAATAGATTTAAGTAAAATGTAAGCGTAAAGCTGTTTCCATTTTAACGGCTGAAGCGCATTCTGGCACCAAGCACACCACCTTCTTCAGACATTTATGACTTTTGTGTTTGTTGGACGCGAACGAGACCTCAGGTGGCTGTATCTACTGCTCATATTTATGACTTTTGTGTTTGTTGGATGCAAACAAGTTCTCGATTTTCTATCTGTGAAGTAAAACAAGAACAGCTGCTTCATAAGGCTCTCGGGTGATTAAAGGAGCTAATGGACCCTGAGCACTGGGCATGCAGGGGCACGCAGGGGCACGCAGGGGATGCATCTGAACCGTTGAGTCCTTTCACCTCTGTGCAAATGCACATACATGGTATGTGGGGCTGACTTAACTCTTAGTTTCTGTCTGTTTTCAAATGAATAGGTATTGTAATATATCATTAATTCAGAGATGTGTGTGTGTGTGAGTATATGTTCAAATGAACAGGCATTGTAATATATCATTAATTCAGAGATGTGTGTATGTGTGTGTGTGTGTGTGTGTGTGTGTGTGTGTGAGCATGCATGCGCGCTCGATACCTACCTTTTAGCCATTTATCTGGGGGTATGGCTCAGTGGGAAAAGCACTGGTCTAATGTGCACGATTTGGTCCCAACATCACAAGATAAAGTCTGAGAACTGAAACGACAGCTTCATCTCAGCTTCTCGAGGCGACGCTCCTTTCCCATGTCTTCTCCACATGACTTCCTTCTTGCTCAACTGTGCGGGTTTGTAGAATTTTTCCTTGTATTGCGTGCCCCTCCCCCACTGGCCTTCCTGTTTTCTAATAATCTCACCCTTTCTTTAAAGCTCCTTCTAAATGTCCTTTTATCTATAAAGTCACCTTAATTCAATTCCCTTAATACAAAAATAATCTCTGGCTCACAGTCATTTTTGTGACACTTAAAAAATATTATTTTACATCTAAAATTGGGCCAATGAAGAAAAGCTGCGAAGGCTGCACAGCTGGTTCTCATGTCCAACTTAGGCCAGTTCCCTAATGTTCACATCTCAGCATCTTAGCCAAAACTAGGAAGTATTAGTTCAGTCTAAACGCTGAGCACTTGGGAAACATCATGGGAGAGGAGGAGAAAGGAATGAGAGAGCTGGAGGGAGGCGTGGAGTGGGCAAAGTGTTGTTTTTAGAACGAGACAGTCCCGGTTGCAAATGTTTATGTTTACCGACAGACGACCCACCGAGAGCCGGCCATCTAGATCCTACCACGGAGAGCCGGCCATCTAGATCCTACCACTGAGAGCAGGCCATCTAGGTCCTACCACGGAGAGCCAGTCATCTAGGTCCTACCACCGAGAGCAGGCCATCTAGGTCCTACCACAGAGAGCCGGCCATCTAGAGCCTACCACTGAGAGCAGGCCATCTAGGTCCTACCACTGAGAGCAGGCCATCTAGGTCCTACCATGGAGAGCCGGCCATCTAGGTCCTACCACGGAGAGCCGGCCATCTAGGTCCTACCATGGAGAGCCGGCCATCTAGGTCCTACCACGGAGAGCCAGTCATCTAGGTCCTACCACCGAGAGCAGGCCATCTAGGTCCTACCACAGAGAGCCGGCCATCTAGAGCCTACCACTGAGAGCAGGCCATCTAGATCCTACCACGGAGAGCCGGCCATCTAGATCCTACCACGGAGAGCCGGCCATCTAGATCCTACCACGGAGAGCCGGCCATCTAGATCCTACCACGGAGAGCCGGCCATCTAGATCCTACCATGGAGAGCCGGCCATCTAGGTCCTACCACGGAGAGCCGGCCATCTAGGTCCTACCACGGAGAGCTGGCCATCTAGGTCCTACCACGGGGGCAGCTATTTCCCCTGAGATGTCATCTTCCCCGAGTATCGACGGGCAGTTTATGATTGCAGAGAGAAGGAAAGGACATTTTCTTCAGTGGTATAACCAACCCCTGGCAGGGACCTCACTTCTGTAAATGATCTTTAGTCAGGTGACCTAGGATATCATAAGAAACCAAATAAAATACAACGGGGTTGCTTGAACAAGAAGAGAAGGAGGAGGAGGAGGAGGAGGAGGAGGAGGAGAAGGAAAAGGGAGAAGAGCAGGGAGAGGAGGACAGGGAGGAGGAAGGAGGAGGAAGAGGAGGAGGAAGAGGAGGAGGGGAGGAGGAGGAAGATGAGGAAGAGGAAGAAGAGGAAGAGGAGAAGGAGGAGGTAGAGGAAGAGGAGGGAGAGGAGGAGGAGGGAGAGGAGGAGGAGGAGAAAGGGGAGGAGGGGGGAGGAGGAGGAGAGAGAGGAGGAGGGGGAGAAGAAGAAGAAAAGAAGTAGCAGTAGCAAGTAGAGGAGTATCTGGGAAGAGGGGATCAGCAGGAGTAGAAGGAGAACAAGAGAGGCCAAGGGACAATGTGATCAACACATATTTACAGGTATGAAAGTGTCACAGTGAAAATGGCTATTCTTTATAATTAATGTACGAATCAAAAGTAATTACCTACCTCTTGCACTTTTCACGTGTATTGTAACTGGCTGTGGACTGTAAACTCCTTGAGGTCAGGCCTCGGGGTCCCAAGCTTACCCTCTCTGTACTATGTCCAAGCTGTGGGTCACAAAGTAGACCCTTAAAATAATGCTGCTGATAAAGGGGGTGATGGCCTCAGCTGCCTGCCTCAATCACATCCTGTCTTATTTTTGCTTTTTTTTTTTTTTAAATTACACTTATTAGAGCAGGAAAAATACAGAAAAAATATGACTCCAAATAAACCCAATGGATTGTGGCAGAATGAACACTGCTGCCCAGCTCCTCAGAACGCTTCCTGCGCTCCAGCAGCCCCTCGAGCCCCGCCTAGGCCCACTGCCTGTCATCTTGACTTCTTGTCCTGTCCTCACTTTCATTTTAATAACAGGACTCGGTTGTTGCGGTAATAGTTATAACGCAAACCACGTTTACACTGTAATTATATCCAGACAAAGTGGCATGATTCTATTAAAAAAAAAGTCTCTGATTAAGGCAAGTGCACTGCAGTAGACGGTCCAACAACCAGACAATGCCCATTGTCCTTGTAGCTGACACAGCCTCTGCTTTGAGGCTGAGCTTGTGGTTGGGTGTACCCACTTAGGACCGAGGGCATTTCCGGTCCTGACAACGGCGGGGCCAGTGTAGGAAGTAGGACATAGACCATTTTCGTTTCTGTTCCCTTAGAAACACGCGGAACAAAATAAAGTTTGCCAAATGGAAATGTACGAAACCACTGGGGAAATAAATGTTATTTTTAAGTTTCTAAGAAGGTATCACACATCACTGGGGGCGGGGGTGGGGCTGGGAGTGGAAAGTGTCTCGGGAATGTGACGGAGGGAAGCCGGCCTCACTGGATGTGGTGGGAACGGAACTGGCTTTCCTTCAAGCCTGGGTGAGCTAGAGGGCAGGGAGGAAAGCATCCTTCAGAAGTGGGAATGACCAAGAGCCCTTATGGACCAAAAGAAGTGAGTGGGTGTGGAGGTCTGGGACTGGTAGGTTTGTTGCTGGCGAGTGTCAAAAGTCTGGGCCTTCTCTCTCAGACACCGATGGCGGTCACGGCGAAAGTCAAGCGAACTAAACAGGTGGCGGCTATACTGCCAGGGAAAGGAGTTGATGTGGAGAGTTAAGGAGACTCGCCAGTGGCCGTGTCTGGGAGAACCACCACGGTTGTCTTCTTTAGAACCCTTATGCCACACTGGCAGGTCTCAGATGGCTCAGGAACTGATGGCTCCATTGTCACAAACTCGCCAGCCACTTTATAAATCCAGACAGAGTGTGGGCTGTTGGTCAGTCTGGCATTCCTCACAGATTAGTATTCAGAACGCTGGCTCTGCGGAAGACAACGTTTGTGACATAGTATCTCTCATAAAGAGAAAGCAGCCGTGGCGAGCAAAGGACCATGCCAAGTCAGGCCTTTGCTGCTGAAGCCTCCGTCATAAATAACACCCCCAGGCAGGGCACCATGAGCAGGGTGGCATGCCCTTTACTCACCAGGATAAATAGCAACAGGGTGTCTAAGACCTTCCTGACCAAAGGCCTCCCCTGACCCCGCTCTCCCTCCCACCCAGGCTAGGGCCTAGATCAAGACGCCACTTCCCTTCCATCAGCAATATGGCAAAGCAGAGGTTTTTCAGGTTTCTGTAACTCCACCGCCAGCTGGCTGTGCAAATGTGTCGGGTACGCATGCTCTAAGAACGATCAATCAAACACAGGCCAATGAGCAGAGGGTGACACAAAAGTCTAGTACTGGTGACTCCTCCCAATGCTAGAACTTAGCATTAAAACGAACTGGAAACATCAGAATAGGGGGACACCCCAAAGTGGAAAAATTTAAATACTCGATAGCATATCAATTAAGGCGAATTTAAAGGCTTTAGAGCAACATTTCATAAAAATTTTTGCTAAAACTAAAAAAACGTATAAAACGTCTATAGCTGGGCGATACTGAACACCTGAAATTTTGTTGCATGGGGAAAGAGAGAGACTGGGAAGGAGGACATCAGAGAGAACTGAGGCTAGAATGGAGAGAAGGGCTTTGGATGATTACACAACGTTCCCCCTTGGAAACTATTTTCTTTGAGATGCTTCAGCCCAAACCCTGGGCTTTGGTGCACAGGCAAGGCACTACTCCTGAGATTTCCTGGGCCCTGATATTTCACCTTAACAAACAAACAAACAAACAAAACCCCATGTCCTATCTAGTTTCACAATTATGACATAAAGGAAGAGGACATTTGAGCTCTTGTATTCAACAAAAGCAAACAGGGGCTCTGTGGGTAACCCAGGTCTCTGCCTTGGCAGCTACCAAAGCTCTGCCTGGTTTGTCTCTAGCAGAGATGACATCACCCTAAGAAGGCCAGAAGGTGCTGATTAATCAGAAGTCAGGACTAATCCCAGAAAAGTGAGGCACAGTGAGATCCCAGGGTGTCCCAGAAGAGATGGCCATCACCCGCTGCACCACCCTACCCTCGGGGGATGTGCGTGCTCAGCAGGTCCTTCCCTGGGCTGAGCTAGTTCACTCCGTACTGGCTACAGTTGCATCTACTAGCTGTGCTCTTAAAGATGGGTATCACCATGGTGGAGAGACACTTGTTTGGCTCAGGCCTGCTTGGGTACCAGAGCCAAAATGGGTAAATCAGATCCGTGGACCCCTTGTAAGTCACTTGGAGGCAGAGGTCACACTTCTAGAGTGTAGGGTTTTACAGCTGCGAGATTTAATGAGATCTGTACCATAGGCACATGTTATTCGTGATTTTATTTTTATTAAAATCATTTTAACGATTTCATCTCATTAGAACACAGCAATCCGTAGCTTGGGGGAGTATCAGGGATGTTCTGTCCACCTGCAGGCATGGGTCTCGAGCCAGGACAACTGTTGGTTCACCTTCCCAACCCCCCTGGAGATGAGGGATGAGGGACCGTGAGGAACACAGGAGCAGGAGAATGGGTTCGTGAGGAATGATGAAGCTATGTCATGATTGGCCTGTTCTTGGATTAAGGTCAGAGAGGGAATCTACATAAAGGGTGTGCTCTCCAGTTGGGCATCTGAATAGCAATTCAGACCCGTGTTTATATCTGGAGTAGTTTTTATAAAATCTAAGGATTCTGGGTGAGGCTAGGCCTTGTTTACAGTTCAGCAGACAGGAAGAAGAGCTTCATCCTGAGAAGTGAGATTCACTGGGCTCTTTGCAGAGGCCACGGAGCTGCAGATGGGATGAGGGAGCTTGGGCTTGCCTCTTGCAGCTCATTAAGGAATTCTCTCACTGGCTCAGGTTGCCTCTCAGTCCCCCGGTGCCCATCTGTGCTGTTTAATTGGTTAGTTGGGTATAGGAAAGGACATGTAGCCCAGAGATGAGTTTAGGTGTATGAAGGCAGAACGGACATCTCCCATCAAGATGGCCCTCGGTTACTGCCCTGCTCGTTTGTTTCAGCCACATTGAGCTGAAACAAATCTTCTATTCCCTTTCCTTTTTCCCTCTGTCTATAAAGCAAAGGTCCCACTAGGGTTAGCTGCACAGTGAGTGCTGTAGCGTGTCAGATTGCCTTGGCAGAGAGCAGTCCTTTTATCTGCTTTTTGATCAGTGTTGAGTCTCAGGCTTTTAAATCTTTTGAACTCCTATCCATTGTTCCAAACAAGCTGCCGCTGATTCTACAAGCCCTGTTCTCTCTTGATCGTATCACTTTGGCTTGAATATGCTGTCCTTGTTCTCTCCTGGGCTAATGGAGTGAGGTGTGGAACAAAGGGCTTCGGAAGCTGTAATCAGTGGCTATCGGCTGGAGGCTCGGGGATTGGCTGGAAGCACGTGATGACTTATCAAAAATTCAGCCCCTCTCCAGATCATGGAGGAACAGATCGGGCCGATCTAAGCAGGGTTTCCCAACCCGGGCCATCATCAGGGTAGCCTGCGAATCTTTGGAGGACAGGGTCCCCAGCTTGGGAAGGCAGCCACCTCTTGTTTTTAAACAAAGCTCCTGTGTGATTCCGCACCAACCAAGGCAGAACCTCTGGCTTCTGGCCTCCATTACCTCATGTCAGGCCCAACATTTGGCTTAGGCCGTAACACGGTGCCTCTCCTGGGATGTACTTGCTGATAAGAACTTCCCAGGTTCTAAGAAACACTTGGCCCAATTGTCCAAACTTCTGGCTTAAGATTTCACTCAAGAGTTGAAGGGGTCTTCGAAGATGGCCTAAGTCCCTGATCTGAATGACCAGGAGGAAAAAAGGTATTGAAGGCTCAGGAAAGGATTTGGGCTCAGGTTCGTAGATGTAGGCAGCAAGGGATTAGAACCAGGAGACAGCTGTACAACTCTTGATTTGAAGCTCAGCCAGCAATGAGGGGCTGGAGAGCTGGCTCCCAGAGACTCCAGCTTTAGCTAAGCGGTCTCAAACAGACACTGTCTGGAAAGGAAACCCTAAGGATAACCATTTCTGAGCACTCTTCCCCATGGTTGTCAGCCTCTCACACTTGGGCAGAGTTAGCTCTACACAGCATTGATCTTTTGGAGTAAGTCCAGTTTACCGAGGAGGGAACACAGGGCTGAGGTAGGTCATTGAGGAACGCAAGTCAGTTGGTGGCACCGACAGAACTTGAGCTTTTATTTTTATTTTTATTTCTTTTTGTTTTTGCTTTTTTAAAAGATTTATTTATTTTTTATTTATATGAGTACACTGCAGCTATCTTCAGACACACACCAGAAGAGGGCATCAGATCCCATTACAGATGGTTGTGAGCCACCATGTGGTTGCTGGGAATTGAACTCAGGCCCTCTGGCAGAGCAGTCAGTGCTCTTAACCACGGAGCCTTCTCTCCAGCCCCTCTTTTTGTTTTTTATTCATTTATATTTTTGCTACACAAGCACATTGCCCCTTACTTGTTTTTAGCTTTGGACTTTATTTAGTTTTACTGAGTATGCAGAACTTGAACTCTAGAATGTGGCCTTCTTTGATGTCTGAAGGCTTTTACAGATCTTTGAATCCAGAATGGAGTAGAATACAAGTTGAATGACTGGGGTGGTGGCAGTGACAGCAGCTGTGGGGTAATGAACCGCAAAAACTATTTAAAAATGCAAAGAGCAATTAGTTCTAAAACCACATCTTCCATATGTGGGGTTGTTCATGGACTGAGATCTTCACAGGCCTATGACATTCTAAAGCCACTCTGAGGGTGACGCAGGGGCATAATAAAACAGTGCCGGAGTGAGAACATGGTTATTAAAATCACATTTTAATAAATGACTACGCTGAACTCTGTAGAAAGGAAGCCAGTGTTAAGTGGGGACAACCTCTCACTTTAGCAGGGTCTGGGAAGTGTTTCCCAGTTGGGTTGAGACGGGTGACGACTCCCGGGCCCTGTTGTCCTTGTAGTGCAGCCTGGGGAGGCAGTGAAGGAAGAGTGACGGAAATGACGAAGCACCCTTTGGGGAATGACAGAAGTCTACAGATGAAAATAATCACACCTTGGGGAGCTCGGAGGATCAGTAAACACCACCCATTACTCACTAGTTGTAAGATCTCCCAGCATTAATCCACCTTGGCAGAGGGAAGGACATTACCAAATGACTACATTGCCTGCTGGCTTCTCCCAGACTCCTGGCTGGAAAAGCAAACAAGTGAATATCCAGTCTGGAAGATGGGACTGTTTCCCGTACAGTCCATCTCAAGGAGGTCCTGCAGGCAAAGCAACTAGGGTTTATTTATTTATTTATTTTTCACTTCTGTTGTTGTTGTTGATCCATTCCAACAAATTCTGGAGTGTCTGAGTCCTGTCTTGGAAGCAGTTTTCTTAAGGTTTAACTATATACGTGTCAGATCTGTGGTCACCATTTTCTCTTTCTGTAGTAATTTTAAAGGACAACGGAATGCCAAAACTTGTCTCCGTTGTGTCGGCCCAGAAGAGTGGGAACTTGGGCTTGAGCATTTGTAGATTCAGTACTTTATCCTTAGTGTGGAAGGTGACTGGAGAAAGGTTCATTAGTAAAGAGGAAACAAAACAAAATATTTCTTCCTTTATTCATGGGATAAAGGTCTTAACTACCAATAACAAGTACCAATAACAAGGAAAATACAAAGAGGGAACATTCTAGAAGCTAGAAGACTTCTTTGGCTAGTACAGAGTCTAGCTGCCTCTTCTTCATATGGGTCTTGATATAATTGCTGAGAAACAAAAAACTTGTTATTAATGAACTAGCTGGGGAAATGTTCACTAGGATATTCAAGCAGTTTTATGGTAGTGCACTTAACTCATAAGAAGCCCTTATTTTTATTAGCACAGAGGGCATTTGCTCTGGAGAGGAGACACTAAATGTGCAGTCCACACAGCATAAAGAGAAGGCTTCCCCAGGTGTTATAGGTGGGGTATAGACTGTATCAGGATGTTTCCAAGGAGACAGCGACACACCAGCCAGTAGCTGGTGGAGACCTAAGACTACAGGCAGCCTGCAGAGGAAGAAGAAGATCACTCCTCACACTCCTCAGGGCTGGGAAGAATGGCTTTGTCCCTCATTTTGTTTGGCAGTCATTGGCTGGCAAGCTTGGTAAGGAGTTATCTTCCCCAGAGCCCTTTAGAGAGTCAAGTGTCAGATGCAGTGGTGGGGATTGTGGTCATCTTCAGGTGACATAGAGACAGACCAGGCCAAGCAGGGTCAATCTGCTCCAGGGCCATGCAGTTGTAGGGACAAAGATCTGGTTCTTCCAAGAACTGGAGCGTAACAGATGAACAGGAAAACAGCAGGGCAGGCATTGTTGCATTGCAGTTGCAGGGAGGAGGGATTTCCCCAAAGTTCATTTGTAGAATTTCTGATGTGTGGGAAGTGTCTTGGGAATGGTGCCTTTCCCCCCAGCTTATACAAAGTCATTGTATGAGCTGGCAGTTTCCCTCAAGAAAAAAAAAGCATTCAGTACTCAAAAGCCTTTCTATGTGATCAGTTATACTAAGGTAGTAGAGTCAATTAAGTGCCTAAAGAATCATCTGTTAAGGGCTTACCCCTATCAATACCATGGTTCAGGTCAGGGTGGTGAACATTAATGTATTTACACAGACGATAAGAGGGTGAATGGAAATGGATTTCTCGGTTTCGATTCGTTTCAGGACAAAAGACCTTTATGCTGTGAACATTCCCAAGGGTTTTCCTTCACAGTCCTCTCCTGCCCTCCGGTCCTCCCACAAGGGCATGCCAGTATTTGCTGTGGTTGCTAGAAGAGACTTGAAAGAGTCTGGAGAAGTTGGAAGTAACCACTACTCAGACCAAAAGTAAGTCTTGTGTATGGGATGTCTGCTGTATTTAAGACACAACAAAGTGAGTTAATGCACACTTGCCTTTCCACTGTGCCACTCTACTGGTTTTCAAATAAAATTCTCCCAGTGTCTACTGCATCCTTGGGGAAAAGACATCCAGGAAAATAAGTTGATTCCAGGGCAAATGAAACTATACTATCAAGGAAAAAAACAATCCAGAATGTCTTCTTGTGGATATAGTTTGTTCTGCCAAAAGAAGGGGATCTATGAGAACAAACACTCAATCTTGGTGTTGGTTAGCCTTTTGAAAAAGTAACTTGCTATCTGCTGAATCTCGTTTCTATAATGGAAGGGCCACAGGAAGCAGATATGAAACACCTGAATCACTCATTGTTTTAGAGAAACCAACTGGTGCTCTATTTGATAAATAAGTGACTTGTTCAGCCTTGGAGTCCTGGGAGAGACGTACCAAGATCATTAATTACATTTCCCGGCTTGCACTAACAGTGTTTGGGAGGGGGCAGAGCAGCGCTGGGAACTGAGAACAGACAAAGGTCCTACTATCACCTTCGGTTCTCAGGCTGACTGAATAGGACTTTGTGCAGTTTCTGTGAAAAATTCTACCATCAAAGGATAGACTAGATTTGCTTAGGAACTCATTTCAAAAAGAAATCTTTAGGGCGATGTGACTCTTAGGTGAGCAAAGACATTAAATCAATGTTTACAGTTTGAGAGTCAGATCCAATAAAAGGTTCTCATTCTTTAGTTTCTGCCCTAGGGCAGCAGCATCTGCCCAGGACTGATCTTCAGGGGAGTGAGAAACAAAAGCAAGAATCACAATTAGTTGGGGGAGCTTAATAAGCAACAACAACAACAACAAAATCATCATCATCATCATCATCATCATCAACAACAACAACACAACAGGCCCTGGACCCCTACCCAGACCTGTCCTTTCTGAGTGTGGGAAATTAATGACTATAGGATCCCTGACCCCTTCATCTCCCCAGGGTCACTGCAATACATGAACACATTGCTACTCTTAAGTTCTGGGTTCTTCTAAGGTGTTTGTAGGGGCAAGTGTAACTTTTTTCAAATCCTATTTTTAATGATAGTTCTTCAACACTTTAACCTCCCTAGTAGCCCACCACCCACCAGAGGTCATGGGAAAGAAAGGACACAGGGGGGGAGTGGACCTGTTTAGGAAGGTTCTTTGGAACAACTTCCATCTGTGTTGTCTAGAAATTTGCAGTTCAGTTCACAGGTTGGTAGCAGCAGCTTGATCCACTCGCAAACACTTCATGGATACACCAGAAATCCAGCTCAGTAGAGTCAGGTTAGCAACAGCAGAGATGTGACCTAGCAGAGACAGCCAGGCCTCAGCCTCAGCTCTAGTCAGCTGGAAGGACCAAGAGGAACACCAGGAGATGTTCTCAGTTGTGCCTCTCTCAGGGAAGTGAAGATCAGTGAGGATGAGACCCACAAGTGTTACACAGCTAGCTGTGCCAGCAAGCCAAGCTTTGTCGCCATCACTCTGTCAAATCCTATCTGGACCCTCCAAACATCACGTGTCCTTTATGTGCCTTGCCTCAGCACATGTATCCAATCAGCCCGAGTCCTCAGAGTCCTGACAAATGCAGCTCAACTGTGCAACGTAAGGCGGACCAATACATGTGTGTCTCTAGCAAAGAATCCTTCATCACGTGTCCTTTCACGTGTTTGCTTTGACAGAACATCCTCTCTATGTCTGCTTCAGTGAAACCTTCCTTCATGAGTCCGCCTTAGTCTTTGACCTGTGTCCACTTTAGGAAAACATTCCATCATGTGTTTGCCCCAGCAAAAGACCTTCCAACACAACTGACTCTCGGATGAACCTTTACATTTCCACTTCAGGGTTGGGTGGTGGCGGTGGGTGGGGGTCGGGGTGGAGAGAGAGTGCAAAAAGCTTGAACAGAGCTGAGTCTCTCTGAAAGGCTTTTCCTTTTCCCGTTTTTGCTGTTTTATGATTTGGTCCTGGGGCTTGGACCTGGGGCATTGCCCACGTGAGGCAGCTCTTTGGCATCCAGTTGTATTTCGAACTATGAAAAAAATTTGTTCTGCTTTGCCTTTTCTCTCCGTTGAACAAGCAAGCGTTTGGAGAAAAGTCTCAGTGTCTGTCTAAAGGGCACCCAACTGGTTGTGTGGGCTGACAGGCTTGGAGCTGAAAATGCTGGAGACTGCACATGTGCAAAACCACGGATTCCGTAAATACTCAGGATGCTCTTTAGTAAGCCAGCGCACCCGCCCTGTGTGCCAGCTCTCCCTCGCCATGACAAATACCTGACATGAATCGACTGGCTGGAGGGAAGGTTTGTTTTGGCGCGGGATTTCAGAACTTTTGGTCCTTGGTTACTTGGTTACAGTGTTGTGGAGTGTGGTAGCAAATCAGGCCATTGTGGGAGCACGGACGCTGCTAACCTCAAAGGCTGTGGGAGAGGAAAAAAAGAGATAATATCTCCTTCAGGAGCATACTTTCCACGACGTAACTTCCTTCCACGAGGCTGAAGCCCTAACTGGCTACCACCTTCCTTAGCACTGTGGGCTGGGAACCCAGCTGTAAACAGACAGGCCTTTGGAGGACATTTAAGATCTCAACTGCAGCACCATCATGGTGCTAACTCTAATAAGATGAAATCCATGTTTGTGTCTAAAGGTAAGCCTAATTCTTAAATAAGATTTGAACATTTAAAAAAAAAAATTCTGTGAAATATCTAAGTCAAGGCCTGTGTGTGATCGCCAAACTTTTAGAAACCAGACCTTTAAGTCACACAAGTAAATGCTTGTACCCAGCCTATAAACAGGCTTTTCAAATACTAATCTGTAAAATCGAACAGACACTGCGCAGTTTCTCTTAATCTTAGTGCCCCTAATTATGCTTTATATTTCTTAGCTCGCACTGCATACTACATGAAAGCAAATGTCATTAAAACCTACCCTTTCCACGGGCTATGTCTACCCGATGGTGTGACTCTAGCACAGAACTGATCTGGGACCCAGAACTTGAAGGATTTGCATTCTTGGTACCTGTTAACTGTAGTTCTGGCAGCAGGCTCTGGATGGAGGCTTTTGGGGATCCCTCCTGTGGGGAGACTGCCAGAAGCTGCTTTCCCAGGCCTCGCTGTCTCCAGCCTTGAGGTGATATGTTTTTCACTGTCTAGCCCATCACGACTTCCTGCTCTTGTTCTGTAATGTTTCTCAGATCCGCTTCTTCCGGTTGCCTTCCCAGCCTTCTGGGTCAGGCTTTAATGACCTCACGTGCACCTGCACTCTCCTAAGATCCTCCTTCCTGTCTGCGGCTTTTCCTCTCACTGCTATTCTTCCTTCTCTTCCCGGAGCATCGGCTCCGCCCCACACCTTGTGCAGCAGCTCCCTGCTGCATCCGATCCAGGTCTAGGTCTTCTGCTCCAACGCTCCCCTCCCTGCCCAGACCATCGATCTCCTTTACAGCTGGACCCCACTGCAGCCAAGTAAACGTCCTGACAGTGTCTATACAGTGCTGCAACATCTGGCTAATCCAGTCAACTCTGTCAAATCTTCAGTTAATCATCTGGATGTTTTGTCTACAAGCCGCCAAACATCTGGATTGACTGAAGAAATTCACTACATCGATGGAGGTTGGCTTTAAAAAAAAAATGGAATTGACCAGATGTTTTGGCACTACATAGACACATCATTGTCCCTAACATTTTTCTTAATAGTCCGTCTGCACAACTTTCTTCCCACCTGGAACATGACCTGCCCCCTCAATGGCATGTTTTCCTTTCCTTTCAAATTATGGTCAAAACTCCCCATCATGAGGTTGCTCTAGGTTGGTCTGACTAAGCCCACTGATTGGTCCTTCTAGTACTCATTTCATTATTTTCAACTGAAGCCTGTGTTTTTTACTGGATCATAAACTCTGTAAGTCAGTAGAATGTCTACCAGAAAGGCAACTTGGTTCCTGTAGGGAGAGTCTCAGTAACCTGGCGATCAGGGGTAGAAGCTCTGGGCTCAGTCTGATACTCTAGCTTCTCTGTTCGCTGTGTGACACTGATAAATTACTTATCTTCACTAAGGCCCACATCTTTTGGAAAGCAGAATAAGGATAGATGCAAACGCTTCACAAGGTTGCTTATAAGAATCAAATGAGTTAACGCAGCTCTTAGCATTAGCAGTCTGTATTACAGGTCTTCACATGTGGAAGCACTTTTCCTGCCTGTGTTTGCCTAGGCTGTGACAGGGCCTTGGTGGGAGGATTAGATGGATTTTGTCGTTTCCGTTTGGGAGAGGGGAATCCAGTATCTAGAGATTATCCATTGTCGGAGCTGCTCTTGAGCTGAGGTTGTACCCTTCTGCATATTTATCATAAATACAGCCTTTTTTTCATGAAGATACTAAGCTATGAGCATGTAATAAACTTAAATTGGCCTTTGAAAGTTCTTTCTGGGAAGTAGTGGCTTATCTGTCAATTTAACAAATATTTATTAGATATCTGCTTTCTGTTAGGTTCTGAACACTGAGATACTAGTAATAAAAGTTGACAAAATTAGTCCATTTTAATGGACTGAGTGCAAGAAAAATAACCTGTGTATTGATGTTGGCTTGCTCGTATGTGTTCATGCTATGTCATGCCTAGTATTGGTAGAGGCAAGAAGCAGGTGCTAGATCTCCTGGAACTGAAGCTGCAGGCATTACAAGCTATGTGAGTTCTGAGGACTGAATTCGGGTTCTCAGAAATTGCAGCAGGTGTTCTTGTTGGCAGTGTCATCTTAGGTTTCAACAAATAGCCCGAGACTAGGTTCCCTCATCTGTAAAGGAATATAGCAGGTTCTGACCTCACAGGACGGACGGGTAAAGCGCTCAGTGGTTAACAGTATCACTGACCACAGAAGAACAGGAGATGGTGACTGGGTGTGTGGAATGGAGAGGACTGCATTTCAAAAGTAGAGTTGAATTCTCCGAAGCGTCATCTCAACACCGACCCAAAGGAACCAAGGGATGCTGCCGGGTTGCCATGGAAACAGCGCTTAGGTAGAGGGCAGACACTCTAAAGACCCTGGGACAGAATACGGAATACGTATAGCTCACTCGGTGAGCAGCTGAGGAAGAGAGTGTGGGGAGGGTGGTGAAAGAGGGGGTCAGCGAGACCGAGGAGCCGGGGGCAATTCCTCACACCCCTCTGTAAGGGCCTGAGTTTGGACTCTGAATTACATAAGATTTAACTAATATAACACTGTGACTTTAAAAACTTCCACTGACTGCCATGATAAAATGATACAGGGAGCTGGGTGAAAGTAAGGAGTCTAGGTTCTGCCCTTTCTTAGCGACCCATGTGAAAATGGATAGTCTGTCTCTTGGGTGGCAGCAGCGGGAGATAGTGATATTCTGTGTCTGTGCTGAAGGGAGAAGCAACAGAGTATCAGAACGGCTTGAGTGTGGGAGGTAGACAGGTGCCCAGGTTATATGGCCTCCGCAACAGAACAGTCGGCATTGCCAAGGTGCTGGGAAACTGCCCTGAGGAGGGCTGGAGGGTGAGGCTAGGAATGGTAGCTCTGCTCATCTTTGGGTGTGCCAGGAGATTTCCTCTGCAATGGACTTAGACCTCACAAGTCACTATCCCTTTTGTAAGTTAGAAAATCACTTGCTGAAGTCTTTGGCTGATTGGGAAATATCATCCACAATACATCTGCACCCAAAATACAGTATTATAATAAGATTCTAGCATAGAAGAAAAACAATACACGCCTCTTACACTGAACAAAGCATTTTCCTCAAAATGAAAATTAAACACTGTTTTATCCATATCACATGAAAAAGAGAAGGAAGCCCACAGATTATACGTTCCCCAGAACTGCTGGGAACCAACTACAACTCATGCATTTTAAGTGGGATGACCTATTTTTTAATATGTAGGCCACTTCATTTCTGGTGTATTCTTTCTTTCTTTCTTTCTTTCTTTCTTTCTTTCTTTCTCTTTCTCTCTCTCTCTCTCTCTCTCTCTCTCTCTCTCTCTCTCTCTCTCTCTCTCTTTCTCCCTTCCTCCCTTTCCTCCCTCCCTCCCTCCCTTCCTTCCTTCCTTCCTTCCTTCCTTCCTTCCTTCCTTCCTTTCTTTTTTTCGAGACAGGGTTTCTCTGTATAGCTCTGGCTGTCCTGGAACTCACTCTGTAGACCAGGCTGGCCTCGAACTCAGAAATCTGCCTGCCTCTGCCTCCCAGAGTGCTGGGATTACAGGCATGCGCCACCACCACCCGGCTCTGGTGTATTTTCTATTGAACTATTTGAATATCCTGATACAGACTTAATTATATTAAATATGGAAAAAACATATAAAAGTCCACTCAGTATTTCCTAATTTCAAAATTATCTTGATTACATTTTTTAAAAAAGCTAGCAGTTCATCATTAACGATCACATTTGGCATCATAAGGATGAGAAAATATTAATAGTTTTCTAAAAGACAACAAATGTCTCTTCCTTCTTAACTGGTGCTGTGAAGAAAGCCTCCAGAAGAGAGTTAGGCTGATCAAGTAACATGAGTGAATGCCATGATCTAATCATCAGGGAATAATTTCCAGCAGATGTGGAGAGACCAAACTCCTGCTGCACATCATTTAGAATCTAGGTTTTTGTTTTTTTTTCAGGTGGGAATTCCCATCCTCTATCTAGCTCAATGCTGCTCTTCTAAGTTAAGTAATGAATTTGTACATTATCATACACATCAGAGGCCTATCATTTGATTTCTTACACATCCTTCCCTCCACCCCCATAAGATTTGGTTCCTTTTGAGCTGGGCAGAAGATGAACTGGAATTCAATAGGAAAAAAAGGAGAGGAGAAAATACAAGCAAAAGTAAGGCTTTTGGAAAACTTCATCAACAGAGAATCTAAAGATACAAATCAGTCATGAAACGGTTATCACATAAAATAGGAATGTATGAGGATCACGGCTCTAGAAAAGGGATCACGGCAGTGAGTTCTGTGGGGCTGATGCCAGAGCTAGCACACATACAAAGGCCTCAGCCAGAAATGAAATCGAATGGCAAAGGGAAGGAACACATCAGGGCGACCTCAGCACTCGCACCGGGCTATGCTGGGGCAGCACGACAGATGTGCAGTTCTCTCTGAGCTCATTCAACCCCATACCACCAAAAACAGCAGCAGCCGCTTCCACGAAGACATTGCCTATGGGTCTAGGAGGGGTGTGTGCTGTCGGGGAGGGGTAGTGGTCCTGGTACTGAGTACTCTTTCTACAGACTCAGCACTTCTGACACCATCATAGTAAGATCTGATGTCTTAACTATTTTTTCTTAGACTGGAGTTTCATCTTGCAGGGATTTTTCTACAGTGTGATTCCTGATTCATATCCCTCCACTAAAAGCTACAAGAAGCAAAGACAGAAAATGTCCTGTGCTTTCCAGTAAGCAGAAATGAGGCCACCTGACACTCTGCTAGGCTGCTGGCTGTCATGGCTCTGGCGAAAGCTGACGGACCTGCTCTTGTGAGTGGCAGTGAAGAATGTAACCCCTCTACCCGTCTCCACATCGACACCACATAAACAAGTTGTTCACACTGATAGGCCCTCAGTGTAACTCACTTCACACGTCCCCTGTCTTTCTGGCTATCGCTAGGACAAAGCAGCATGCTTCAGCCCTTTTCTGCTTCTATCTAGCCCTTTCCATATAGGCCACACTGACAGGACCTGACAGGGGTATGTACCTCACACATACCATCTTATCAAGAACCCGACAGTGGCAGTTTGAAAAGGATGCCCACCGTCTGTCACCGAATGTGTTCTAAAAACAGCAGCAAACCACTTGGCTCCTCACACGGGATGACCTGTTTATGATGTCCCCATTTTTAGATGGGCACATGCATTACTGACTGTGTGGCCTCAGAGGAGACAAACCTGAGGGCCTGTGGCGATGTGCAGTTTTATAACATTGAAATCCCAGACAGATCTGCATTAACTTCAATTACCCTCTGAGAAAGAAAAACCCAAGGGCTGGTTTGACCTCTTAACCTGCCACCAGCTTTACCCAAAGTGGAAGGCATGGCTTGCCACAGTGTGAACAAAATGCCAATTGTTTTTCTCCCTCCAGTGTTGTCTTGGGCAAAGAACAAGAGCTCTGATACGGTGCCTGGTCTCCGCCTAATATCCCTGACAAAAACACGTAAACAAAAACTAACCCCAAATATGAAAATGAAGTGAAGTTCAAAGGCTATTTTTAATATTCTTTTACATTTTAAGATATTATTATTATTATTATTATTATTATTATTATTATCATTATTATTTTCAGTTCGTTTACTTGGCCTAAACATTTCTTTGTGACTGCAAACATATTTAATAATGCTGAGCTTAGTTTCCTATTCTTTTTGGAAATTACCTATTTAGTTAAATTTAGTTAAATTTGTAATGGTGAAATCCCACAATATTCTAGTTACTACTACATTTCAGAAGCTTCTGTTCTTTACAGTTAAAATAAGATGAACATTTAACTAAACTAAGACCTTAATTTTGTCGTTCAATTGTCTCTCTCCAGGGTATCAGAAGGCACCGTGCAAGCTTCCAAAGGAGGGAGGCGGCCGACATTCCTACCCAGCGAGGCACCCATGTGTGACACACCAGCACCATACTGTAAGTCGAAGGGTGCTGCAGTGGCTCACATATCTTTGTGGGAACCAATAGCTCTCTCAACAAAAGGGAAACCATGTCTGGTACTGGAAACCTAGCCAACTACCTAGGGCTAGTGAAGCCATGGGTCTTGGAGGAAAATCTACAACCATCACTTTATTAA
Source organism: Apodemus agrarius (assembly GCA_964023405.1). NCBI lineage: Eukaryota > Metazoa > Chordata > Mammalia > Rodentia > Muridae > Apodemus > Apodemus agrarius. The sequence continues at coordinate 51,934,678 of OZ030020.1, read as the reverse complement.
AATAGCATTATCCCTAACTGCATTCTAAATATTTGTCCTTCTACCCACCAATAAAGTGTAGTCTCAGTTCATGCAGAGGATATTTTCTTTGCAACTGACAGAGATCATTACAAAAATCATAGCCAATAACAATGCAGAGTTGCGGAGCCCAGTGCCAATGGATACATCTACAAACCATCCCCACACTTACGGCTTGGGGAACACTGCGATAGAGGAGGCAGGGAGACCGAGAGCCAGAGACCAGAGAGTTTGTGCAAGGCTGTATCTCCTGGGAACGTCAGAAGCTACAGTGACAAAGTCACACTGATATGACTGCCTAAGCAGAAGCTTTAAGGGACAGTAAAACTAGATATGCTAATGTGGATGGGAGTGGTGTGGTGGTGAGCCCAAAAGGCCTCAACCCTACACAAAGCACTAAGACATGCTGAGAGTGGAAGAAATTGTCTTCTCCAAGCAAGAACACACCAATTGGTTGGCTCCAAAAACAATATATATGTGTGTTTATGTGTGTGTGTGTGTGTGTGTGTGTGCTTACACACACACACACACACACACACACACACACATACATTATTATATAGACTGAGGAAGTTATGATTAAAAATATATGAGTTTATATGTATATATGCAGATGTGTGTGTATATATATATATATATATATACACACACACACAGAGACATATACAGACATATGTATATATTAACAATTAATGAAAACGAGCAAGCAGGAAAGTATAGGAGGGTTTGACAGGAGAAAAAGAAAAGGGAAAATGATATAATTATAATTTCAGATATAATTATAATTTCAAAAATAAAAGAAAATATCAACTGTGTTTTAAAAACTGAACTTCTTCTCTGACGCCCCTGCGGAGAGCCCCAGGAGCTCTGCTGGGCTTACACTGAACTGGTGAAGGGGCCACAGCAGACGGAGAATGGCAGAGATGGAGTTTCAACACACACGGACTCAGACATTTCATAACGTCTGCAAAGATGGACTCCGCCTAGCTGTCAGCAGGAGCGAGTACAGAAAACGTGCACACTGTAGGACGGGGTTTCATCGGCTATAAACCTATGTCATCTGCTGGAAAGCGGGTACAGTCAGGAAAGTAAGCCGGACACAGAGGATAAGTGAGTACTGCGTTTTCTCTAGCTTGTGGATCACAGGTTTTACATAATCACATACAACTGTACATGTACATAGGATACCAAAGTACAAATGAGTGTGCTAGTGGACGGAACAGGAGGAAAGGGGAGGGAGGGTGGATACGGGCAAGGCTTCGCTGTGTACAATGAACATGCCAATAAGAAGTAACTGCAGTGCTGTGTTTGCACAACCAAATCCTGCCTCAGTCACCTGAAATCCTGAGCTGACTTGACAAGCGCCACGGTACTTCTACCACATCTCTCTTTTCTCTGAAATTCTCTCCATCTTCTTTCAAAAGGAGGATTTTCTGGATTCTGGGAGTCCTGTCTTCTCACCTCAGGTTTTTAGTCACAGTCACGAAGGACAAAGGTTGTGGTGGTTTCGGGCACACTCCAGTGTGTAAGACTGAGCACGGAGCACTATTTTCTAGCTGAAACTCAAGTGAGCCCTGGGCATTTCTCTTCTATCCTCAGAGATAATTGATAGTTTTACATATTTGTTTTACATATGTGCATATCTATAATGATAAAAATGATCTCTTATGTGCTTAAAATTATATATATATATATATATATGTATATATATATATATATATCTGTTTTGTTTGTTCCTCTTAAGAAACAGTAATAGAGTTCTGCTTAATTTTTCCATGCTGAGAATCTAGTTCGGGGCCTGGCTAGGCAAACACCCATGCCTTAGATGCACGCCCAGAGTTAGGTGGTCTATAAAATATCCCACAGTGGGCTAGGAAATGACATTTGTATTCTATGAGGCTTTGATGTGATGTATGTTAGCATATTTGAACAATGTCTGAAAATGTCTTTCGTGTTCAGGCCTAGGATTCTAACCCATTGGCCCTCACTGGTAGTTTGGAGGGGATGGTGGTGGCGACCGGGCAAGGCAGGGGCTAGCACTTCTCCGTCCTCTGTGTGCTGCCAGTGCTACACCTGGGATCACACCAAAGAGCCAGGGCCTTGGGAAGAGGAAACTGATTTCATTACTTCTTCTGAAAAGATGTGGCTGGTGAGGTTTTATTAGGTGCCTGAAGTTAGTCTGTCTACTGTACAATTTTAGCACTCCGAGTTTAGAGCTAAATATAGGTAACAGAAATACCACTGTGAATGAGTGTGTCAAAGGCTAGATTCTTGATGAGTTCTACTGGTGGTGCAGGTCCTGTGCACCCACTTGTCCTGGTGCTGATGAGGGCAGAGTGGCAGGTGGCCCGCGGCAGGCAGTGGCGTGTGGTGAGCATGTGACAGCGTGCTACTGCTCCGAGACAGCCCTGACGTCCAGGCAGTGGGCTGGGCAGAGGGATGTTCACCTGCCTGTGGGCTCCTCATGAAGGGAAGCAGGAGTCCTACGGGTCTGGCTATTTTTATATGTTTATATACAAAAAGAAATCATCAATGTTAATGTTTTTATTTTATAGTTTTGATTTTATATTAAAGTATCAGGGAAGTTTCCCTTATTCTTTCTGTGAGCACCTCCTATAACAAATCTGAACAAGACTCCTTCACACATTTCAGGGTAGAGGGGCATATAGACAGTCTTATGCAATCTGCAGAAGGTTAACACTTAAACTGGAAAGATTTATTTCAGATTTAGTAATATAAAAGGTCAATTAGGGAAAAAATGTATCAGTAACCAAAAGCATTTGCTTACATCATTCCAAATTTACAAAAGGAAATACCTGTTTTCTGAAAATCAGAACACAGGCTCTGACAGGCTTCCCACAGCTGCTGCAACTCCGTGGACACGTCTGACAGGACCCCCGCAGGCGCCACCTCGCTGGCATTGCCGCTCCTCTCACCGCCTTTCTTTTTTCTCTCTCAGCAGCTTTTTGCTCTCCTCGCGTCTCCTTTTGTTCACTGGGTTCCGAGGATCATAGATTTCAAACGTGTCCGAGTCCTGCATGCTTGCATCTTTCACTTTTCTGGTTTTGTCTTCAAACTGCAGCACGTGTGACATCCTGAAGATGAGAAGAGATGGCCCAGTGAACTCAGGCTGGGACCCAGCAGACACTTGGTACCCACTCTCTCTGGCACAGCGAGCCAGGCAGTGCTCATGCCATCTGGAGAGCAGTTCCACAGAAAACAAAGCTGAGGTGAGGAGCTGGGCTCAGTGGCAGAGTGCTGGCCTAGCCTGTGCTAAGCCTTGGGCTTGGGTCCCCAGAGCTGCATAACAGAAACAAAGCAGAACTCTGGAAGCCTGCTGGAGTCGTCCGCCCGCCCCTCTGCCATCCCAGGAGTCTACTCCCACGTTCACTTTGAGCTCATCCCTGGTGGAGTCAATGAGCTCTACCCTGGAGTCTCCTAAGCCCATGTTTGGAACTTGGTCCTCTTGCTTTGAACTCAAGCATGGGGAGCCAAGAGTGGAGCAGGTTGCCAGCCAATGACCAGATCTATCTGACGTTTGTGTTTTGAGTGATTCAAAGGGTCAAAAGCAAGGCTTTCATTAAAAGAAAAACAAAACAAAAACAAAAAAGCATCAGCATCAGCAGCAACAACAGCAGCAATAAAACCCAACCTGTAACTGTTAGGGCTGGTGTGTAGCTCATATGCCTCGTGGGAGAGCATTTGCCTTGCAGACATAGGCCCTGGGTTTAAATTAACAAAACCCAAGTAAGCAGCGACAAACAGAACAAAAGTATGCATCCACAAACAGAAGTTTAAAAAGTAGTTAAAAGTCATGTTCAAGTGGGGTTGTGGCTGTCTTCTGGGAGGGGCTGAGCTTTTCTACACAGAAAGGAAATTACATTTCTGGCTTAACTCCACAAACTAACTTTCTCCTCTTACAGTTGACTACAGCAAACCTCACAACCCCGCCTTCCTACTTTAACAAATGCTTACTGGTCTTAAAGGATCAGCGTGTGCTTGAGTCCTGAGTAGTCCTAAGCTGGCGGTCCTGAGCAGCAGGGAGCTCTGCTGCGGTTAGCTGTGCCCCCACTGTGAGGCAGCAGAGCCGGGGTGTGTGTCAAAAGACTAGACAGCAGGGCAACAAGATTCTGTTTATATAAACAGACAAGTGATAAGAATTTTCTACTAGCTATTTAATAAAAAGTCCAATCAGTGTATTAGTGTGTCTTAACTATGCACTTCCTTCACGGCGGCAGACAGGAGTTTACCCTGCATTCAGCCCCTGCTAGGCTAGCACTAGCAAAAGCTTCTGACACTGAGCAGAGCTTCTCACAGGTGGCACGGGGTTCTTTTGTTTATATCAGCAGCGATTTGGCAGTTGGCACTATCAGGAGCCCCGTTGCTCTTTTTCCTGCAGCTGCAAAGATGAAGAGTGACATTTATTTGTATGGAAAAATCCATGTTCAGATTCTGAAGATTTCTGGGATTTGGAAGAAGAAGAAACTATTACAGACACTGTCATTTTGGAGACTCAGTAGCACATGGCAGCCAGGCATGGTGGCGCACGCCTGTAGTCCCAGCACTTGGGAGGCAGAGACAGGCGGATTTCTGAGTTCGAGGCCAGCCTGGTCTGCAGAGTGAGTTCTAGGACAGCCCGGGCTACACAGAGAAACCCTGTCTCGAAAAACAAAACAAAACAAAACAAAACAAAACAAAACAAAAAACAACAACAACAAAAAAAGGAAAGTAGCACATGGCCACTGCCACCTCCTTCTTTTCTACTTTGGAAGGTCCAGTCGATGCTGTGTCAGTGACATACAGATGACCAAGATCATATGTAAATGAGGTAAATCACAGTCACATTGGTATGTATTATTAATAATGCATTGCTCTTTTCTGACTTTAATAACTGATCACAACATAGGATTATGCCATGCAGTGGGAGAACCCTGACTTCTAACAGTTCCATTGCTCCAGGAAGCACTGTCAATTAGAAAATGCAGCCTACAACCATTGGATACGTATGTGGCTTCTCCCAGAAATCAGATTCTGATTTGTTTTTTGTGCTTCCTGTGGTGTCCATTTAGGCACTGGCTTCTGAGAATGCCCAATTCATTGAAAAGGGTTGATTTTTTTCCATAGTCATGGAAACAAGGAATCAGCAGAACCAGCTGGAAACACAAACTGGATTTAACCAACTAATGGTGACTTACCTAGGTCTACTGGATCAGTGACAGTCATGTTACTGGGAAAGCCAACTACCAGTAACAGCCTCATGCTTCTGAAAGCCAGTGAACAGCAACAGCCTCTACTTCTGAAGGTGGTGCTAACCCCCACGAAACTCCCCTCCTGGACTCAAATAACGTCTGCAACTTGCCTCATGGTATGCTGGACAGTCTACCTAGACTTGATACAGCCGAGAGTTACAGGAAAAGAGGGAACCTCAACTGAGAAAATGCCTCCACAAGATCAGGCTGTAGGCATTTTGCTGATTGGCGGGGGAGGAGAGGGGCAGCCCCCTGTGCATCCCTAGGCTGGTGTTCTGAGTTCTATGAGAAAGTACTCTTAGCAAGTCAAGAGGAACAAGTCTCCCACCAGCACCCTCATGGCCTCTGCATCAGCTCCTCAGTTCCTTTTCTACTTCCTCTGATGATGAACAGTGATGTGGAAGCAATAAATCCTTTCTTCCTCAACTTGCTTTTTGGCCATGGTGTTTCTTCAGCGCAATAGAAACTCTAACTAAGAGCCTCAGAAACAGTAAATAAAGTATAGTTATTTTTCACTTCAGTAATGCACTGTGTGAAGAGAGGCCCCCTCTTCCACACTCCTGCAGTCTCTCTCGTGCACCCCACAAAGTGCACTCTAGGAGTTTCCAGTGTGTCCCCGGGAGGGAAGGGGAGCATGTGCCCTGGAGCTATCTGTGGCTACCCTGCTAACGGCCCTTTACACGTGGCAGGAGCTCAGCCCCGCACTGGGAGTCCTTAACGGCTTACACCTAGAAGCTTACGCCCATGCTGGATCACACACCCTTTAGAACAATTTCATTTCATATTTCTAGGTTGATACTTCACTTACCCCACTATCTACTTAGATTATTAACCTTTACACAAATTCATTGTTCTGTTTAAAAGGTGATTCCATAGTCTCCCTCCAGTACAGATTTTTTAATAACACCTATTTCCAGTAGAAACTATCCAAGTTTCAAAATGACTTTTCCAGATGTTGTCAATTAAAAACATAAAAAGGTACCTTCCTCCTCTCAATGCCACGAGGTAATCTTGCCACTATTGGACTTGGTTGGCTCTGGTCTAAGAAATGAAATCTAGGCATGTGAGCCACAGAACCAAGTCTACAGGAAGAAACCTTCTCTCACAAATCTGAAAAACACAGAAAGCCATAAATTAAAGGAGCCGTCTGCTTCAACTGTTTGTTTCATACGCACTGCACTACACAGGTCCAACATTTTGATTAATAGCAATCTTAAACCCAGAGGAAAGAAGGGGCTCTCAGCTTACAGACTACTTCAGATTTAATACCATAACACTTAGGATGGCTGGCTACTCCACAATAATGCTGAATCTTTAACAGCAAAAAATGGCTCACCCATTTATCATTCAACATGCTTTGGTCACTTCATTTTTAAAGGGAAAACAGAATAGTTATTATGATTTTGGGTGTAATAAACTCCTGACCTCTGTGCCTCCATAAATCACGTGCTGTATGCCTTGAAAGCAGGCCCAACACTTCAGTCTCCTGTGTGGGCACACATGCAGACTAAGAACTTATAGTTCGGTTTTGTACATCCCAATAACTCAGCCCTATCCACTTGGTGACTGTTATAAAACTGGACCAATCAGAGCAATGAATTCTTGTGGAAGTAATTACATACTAATCATTTACATGTGAGAATTTCAGAACTTGTTTACTGGAAGGAAAAGACAGAAACTTAGTTCTTATTAACAAAATCTTCAGCATAGGCTCAGACCCTCACATCAAAGCTCTGGTGGTAATCAAGGAGACGGAGGTTTCCTATCTGAGTGGTGTTAAACAAGGATTTTACTTTGATGTGGGACTGTGCAAAAGCATAAACAAAGTGAACAAGTGTTCTGCGCTGACCTCACTAATAGTCAGTATTAAAGTCTCACATAGCTGGGAAGACAGATTATGGGATGGTGGTGACATCTGTGCAGGAGCCAGAAGATCCAATTCTCATTTCAATACACAATCCCAACATTAGCAATTCATCTCTCAGTAAAACGCTCTGCAATGATTTATCCCGAGAGAAAGTAAACAGCTGTCTTGTTAAAAGATTTCAGAACCAGTCCTTCTCACTTCCAAGTCACCCCAATTTGAGAACATTTCCCCTTGAAATAAGCGTGTTTACTTTGTTTTCTGAGATGGCTGTCCTGGTACCTTTCTGATGCTGGGTTACAGGTATGACCGTGTCACTATGCCCCACTCACGACATACTCAATCACTCTGCTCCTCGACTCACTGCTTTAATATTGTAATATTCTCCCTCCTCAAATCCTTCTACACTCTGAAAGTGTTTCTTGGCCACTTCTCTTATCATACACCTCTACTGGGGAATGACTTACTGGTGGATTAGACTAAAATAGTTCAGGCTGACGCACGTGATGTGCCACTGTGCTGCTTCCTATTGCGGACTGTACTCAGCCCCTCGTGTCAGCTTTCACTCTTTTGCGTGTTTCACTCTCTGTGTGTTTACTGGACTATGAAGAGACTCAGGTTTTCACACAGTGGACCTGACTCACAGCTGTATGTCCAGTGCTGAGCATGGTGATGTTTTAATGAGAAGGAAACCTTCAAACCTTTGCAACTAGCCAGGCCTGGTATTTAAGGGTTGCTATGCAACCACTTGACTTTTGTGGGCAGGGGCTGTCTTTTATTTTAACGATAAGCTCCCTGAAACACCTACCAGGCTGTAGAGTCTCAAGCCCACTTTCCATGACCTTTCACACTAATGGCTGCTGCGAGTTGCATTCTGTCAGGCACTGCAAGGTTTTACTCCCTGACAGACTTCAGCGGGAGAGGCCTCCTGCTCTTCATCTCCCAAGTTCTTAAGGTAGATCACAGAGGAGAGAATTTTTGTTTTTGTTTTTGTTTTTATTAAAGGAACATTTCCTAAGAAGTTTTAAAACTCTTACATCAGATGCAGGCTGAAGGTGAAAATCGGCTGGGTAGTTAAAAAAAAACCAAAACATTCCTATCAGGTGCTTTCTCCAAAGACACTAATTTAATTATACTATGAGGGGAGGGAGTCCCAGAACCAGGCATTAAATACTTCTCACTGGTTACTTTTAAATGTAAGGAACACAGAGCCAAAGATTAGGAAACTTTATACTTTCATACTGACTGTAAAGGCTCCATTTACGTTTGCTTTGTTCCTTCAGAGTACACTGGGTTCCTTAAAAAAAACCCTTTAGATAATAATAATAATAATAATAATAATAATAATAACACTGAATAATAAAAGATTATTTGATAATGAGAAAAATAACAAAAGTATTATTATTATTACTCTGTGTGTGTGTGTGTGTGTGTGTGTGTGTGTGTGTGTGTATAGATGTTTTGTTTGTATGTACATGCCTGGTTCCCATGGAGGTCAAAAGAGGATGTCAGATCTTCTAGAACTGGAGATATATGGTTAGCTGTGAATTATGATGTAGGTGCTGGGAATCCAACCTAGGTCCTCGAAACTGGTGAGCCATCTCCAGCCCCAAGATTGGTTCATATGGCAAGTTATTCACACATTGGAAGACACTTAACTGGCACCTACCCTGCTCTTCAAATTGAGCAATTCCAAGGGCAGAGTCCAGTCCTTAGTTATAGTTTGAAAACAAGGTAATGAGGTAAACTCACTTATTTACTCATAGACATTTGAGGGCTTTTTATGGAAGAGGCCAGTGCTAGTTATCAATGACAAAAAGTCAGGCATGACCCAGGTTCTGCTCTCCTGAAGCAAACTGCTTATTTGGGAGAGCACACAGACAGGAGGCAGACGTGTTTTGGAATGTTAACAGTGTGAGACAATAATGAGAACATCCACTGATAGTGCTCTCAAAGAGGTTCCCATGTTACCTGGTGGGATCTGCACTACGGAGAGGCAGGAAGGAGATGATCACACTCCTTTTTCTTTGCAGAGCTAGGGGCTGAGCCCAGGCCTCGTGCATGGTGGGTGAACACTTAGCTACACCCCCAGAGGACCAGTCCCCTCTTGTAGGCAACTTCTGAGAGGGTAGAGGAATCTGCAAGCTGTTGACCAGGTGGTAGAGGTAATAGGCTTTTATCTGCAAAGATGGATTTTTAACCTCAGGAATCAGTCAAAAGTGAGTTCTGTGCTAGGTCTAGTAAGAAGAAATCACAATGGGTACTGCTTGTTCTGGAGTGCAAGAAATTACAATGCAGCTATAAAGGGAGGACCATGTGAGAACCCCAGACTGGCTTCTAAAGTACTTTCAACCCCACCACCACCACCACCACCACCACACACAACAAGGGTACATCTTTGGGGGAAAGTGCTTACAAACAGCATCAACTTGTACTATGAATCCTTTTACTGTCTTAAGTCCCTATTTTCTAGAATCCTAGTCCCAGCTTCTACTTGTTCTACTTAGATGAGGATCCTAGCTGTGACCCCACTTAGCTGAAGGCCCTGAGGGGCAGAAGCAGCATGGGTGTCTGATTATGTCAGGTGACAAGTTACTAAGGTTTGCATTGTGGTCCATGGCAATCTCTAGGTTCCTGTTTCTGTCTCTCTCTGTCCCTCTCATTCTTTCTTTTTCTCTCTGTCTCCCTTCCTTCTTCAATCCATACATACGTGTGTGTGTGTGTGTGTGTGTGTGTGTGTGCGCGCGTGCGTGTGCGTGCGCGCGCGCGTATGTATGTATTTTTCCCCTTCCGCCCTACCCCAAAACACAGGCAATCTATCTGGGAAGGCCCTTCTGGTTCGGCCCTGTTGGCGCACTGTGCACAGAAGGACCCGGGTTTCCCACACCCCTTCTGTAGTCTGGCTCTGGCACGCCTCACCATGCTCTACCCCACCTCACCATGCTCTACCCCGCCTCACCATGCTCTACCCCGCCTCACCATGCTCTACCCCGCCTCACCATGCTCTACCCCACCCTCTACCCCACCCTCTACCCCACCCTCTACCCCACCCTCATCTTTCATTCCATCTATGCCAGACTCTTTGGAACTTCCGAGAGAACCCCCACTCCCTGCTGCCTCTGCATTTCCAAGACTGCACTCTCTCTGCCTCCCATTAGCTGTGCCACCACCCTGGCTCCTGCTGGGCCTGGCCTGCTTTCTCCAGCAGCGAGGAGGAGCTCCTCTCCTGGCACCCTGACAGTCTTCTCCATGCTCTAGCCTTCTTCAGGGTAGTGCGACCCTGCCTCTCTGGGTCACAGTGCTCTGAAGAACAGGGGCTCTGTTTCACTGGCCTCTGTACCTCATCATGCAGCAATGCTTGGCCAGAAGAATGCTGTTGATAAGTGCTTGCAAACAAGTCCAATTTTCTGGGATTCCCATCACCTCCGAAAAAAAAGTTGGCTAGGATATTGATTTTCTTTACTTTTCTTTTTGATAGTTTTAAAATACAAATCCAAATTATTTAGCAATTATACACTGTATAAACTCCCTTGTTTTCAGGCAAGCAATTTACCTTTTAAACTTTCTAACAAAGAAAAGGGCTAGGTAGTAGTAAAAAGGTGAGGCAAGGTATTTTTACAGATAGTATATTGTGCTACAATAATCCAGTGCTGACCTGTGTCAAATGGGCCAGTTAAGCTGCTTAAAGATTAACATCTGCTCCTGTCTGCTTAGCTGTGAAGTGTGGGAAAACGCACTTAGTGTCCTCAGACAGCCTTCTCCTTCCTGGTTTGAATGACCTTGTTACTCTCTGAGAACATACACATAATTTGTTACAACATAACTTGTTTGCATGTTGTGAGGACTTCCCATTTCCCTATTAGAATTCTTAAGAAACCCAACTAGATAGCTCCTGGTTATTATTTAAATTTGTCATTCTTTGGGCTCCAGAACACAAACCTAAATGATTTGGGGAACGGTTTGAAAGGCAGAAACAGCCTTTGTTTGTAAACACAAATTTCAGCACTACAAAAGTTTCCAAGAGTTGCTTCCATCCGAGTCTTTGAAGGAGCACACTGTTTTGCGTTAGAAACAGACGGCACCTCACGTCTGTCCATGTTACTTTTCTGCAAGGTTCTGCCCTCCTTCCTAGTCCTATCAAAGTCCACTTCAATTCCCACTTCTTCCAACAGCTTGTCCCATTGCCTTGGCCCTCAGAACCTGCTCTGACATTAGCTCCCTGTGGCTGTGGGGCAGGCACCCTGTTTCTCCTGCCTGCTCTCTTACCTGTGAAGAAGGTGGTACAGCCCAGCCTAGTCACCTCACACAGCGCTCATAAGTGAGGCTTGCACACTATGCAACCTGAAGACCTCTGTAGATGGCAAAGGGGTCTGGAAATCACTTTAACCCTTGTGATTCATGCATGCCTTTCTCAGGTTGGCCCATATCTCAATGCCACAGATACAAACAGAAATTTATTTTCCCACACTTTGAAGACAGAGGCCAACACTCACCTGCCTAGGGCTCTCTCCTTGGGCTATTAGATTGCTCTCCATCACTGTGTCCTTACACAGTGTGGATGAATAGAGAGGGAACACTAGTCTTTTTCTTCTCATAGGAATAGTAATCACATCACGGGGGTCTCACCCTTACGATCTCATCAATACTTAATTTCTCTTCAAATGCCGCACCTCCAAATACTATCATATTAGAACTTTACCATATGAATGTGTGTGTGTGACCGGTTGTATTACCTACAAACTATGTTAATACAAACATTTATCATTTTTGTAATTAGGCATTTTATAATACTGACATTCCTTATTTTTATGTATATCATCATTTAAAGCAACATACTTGGGCTCAATCAGTCTCGGACACTTACATGTATATTTCTAAATGTACATGTCTTCCTATATGGATCATCAACTAGTCAAGGACATTATTTATAGAAAGAATTAAAGTAGACCAATTCTGAGAGGGAAAAAGAAAGATACGCTGATAAATTTCGAGAACTTCTAAGAAGACACAGGAGGAGTATGCACCCAAAGAGGCAGGCCATTGGGTGGAGTGAGACTGGTTATCTACAGCCTGAAGCAGACATTTTACTTTTATCGGTCTTACCAGCATCTAATCTAGCTTCTAGTGCCTAGAATTATGGGAAAATAAATGTCTGTCAAAATCATCCAGCCAATGTTGTATAGCAGATTGACCACAGGAGCACACTGCCGTTTTCCTTGTAAGAACTTCAATCCAGGACATCTCATTACATTTCACAGTCATGTTTCCTTAGGCTATGTCTTGGCAGTGGCAATTGGCTGTGTGTGTGTGGTGGTGGTGGTGCTGTCTGTGTGCAGAGACCAGGAGAGGAGACTGAATTGCCTTTAAAACAATTTATTTGTGTGTCTGTGTTTGTATGGTGGACATGGTGCTTGAGTACATATGAATGTAGGTGTGTATGCAGAGGCCACGGGTACTTGGTTTCTTCTATCACTCTGAGCCTTCTTCCTCTGAGGTAGGGTCTCTCCCTGATCCTGGAGGTCGGCCAGTGGTCAGCAAGCTGCAGCGATCCTCCTGTCTGCCTTGCCCAACCCCTAGTACTGGGGATACAGGTATACTTGAAGTCTATGTCTAGCTTTTTTATTTTTTTTGTGTTTTCTGGGGACTTGAACTCAGGTCCTCACTCTCGTGTAGCAAGTGATTTACCCACTGCACTGTCTCTCCAGGTCAGGATGTCCAAATGTCCTTGTTTTGATCCCTCGTGAATTTTGAGGAGTGCCAGTCAGGTCTTTGCTGTGCATCATGCCACTCTAATATGATGTTTTTCTCACAGTAAGATGTGGCTTAAAGGTTATGAAGACTGTCATCACATGAGGCTGCACACTAGCATGGCTCAATGACTACTAATGTCACCTGTGACCATTGTGTTGAGGTTGCACTTTTTAGGTTTCTCCTATGTAGAGTTACTATGCCCCCAGCCTCCAAGTTCCCTGCTTTCCCTGTCACTATGGATAAGCTGCACCTCAGGGTGGAGCTGTGTTTTCTTTTGCTCTTTTCCCTCTTTGACCTGCCGAGGATAGACCCCACAGTTCAGCAAACACTAGGCGCTCTTCTACAACCACACTTCCCAGCACCCCATTTTTCCTTTTATCAGTAACCATGCTGGCAAGTTTTGTCAGTAACCATGCTGGCAAGTTTTGTTTGCATGTTTCCTTCCCTCTTTCTGCTGGTATTTTTATTGGAACATAGTAAGTTTACAGGATAATCCTGAAATAATTTCCTTTCTTATGCAGAGATGCAATAGTTTGCAGTTTGTCTTTTATATAAAGATCCTGAGCACAGTTTCATCTGTTGCCACATGCCAGCCGTAGACACATGGAGGTTACGTCAGCAAGCACGTCTACTGACTTTTGTGTATCAGTGCTGTGTCTCACAATACTGAAGGCACTCTCAGAACTCCTGGTGGAGTCCCAGACATTTGAGACGTGAAGGTAAGCTGGTTTCTCTGTTCCACCTTACGAATAAGTAACAGGGCAGGAGCCATTGGAAGTGTATAAATTAAGTCCCTACTCAAGAGTCAGATTCCCAGGTCACAATTCTGAATGCTATTGGAGAAATGTTCCTGCCAATGAGAAACAGAGAGCAAATAGTCTCTGGAGATCTGAGAACTGCTCACCAGCCTTGGTGCTTACTCTGGGTTTGTTAAGACCACACAGTACAGAGTCACAGGATGCGGAAGTTAACATGAAGATGGCCCCAGAGGGAATGGCGGCGTTAGGTGTGGCCTTGTTGGAATAGGTGTGGCTTTTTCCAGAGGGTGTGCTTCACTAGGGGTAGGCAGTGAGAGATTCAAACCAGGGCAGGTGACACACAGGTCTTTCCTCTTTCTGCAGATCTAAATGTAGAACTCTCAGCTTCTTCTTCGGCACAATGTCTGCCATGCTTACCTCTGATGTCAATGGACTAAACCTCTGAACTGTAAGCCAGCCCCAATGAAATGTTCTCTACGAGTGCCATGCCCATGGTGTTCTTCATAGCAATAGAAATCCTAAGACACATGTACTTCAGCTGCTTTTTAAAATATAACAAATAACATTTTGACATCTTATACCTTTTAGATATATGTTTAAACATACTCTAAACACCACTTTGTCTTTTACTTCTGTTTTAAACTATCAGAATGTTATTTTTAGGTCACAAACTTAATGATTTTAACTTTTCTTCATTACTGATTACAAACAACTCATTGAGGAATTAAGAGGTTAGGGTTTAAATACCAGCATGCATGGAAAAACAAACAAACAAACAAACAAAATGGTACAAAAAATGAAGTGGGTAGCTGAGATCACGTGTGAGATGAAAGGAGACTGGGTGGACGGGAAAGCCAGTGCGTCCTGAGCCGAGATGGGTCTAAAAACACGACCCCCAGCGAGTGGGGCCAGAGCACTGCTTGAGCAGAGCAGGCATCACAGGACAGAGATGTCCCAGAAAGAGGCTGAGATCATCAAGGAGAATCATAAAGGAGGAAAGCTTAAATGGGCAACAGAACAGTGTAAAGGAATACAGATAGAAAGGAAAACAGAAACAAAACACATTTAAAACTGACAACAGGAGAAAAGTAGGAACAGAAATTCAAAACCTTTGAGCTAACAGAAATAAGTGGAGGAAAAGTGGAGATTTTGGGAAACCAGGCAAGGTGGAAACTAGGCACAGACTTGTGGAAAAAGAAAACACAGATAGAAATCAGTGTACTGTGGATGTTCACCGCTAACATGGAAAATTCGCCTTTGTTCTGAGTTTTAAAGGAACACTGCCCTTCTGGGGTTTTGAAAAGCCAACTTTAAATAACGTCCTTCATTTTCCTTTGTTAAAAAATATTAGTAAATACTGGGTAGTGCTAGACTAAATGTGGAATATATAATTTTCCAAATAACAGCAGGAGAAGGCACTTCCTTGGCTTTCTGGCCTACGCAACAGTTTCACACTGAGCAGGACCAGGTGGAAAGATTTAAAAAGCTTTCCAGAAGACATCTGCAGTATGTGTCCTTACACCTGCTGGGAGCTTCGACCCACAGTGTAGCCAGGAACAGGAACTCTGTAGCCAGCAGACTAACAGGCCCAGAGAGAAAAGAAGTCTCTCCCACCCAGGTCTGCTAGGCACTAGGGCACATGGCCGGCTGCTCTGCTCACTCAAATCCTACCTGTGATCACAGCTTCCCCTGTGAGAGAAATTTATTTCAGGACAGACTGTATGCAAGAACAGAATAAGGCTGAAAAGCTTTCTTTATACTCAAAAGAAAAAAGCAGCAGAGGTGATTTCAGGGACTGGCTAGAGAGCTTAGAATTAAAATAATCACCATCCCAGGGTCAGCAACTCTGACGAGGGCCTATTTATAACGAACCACACTGGCCTTCTGCAATATTATTTATAGATCTGTAGAAAATGAGCACTAACCAGGGGAGGGCCCTGGTCTATGATCATACCCTTCTTGCTTCCTGGGGTCAGCGCCTTAGAACCCGGCTGAGAGGGGCAAGGAATCACATGTGTCTTACGCTGAGCTCACAGCTCTATGCTGCCCGAGGCTGAGCCACTTCAGCTATGTCTTCACATTGTGGAAAAATGTACGCTTTGCCATGTGTGCCTCCTCTCATGTCGATGCTTGAGTGTAGCCTCGCGGAGAGAGCAACTATTTCACTAGTGAGGCATTACTATAAAACACACACACACACACACACACACACACACACACACATACACACTCACACACATATTCCAAACCTCAAATGCAAATCAGACTGTTAAGAACTATGATAGAGGGGCTGGAGAGAGAGATGGCTCTTTCAAGGGTTCTGAGCTCAATTCCCAGCAACTACACGGTGGCTCACAGGCACCTGTAATGGAATCTGATGACCTCTTCTGGGATGTCTGAAGATGGTAACAGTACTCAAATAAGTAAATAAAATCTTAAAAAACAAACAAACCAAGAAGTATGCTAGACACTATGCTAAAGCTAGCCACGGGCTATAGGTCAACGGAAGGTCTAGACATCAACTGTAACACAACTGGTACAAGTCCTAATCATGGTCCCAAGAGATCTACTGGCACCCATGGTTAATTTTTAAAAACAACGAACAACATCAAAGATGACAAAGATACTTACTGAGCACTGACTGCTCTTTTCCCTATTTCTAAATAGAAATAATTTGATTCACAAACTGACCCTGCCCCAAAAAAGTTCCAATCTTACCCTTAATTACTTTATTTATACTTTGAAAAATAACAATAGAAAGATTATATAATTTCTCCAAGATCACAGAGCTAGGAAATTTCCAAGCTAGGATTCAAGATTAGGCCTAACCTTAAACTTCCATGCTCATAACCACTCTACTATTTATATTTCTATGAAAATTATAGACAAACACACAGGAAGTTCTAAATTAAGCTAAACAAGCTTTTAAAATCTCTCTCTGAAGTTTAATTCTTTAAACAATACAAGTAATGTTTGAAATGTGAAATTTAACATCTTCCAGGATTTAAAAGAGTCTGGCCAATTTATTTCAAGAACTACTTTGGGGAACTTACTGGTATAGTTAAATACAACAACACTACTATATTAGAAAATATGAAAAATATGCAGGCTAATTCAGGAAAATTGTTGCTTGGGTGGAAAAACCTCAAATGACATTTGAAACAACACCACAAATCACAGCTGCATTCAGTTTCATTATCTAAGGGCGGGGAATTGGCTGATTAGGGAGAATGCTTGCCTGGCAGACAAGAGGTTCTGGGTTTGGTCCTCAGCACTGTGTACAACTGGACACGATAGAACACCCCTGCAATCCCAGCCCTGGGGGAGGTCAGCGCAGGGCGATGAGAAGCTCAGTCAGCCCTGACTGCGAGAGTCGAGGCCAGCCTGCTACATGAGACCCTTTTACAAACCACAGCCATGCTTGACTTCTGTGCCTTGTTACAGCTTAATTATATTTTTTGCCACCTCAGGTTCTTCCCATATAATATACTAACAATATCTTGCCTGTAGGGTTAAATAGAACTGATGATATGTGAATATTCAGTGTAAATAAGAGTCTACTTTTTAAATTTTTCTAGGCAAAGTCTGTTGTTGTTGTAGAGGCTGGCTATCAACTGCTGGCCTTGAACTCCTGCTCTCCTGAGTGTTGGGATTATAGGCTTCTACAACCACGCTGAATTAAATCATTTCTTGCTTTTTTCCCTTGAGACAGGGTCTCATTCTGTACCCCTGGTTGCCCTGGAAAGGCCCGTGCCATTTCCCTGTTCAGCTTTTTCCCCTTTTGTTTCGTGGCAACCTTTTTGCCTCAGGTTTCTCCCGGGCGCTGGAATTTTAGATATATACCATGCATGCCAGGCACGCCAGGCACAACCAAAGTATCTGGCTTGGAGGCATGAGGATGAGGAGTTCAAAGCACACCTCAGCAACATAGCAAGTCTGAGGCCAACTTGAGTTTCATGAGTATTTACCTCAAAAGAAGCCAACCAGTCATCCACTCACCCACCAACCAAAATTCAAAGCAAAACAGCTCAATCACAGCAGTTTATCAGGTTAAATAATTCACCTTTAAAAAAGAACAAAACAGTATTGCTACATTTAACTTGGTGGTTATCTATGGTAGTACCAGAGAGAGAAGATTACTACTAATTCAAACTGACAAGCAGTTGAAGGACGAAGTATCTCCAGAAGAGGGTTTTGTGGCTTGCATTTGTAAGTGGCCATCCTTAAGGTAGTCTACAGATTTACAGCAGGTAAAGCTGTGACAGTTTACTCTTGAGAATTTGTTAAAATTTCTTGTGCTTCTAGACCATAGAGAGATGGAAAAACACCTGCCCGAATGTCTCGTTAAAAGCACATATAGACCTGGACCAGAAAGACGGCAATTAAAACCCCGTATTCCATTCTTTTCATTCGAATGCTAGTTATTTTCCACATGTGATCTTTTCCATGTCTTTGAAGGATTTGTCTAAAGACTAATTATTTCCTTCCTGGAACCAGGGCTACAATTCAGGTAGGGTCCACCTGTTAAATAATGGAGCTTTTTAATTTTTATTTTATTTATTTTTTATTGATTCCATAGTCTATTGTCTAAGTTTCTTCCAGGTGTGGATATCTAAGAGAAAATGGAGCACATTATCCACACACGCCCTGAGAGTCGGACAATAAAGGCCCGCCTTGGCCTCCCACACACCAATGTGCTGCTAATAGTCATTACAAATGGGGCACTGGCAGAAGAACAGACAAAAATTCAATGTAAAATAATGAAATGAACTTAAAAATACACACAAGACCTCACTCTGATAATATCAGTGGAAGAAGCAGGATTACTCACTTTCTAGTATGCAATTTAGAACCAGAAAGTTCTAACGTTAGCCTAACATACCAAATCAGTTCCAGGTGTGCTTCTGATGAAAGTTAAAAATAAAATAACAGTACAAAACACTAGTGAGGTGTAGAAGCATACTCATATAATCACGGGACTGTGACGACTTTACGAATAATACAGAAAATACATAGGGAAATATTCAAATGTTGGGATTCAACAAATATCACTTAGCATACAAAGAAGGAAGAAAATCTCAACTATATAGAAAAGCACAGTCAACAGAGGCTAATAACGAAATGCTATACACTGGAATTCCTTGACAAAGATTAAAGAAAAAACGCAACAGGAAGTAAGGTTAAGTACTCTGGGACTATGCCGAGAAATAGGATGAAGATATGGAAGAATAACTGAAAAACACAAAATTTAAAACTGAAGACTCATTGGATGGGTTTAGTATCCGGATGTCTGTGACGGAGAAAAAGGTCAGTGAATATGAAGATAGATCATCATAGAGTATCCACTCTGAACTGGAAGAAAAGTGAAAAAAAAAAAATTAACAGCCTAGGGACCTGTGAGAAAACACTAAACTCTAAAACTCAACACTGGAAAGCCAACGTGGCAGGGATACCAATTCTCCTAAGATTGATTAATAAACAACAGAATTCAAATAAGACCACAGCAGGTTTATTTTGTACTTAAGAGAAACTGACTCTGAAATTTACATGGAAAGGCAAAACAAGTAGTACAGCCAAAGCAGCTCAGAGAAGAGGAAAGTGTTTAAGACTCCTACTAGCTGGTTACTTCCTACCTGGCTTCTAAAGTTGCTCTTAGTAAGCCCATGAGGCATTAGCATAAGTGTGCCAATCAACAGAACAGGTTAGTCTGCAAAGCACAGAGAACCAAGCACTGACAGCAGCCAGGGCACTCAGGAAAGAAAGGCAGGTTTGGAAACAGTTATGTCATAGCAATCCAACCACTCAAAAGAAGAAAATAAAACTTAGCCTGAACCTCATATCTCACATAGCCTCTTACAAAACATGAGTAACAGCTCTAACTGTAAAAGAATAAAACAGTTAATGAAAACCTAGGAGAAAATCCTGTGAAAGAGGGCTTAAATATGACCACTCAAAAGCACAATCCATAAAGAAAAAGTGCCAGTCAGACTCTGTATGACCAGTGAGACATTGTTCATTAATGTAATAAACAAATAAAAAGTAAAAATTTTAAAAATTAAAAGCATGAGAGAAAAATAGAAAATTTGATCTAATCATATAGGGAACTCTGAAATCTCAGCAGCCAGTAACAACCTGAAATAAATGCACGAAGGTCTGAAGGCAAGCATAGGATTTATTAAAGGTGATCACTGCCTTTCAAAACAGCAAGGGAAATAGATAAAAGGTACCTCACAGGAGTTTATACAGCTCTACACACACATCTGTGCGTGCTGCACCTTGGTCCCCAGGTCCAGTGGGAACAATGTGGCATAGATTCAAATACTCCTTTCCTTAGGGAAGATCTGCATCAAGTCTGAAAACGTATCTGAAAGCCTACTATATGCCAGATAAATCAAAAATTACATTTCATTAAATACCATATAAGATCAGTCTGACTTAATTTGCCTTATTTATGTATCCCAGAGAGTTGCTGAGCTAAAAACCCAGCTAAGACACCTCTATGACACACTTAGAATCAATGAGGGGACTAATATGATGGTCTGTCTTGAGAGGTAAGGCACAAATAAGTAATATGAAAAATGATAAAAATTTTAAGTACTACACAGTAGTTCCAAAACCCCAAACATTTAATCCATAAAGTACCATGTTGGAACTACTTGAAATCAAACTGATACCCAGGGAACAAAGCTTCCAGAACCAACATGTTTGGTCATAACCTCTGATAAATAGGGACCAAGATGACCACATAATTAGAGAGCTAGAGTCCAGCAGTTCTCCAAGAATGGTATAGGAATCCTGTGTCTACCAGGGCAATGCCATCTGCATGAGCACTAAGACATTTATGTGTTGTTCTCATTCTTTCATGAGCATATAGTGACATCATAAAATTACATTTATTTATTTGTATGTCTGTGTCCAGATGTGTGCTATTTGCCCCACACATGTGGAGGTCAGAGGACATCTTGCAGGAATTGGTTCTCTCTTACTATGTGGGTCCCAGTGACCAAACTCAGGTTGACAGCCTTGGTGGCAAACACCTTTCTTTACCTGCTGATATGTTTCAGAGAGTCCATGTTCTGAAAGATCACAATGTTACAGAGTATACAAGAGAATCTGCCTCTTCTACCATGCTAGACTTTAGAGATCTGAAAATGTAAAGCAAAGCCATTCTCCATGAAAACTTTCTGTTTTGCAGTTAAGAATTAGAACCGCAACAATGGCCAGGACAGCAAAATACCCCTGAGGGTACAAGAGTGGCACCCATATCTTGGTAGTCACCAACAGCTCCCTCATAGGACTTAAGGTCTCCTCCATAGGAAGAAAGTCATGCTTGGTACTGGAAACCTAGCCAACTCTCCATGGCCAATGAGGTCACGGATCTTAAACAGAATGCTCATCACTTCACTAAGCTACCATGATTCCTAACTGCATTCTACATACTTATCCTTATACCGATAGATAGGTAAAGCTCTCACTCATCAAAGAAGCTTTTCTTTGCAACACACAGAAAACAACACACACACACACACACACACAAATACACACAAATATGTTTACACAACTGGTCAAATGCAGAGAACAACTGATTGTGGGTGCGCAGCTATATTTACAACACAACTCCTGTACACAAGACTCAGGGAACGTTGTAAAAGAGGGACTGGAAAGACAGTAAGAGTCAGAGAATCAGAAAATCTGCAGTGATACTGTATCCCCTAGAAACGACAGAGAAATGTCAACCATGATTCCTCATATCAAGAAGATATGAACAACAACAGCACCAACAGACATGCTAAGGGGAAAGAAAGAAACCTCAGGGTGGTGGTACCTCTAGACAAAAAGCTATAGGCAACTCAGGGATGCTGAGAAGAAGTGAGCCTTTCCCAAGGTGAGCCCTAAATGGTTAACCAATACCAAGTGGTCAGCCCTGAAATCATATACAAACAACTCCAATTCATATTGCATATTAATATGATATGCAACTCATATACTACTGAGTTGCATATCATATTAATGCATATGCATATAATAATAACAATTAAAGAACAAAAGGTCATAAATTTCATGGGGAGTGAGAATGGGGGGACATGAGAGGGGCTGCAGGGGGGAAAGGAAAGGATGGAAATGGTGTAATTATATTTTAATAAAAAACTTATTTATGTTAACATCATGGTTTTAAATTATTAAAGACATTTAAGGCAGTCTTCTAAAGAGGCAAACACTAGAAGAAATATTCAAGCCAAGTTCTCAGGCTTGTCAATAATTAAAAAAAATCTCAAGGGTCCAGAGACCAAAACTTATGAGACCTGCTACTAAGCTAACATGAAGGGTTATGAGAGTCTCCGCAGGCTAACGTGGGCTCTCGTTACCAACGCCTGGTGATGTCCTGGCAGTAGGAGGTGAAGGCTCTAATTACAGTGATTACTTATTGCCTCTATACCGTTCGTTCGTTCGTTTGTTCATTCACTACATGACTCAACAATCCATAAGAGCAGTATGCTGTGAATATAAAACGTGCTTGGGGCTTCACCAGGATGAGCAACAAGATGAAGTCATGTTCAAAATTGGGATTTCATGATGCGATCTGACCAGGTGGGTCTAAAAGTCAATAATCACTTTTTAAAGCATTTGTCTTATTAAAAATTCACTGTTTTGGATACTCAGACAACTGGTATTCATCACTTCTGTACTGCTAACTCCAGAGGAAGGCTTTAAAACTTCTTCAAGTCAAATCAGGCTTGCAAAATTCCAATCCCTAGCAAAAACAAACTACAACTGATGGATAAAACTGATTTTTAATGCAAGCCAAGGTACAGCAATAAAGTAGAGACAGAAGAAACCCAGACCCTAGGGTTCTAACACACGGAGCTATTCTCTGACAGTTTTTCAGAATCAGGGCTGAGATGATGCAGGGATGAGGCTTCTGAGGGGAGGGGCTATGCTGAAACTCGCACAACTTTATTAAAAACAGAGGCAAACCAGACCAGATGTGCATTTCTCATTTTTTTTCAACACAAAAGCAAAAATTTTTTAAAAATGTTATTCTCTTTCACTAAAGCCAGTAAAGAAACTTAATTAATTTTCAGATGTTAACTGTGTTAAAGGAAAATCTGTAGTGATGCTTACTTGTGAGTATAAACTGGAGTAACATTTGAAAATATTTAGCAGAGGCCTAACATGTTTCCTCACTGACTAAGCAATTCCAGACTTAAAAACAGAGAAAATGTGCAATAAAATAGATATATAGGTATTTCTTAACAGTATTGTTCATAATACCAAAGCCTGAAAACTGGAAAGAGCCTAAATATATATATTATGGTCAAGTAAGTCCATTTATAACTACATAATAGAATATCACACAATATAAAATGTTAAAATTATATAAAAATATGACAAGAAGTAATAATTATATATTTCTAAAGAAATAAGACAGAAAACAGATATATAAATTTAAGACATGCATGTGCAAACATATCTGGAAGAGTTGAAATTAAAATTACATATACATATATATGTGAATATATAATATGAAATGTGAATATATACATTCCACAGTTTATATATACAAATTTATAGACTATACATATAAAATAGTTTGTATAGTATTTATCTTTGAGTTTGAGACTGTAGATGATTTTTGTGTGCTTTTTAAAAGTGAATATTACTTGCTTTTATATAGTAAATATTCTCACTTATATAATAATCATTAAAGTATTAGTTTGAGGTAATCATGCCAAGTTAGGATATTTGAATTTTTATAATATGGAATGCTACATATGCTAAAAAGGAAAGGAGTATAGAAGAGAGACAACGAGGAGTGAGCCACCACATTAGTTATCATTCTATCACATATTTTGTTGTATAGTATTATGATAATCTCCAGTCAAACAATCTGGGAAGACATTTTCAAGAAAACCTAAAAGTACACAGTGAATAATATCTTCAATAGTTCAGTCAGCTCTCACGTGGCTTAAAAAAACAAACAAACAAACAAACAAACAAACAAACAAAAACAAGTCTGGCTCCAAAGTCTTTTTAGTTACAGCTAGACTTCTGTCTAACCGTGTTTGACACCAATCAAGCTTTATCTAGCCAAACCCAAACTGGCATATTGACTTCATCCACATGGTCATATAGTGAAGGCTCTGCCTGATGCCTCCTGCTATGTATCTAAATCATTTTCTGTAATCCGTGCTTGAAGAAGGGTCCTGCAGCAGTATGAGTCTGATGTGAAGGACTGAGAAATGTAGTGCCAGGAGCACTGCTCCACCTGCTAAACTTTAATCTGGAGCCATCACTGCCACCAAAAACTAGCAACGATTCCGGACAAGGGAAAAATGCTATTGTAAGTGAGAAATTTCTATGCACTTGAGCCTCGTCTACCAATAACACATTTTAAGCGTCTTGCTAGACGGTGAAATCTGGTAGTAATTATCAAACACCATACACACTGTTTACAATAGAATCATATTTCTTTTCTTTCTTTTCCTCTCTCGCTTTTTCTTTCTTTCTTTTTTTTTTTTTTGCATGAAAACTAGAATGCTGCCGAGTGGTACCCAAACGCCTGTTGCATACCACGCCAACACAGCAGCTCAGCCAAAAATGTGAGCGGAATGGTTTGCCAAGTAAAAGAAAACATAACAAATTGGTAATGGTTTCTATCTTGACAGAAACTGAAAATGATCCCTCAATGTGTGGCCACTCATGTGGACACATAAAAATGTCTTAGAAGCAATCATTTTCCTCAGATAACAGACCCTGACAGTGCCATACAGCATACTGGCTGACTTTCACATCTCAAAAAAGTGGTAACCATGACCTACAAAACAGTCTGAGAACCATGTAATTTATGCATAACACACGGGCACATGCCCCGCACTCATAAAGTTTACTCTAGCTCACTTTGAGTATGGGACCCCTTTCCTGGGTAGAATACACTTTTTTGTTTGTTTTTTTTTTTTTTTGTTTTTTGTTTTTCGAGACAGGGTTTCTCTCTGTAGCTCTGGCTGTCCTGGAACTCACTTTGTAGATCAGGCTGGCCTCGAACTCAGAGATCCACCTGCCTCTTAGAATACACTTTTATGAGACAGGATCTAAGTCATCACAGATGTAGTGATGCACAGCTGACTGTTCTATGAACAGGCACAATGCAGTTCCACGGTCTGCAGTGCAATGCAAAGGCCTTACATCAGGACAGCATGCATTCTTGAGGGTTCTGCATAGTGGTATTTATTTAAGTAGCATCCTGATAACTTTCACTAAAGTTATCCTTATCAGGATGCTACTTAAATAAATACCAAAATTACTGTGGAGGCACATGCATAGAGTTTGATTCTCTCCTCAGATGGTAACACTGGAAGGAACCTGAGTCCTCCTCCTGCTGATGGTAATTGAATTTCCCCATCACCACACTTTGTCTTCTCTCCTTTACCACATTTTTTAAATTTCAGATGGAGAACCAGCCAACATTACAGACCACTGGTCCCCACTACACCCCACCCCACCCCCTGCCCCAGTATAAGAAAATGTTCTTGGTTAACTTTCTAATAAGGAGATGAGATGAAACACTGATTATATGGTCAAATACTTTAAAAAATAAGAATGACCCATTTGAAAACACTTCATTGGTATCTGAAGATAAAGAGAATCTCAGGATTAGGAAATCCTGAGCCAAAGGACTAGGAAGAACCTTTGGATGTTAACTGGACTTGCCAAGTTGAAAGAAAATCTGAATCCTGTGGGTTATGAGTTTCGGGTGAAACTTCTGGGTTTTGAATTTGATGGTGACTTTCCTGTTCAATAAAAAGTGCTTAGATGGCTTATATCAAAGGTTAGGAAAACTTAATGGGCATCAAGCTGCTCTTACAAAACATCCATCTTGGTGAGTTAAGGGTAAATGAATCAGAAACACATGGGTCATATTTCCTCAAAAATGCATAGATTCAACAATAAGGGGAAGAGGACTTGGTGAAATGTAGGGGTGTCAGCTGACCCCCAAATAAATAGTTGAAAGATATTTTGAGACACTGAAAGAATTCAAAATAAAACTAACCTTGTGGGGCTACATAAGAACAGAATGTTTTTCTATGTGGTGTGCACTTACTTGTCCTGTGGGTCATGAACACTCATGGAGCCTGTGCCTTTGGCACAGAACTATAAGAGTAGCCAGCGTCTGCCTTCAAGCCACTTTGAATGTGTGCACAAAAACTATGTAAGTTGTAAAAACTGGTTATGAGAGATCAAGGATTTATAAAGACTGGCATCCCAATCCAGATCCTGCAGAGACTATAAATTAATAGACAAGTACACAGACATTTTTCAGGGTCCAGGTAGGTACGCTTCGTTCCACTCAAGTCCTTCTCGTGTGGCCCTGTTGGCTAATGTTACACACATTACTTACTTGTTTAAATGTTTTTTTAAGAAGTGTTTTTTATGTCCTTTTAAATATGTGTCCAGCTCTCTTCCCTCCACCCACTAGATTTGTGAGTGCTCGACAAGTCTTGCTGACTGCTTTTCTGGAGGATGGGGGTGTTGTACAGTTTTGAAATAGGGGGGATGCTGTGGCCAGGGAGCATGGGGCCATGACTGAAGGTTGGGGTAATGGCACATGGGACTCTCCAGAGGCTCCAGGAGCTGAGTCATGCGTGTAGGGGAGCTATACTGGTTGGCCAGAGTACTGTGGGAGGTGGAGGCAGTTAAGGGTGGGGAGGCCTAACATACTGCATCTGAAGTCAACTTGAGGACAGAGGTGTGAAAGGGAAAACACCGCTGGACTGTATTTGTCTTTTACTTATACCTTCTTCCCCAGAATAAGATCAAGTTCTATGTACAGGACGCATACAAGTTTTTTCTTTAAAAGCTGAAAAGCATCTAATGATAAAATAAAATTAACCATGCATGTCTTCCTAAGATCCTGTAGATAAACTTGAACAGGAAGTTGGTAGGAAATATATTATTAAAATAGACAACTGAATTCTAAAATGTTTGTGCAAAAGTATAAAAATATATTAGTTTATTATCTTTTAAGGTTGCTTCCTGGCTGCTTAACACAAATCTTATTTTTTTTATTTATAATTTTAGAAATTACTTAGAGCATTGATCTTTCTTATGAATTTTTTTAAAGATTTATTTATTTATTATATGTAAGTACACTGTAGCTGTCTTCAGACACACCAGAAGAGGGTATCAGATCTCATTAAGGATGGTTGTGAGCCACCATGCAGTTGCTGGGATTTGAACTCATGACCTTTGGAAGAACAGTTGGTGCTCTTAACCACTGACCCATCTCTCCAACCCTCTTATGCATTTTTTTTTTCCTGGCTCACAAAATACTGGCATCAACTGAACGCTTGGTGAGACCATTTAATTTCACACTGTAACTATCAAGAAGTACAGGGGAGAGGAGGCCCAGCAGTGTTAGTGTCAAGCCTGCTGCAGATGCTGTAACAGAAATGTCTCCACAGTCTTCACCCTGAGACGCTGTGCAGTTAGTACTGAGGAATCAGAGCTTACCAGCCTTCGTCGTCTTCCACTTCTTCTTCAGGAACACTGTTTTCAGGTGTCTCAGTAATTGCTTGAGTGAGCTTAGATTTAAACTGGCTCAGCAGCGCCAGGGTCTGAAATGATAATGAGATGCTAAGCTGTTGATAAAGATCATCCAAGGAGAGATGCTTTGAATTTGGTAGAAAAGATAACATGCTGCTTGGATATAAGACAAGTAAATGTTGATTTATTTTTTCTTTAAGTTAATAAAATTGCCTTTCAGGCTACAGTGGTGACATTAGCAAATCCTGACACTGTTCTGTTTGGATCTGCACTGGCATATTTCCTTTCCAGTATTCTCTATTCCAAGACTTAAATGTGCTCAGCAGCAGACATTCTAACTCTGTAAAATACATGCTCACTGATAAGTTTTTTGTGCTTATCCAACAGAAGAGTCAGTCACTAGCATATGTGGAATCAAACACAAAAGTAAATGTTACTCATTAACAAATTTCCAGGATGGGACATGTCTACCCTGGAAGATAGAATGATGAGTCCATCAATCTGTGGCCAGTTAGTAAAATGAAAGAACACTGGAAGAAAACTCTTTGGGTTTTAGAAACGGAAGTGTGCCTTCTCTCAGAGTCAGCAACTCTGACCTGGGAATACACTTTCAAAATATAATCTGAGTCTAGAAAGTGGCTTGTGAAGTAATATCACCTATAAGAACTGTGAATGCTAACATGTTAAATGTCTATGAAAAAGGAACTTGATAATTTGTTAAAAAGCAATAAATGTATCATTGAATGGTTGTCAGAAATTATAGAAAAAATTTTTGAGGCATGTTTTTGAGGAAAATAACAGTCTAGATTGTTAGTTGTCTCTCTGCCTCTGTGGGCACGAAGCAACCAATGGTCATGACTTTGTAAGTCACATCTTCTGGTTACAGCTCATTCTAGAACCCGAGAGGAAAACATGGGCTAGGAATGAGAATTTTCTACTCCAGGTTTTAAAGAGTTCTTCTTCCTCGTGAAGAGGGATGGAGCACCACCTGCCTGAACAATCAAGGGCCTAATAATGAGTTTGGTGTTTTAAATTCAACTTTAAATTCCTCATTCTTCAAAGGATGTGTGAATGCTAGCCCAACATGTGAGACAGGACTGGTGGACCCCAGAGGTACTTCAGCTCCATAATCAAGCTCGAGATAATTATGATTATAGTTCATGAAAAATCTAAGTAGTATTTACAGTCTAGTTTGAGTTCAATAAGGAGGAGGTATCAAGATACTTTCAAGAAACAAGGCAACTATTGCTATGAAACTGTAGTGAAAATTATTAAAAAACTCAATTCCCACATGGGCAAGAATGAAAAAAAATATATATATAAACTGTTTTTAGAGTAGATATTCTAGAATTAAGTCCTTCAACTAATTTAAGAGATGGATCAGCCCTTGTTTTCCATTTAAATCTGACTCAGAAAAAAAACAAAACAAAACAAAAACAAAAACCCAACACTATTAATTACAACTTTTATTGTACTAATTTATAGTAAGAAAAACGATTACTGTAGAGATTTTGGGAAACACAGGAACAAATAGAAAAAACTATTATATCACTACTCAGAACAGACAGTGTTACAGTTTTGGAAAATGACATTTAGACTTTGTGCATGCATGCTGGTTTATGTCTTGCATGAATACCTCTCATATGAATATCCATGTCTAACTAAGCTGAACCTTAATAGAAACTCTATCAATTTTTAATAGTGATCTCTTGTATAATTGCAAATATATAATTTTAAAGACTTATTTTTAATTTTATTTATGTGTGTATCTATGTACTCACACAGTGTATGTCATTTGTATGTGGGTGACCTCAGAGGCCAGAGGTCTCGGACCCATGGGGTCTCCTTGAAGTTGGCATCACACACAGGTGTGAGCCACTCAACGTGGCTTGTGGGAACTGAATTTGGGCCCTCTCCAAGAGCAGTATGTGCTCTTAACTGGCTGGGTCATCTCTGCGGTCTGAAAATATTTATTTTTGAGGAAATAAAGAACAATAAAAATAAGAAATGAGGATTTTTTTTAGTAGAATGAAAATATAAAATTTTCTAGAAAATTAAGCTAGCTGTGGGTCTTTTCCCCTGTGTTGGAGTGGGAAGGCAGTTCATTTTTGGGCCAATTATCATGCTACTGGCATTTGCTTAAAAACCATTAAGAGCAAATAAAAATCTCCTTTCTCATTCCTAGCTTGTCTTATATTTAAGGCCATCAGATTTTTGTCTAGGTATAGCTTAAAGTAAAAGAAGGCACAGGTCAGAAAATAGAACATAAAATCTCTAGAGCCCCTTGTACAGTGATAATAGCACCCACAGTGGAGATATTTTTGGTTGGCATATGAGGGAGAATGACTCAGAAAGCTAGTCTTCAAGAAAGGAATCAATGACCACGGATTTACAGCAGTTCTTAAGTGCAGTTAGACCGCTCTCACATGGGGAGTTATTCTGGGTGCTTGGCTTTAGCCGCCTATGCTCAAATATCTACAACCAAGAGTCTTCTAAGTAGACCTCTGCACCTCCAGTCTATCTTCAGTGTCCAGCTGTTGGCTAGATGGTCCCAGAGTGACATCTAAATGACATCATGTTATTTCCTGGTCTCGATGGTTCCTTACTGCACAGAATAACCTGGTTCAAAGGAACAGACTCCTACTTACATTTCTAGCTTGGTTTTTGTCTTTTTCTGGCTGGGTTAGTCATATGTAGTGTCTTTTCTCTTTGAACTAGGGTGAAGACTTCGCACATAGACTCCTCTCACGCTGATCCTGTTGCCTGGACACAAACTGCTCTACTTCCCCTGGGTATCTTTCCTGGCTCACCTGTAAAGCTCAGGGAGACCTGAGCTTTGGTCATACGTAGGTCCATCTGCTGCACATTTATATAGTTCCTGAGGCCCTGTCCTTGGGAAAATGCTCACAGCTTTTTGTTGGAATCACTTACTGATTGGCTCCCTTCTCTGATAGTTCAGGGAAGTGAGAGAGCTACCTATTAGGTTCTTAATAGTTATTTGCCTTAAGGTGGGGGGCTGGGTGGGTTACTATGTGTGTAGCTGCTATGCAGAAACTTTGTGACTACATTTATTTTTTTTTCATTTTTATTTTCTATATTCTATGTTTACATTCCAAAGGCTTTCCCCTTTCCCAGTCCCCCCCCACCATACGTCCCATAATTCCTCTCCCCCCCAACTATTCCCCAATCATCCCCCCCCCCATGATTTCTCTGTTCTGGGCCTACAAAACTGGATCCAATCTTTACAGGCCCAGGGTCCATTTATAAGACAGTTTGTAGTTATAGTAACTTAACCAAGTAAGCTTCGAGTTTTTAATATATAATAAATATGTATAATAAATATGCTTTTATTAATTTTTTATATCTCTAAAATGGTAGGTATATGCTCATACATGCAAGGTAACACCAGAAATCTT
This sequence comes from Apodemus agrarius, assembly GCA_964023405.1. Taxonomy (NCBI): domain Eukaryota; kingdom Metazoa; phylum Chordata; class Mammalia; order Rodentia; family Muridae; genus Apodemus; species Apodemus agrarius. Next base: position 51,904,080 of record OZ030020.1, on the reverse strand, counting down.
AGTTGAGAATTTCAGAATGCCCTCCATTAAGATTTTAACAATTTTAAAAAAGATTTATTTATTTCATGTATATAAGTACACAGTCACTATCTTCAGACACATAAGAAGAGGGATCTCCATCACAGATGGTTGTGAGCCACCATGCAGTTGCTGGGAACTGAACTCGGAACTTCTGGAAGAGCAGTCAGTGCTCTTAACCACTGAGCAATTTCTCAAGCCTAAGATTTTAAAGTTTTATGTGTTATACGTTCTTGGTCTTCATGAATGTATGTGCACCAGTGGAGGCCAGAGTTCCGCATGGCCGTGAGGCACCGTGTGGGTGCTGGGAACTGAGCACTGCTCCTCTGCAAAGGCAGCAAGTGCTCTTCATGCCGAGTCATCACACCAGCTGCAGCCCCACACCTTTTCTTTCTTTTTTATTTTTTATTTTTTTTATTGTATATATTCTATATTTATAATTCATTTCCCTTTTTCTGGTTCCCCACCCCCAAAGGTCCCACATGTCCTTTTCCCTCCCCCTGCTCCCGCATCTACCCCCTCCCACTTTACTGTTCTTGTACTCTCCCACAATGATGTTTTGGTCCATTCTAGCACCAGTGTCCACTCCTTTCTTCTTGTGAGACATCACTTGATATGTGATTTGTGTCTTTGGTGTTCCAAGCTTCTAGGCTAATATCCACTTATCAGTGACTGTATACCATGGGTATTCTTTTGAGACTGGGTCACCTCACTTAGTATGACATTCTCCAGCTCCATCCATTTCTCTAAGAATTTCATGAATTCATTGTTTCTAATGGCTGAATAGTACTCCATTGTGTATATATACCACATTTTTTGTATCCATTCCTCTGTTGAGGGACATCTGGGTTCTTTCCAGCTTCTGGCTATTATATATAAGGCTGCTATGAACATAGTGGAGCATGTATCCTTATTGCATGCTGGGGAATCTTCTGGGTATATTCCCAGGAGTGGTATGGCTGGGTCCTCCGGAAGTATCACGCCCAGTTTTCTGAGGAACCGCCATACTGATTTCCAGAGTGGTTGTACCAGCTTGCATTCCCACCAGCAGTGGAGGAGTGTTCCTCTTTCTCCACATCCTCGCCAACACCTGATGTCTTCTGAGTTTTTAATCTTAGCCATTCTGACTGGTGTGAGGTGAAATCTCAGGGTTGTTTTAATTTGCATTTCCCTAATGACTAGTGATGTTGAACATTTTTTAAGGTGTTTCTCAGCCATCCGAATTTCTTCAGGTGAAAAGTCTCTGTTTAGCTCTGTACCCCATTTTTGAATAGGGTTATTTGGTTTTCTGGGGTCTAACCTCTTGAGTTCTTTGTATACATTGGAGATTAGCCCTCTGTCGGATGTGGGGTTGGTGAAGATTTTTTCCCAATTTGTTGGTTGCCGATTTATCCTTTTGACAGTGTCTTTTGCCTTACAGAAACTTTGTAGTTTTATGAGGTCCCATTTGTCTATTCTTGTTCTTAGAGTATAAGCAATTGGTGTTCTGTTCAGGAATTTTTCCCCTGAGCCGATGTCTTCAAGGGTCTTCCCCAGTTTCTTTTCTATTAGTTTTAGTGTGTCTGGTTTTATATAGAGGTCCTTGATCCACTTGGAGTTGAGCTTAGTGCAAGGAGATAAGAGTGGATCAATTCTCATTCTTCTGCATGTTGACTTCCAGTTGAGCCAGCACCATCTGTTGAAAAGGCTATCTTTATTCCACTGGATGTTTTCAGCTCCTTTGTCGAAGATCAATTGGCCATAGATGTGTGGGTTCAATTCTGGGTCTTCGATCCTATTCCATTGATCCGCTTCCCTGTCACTGAACCAATACCATGCAGTTTTTAATACCACTGCTCTGTAATATTGCTTGAGGTCCGGGATATTGATTCCCCCAGAAGTTCTTTTGCTGTTGATGATAGTTTTAGCTATCCTGGGTTTTTTGTTATTCCAGATGAATTTGAGAATTGCTCTTTCTAGCTCTATGAAGAACTGAGTTGGGATTTTGATGGGGATTGCATTGAATCTGTATATTGCTTTGGGCAAGATTGCCATTTTGACTATATTAGTCCTGCCAACCCACGAGCATGGAAGATTTTCCCATTTTCTGATGTCTTCTTCAATTTCCCTCTTCAGAGACCTGAAGTTTTTGTCGTATAAATCTTTCACATGTTTGGTTAGCGTCACTCCAAGATACTTTATATCATTTGTGGCTATTGTGAAGGGTGTCATTTCCCTCATTTCTTTCTCGGCCTGCTTATCCTTCGCGTATAGGAAGGCTACTGATTTACTTGAGTTGATTTTATAGCCAGCCACTTTGCTGAAGTTGTTTATCAGTTGCAGGAGTTCTCTGGTGGAGGTTTTTGGGTCACTTAAGTAAACTATCATATCATCTGCAAATAGTGATAGTTTGACTTCTTCCTTTCCGATTTGTATCCCTTTGACTTCCCTCTGTTGTCGAATTGCTCTAGCTAGTACCTCAAGTACTATATTGAAGAGATATGGTGAGAGGGGACAGCCTTATCTAGTCCCTGATTTTAGAGGGATTGCTTGGAGTTTTTCTCCGTTTACCTTGATGTTGGCTACTGGTCTGCTGTATATTGCTTTTACTATGTTTAGATATGGGCCTTGAATTCCTGTTCTTTCTAGGACCTTTAGCATGAAAGGATGCTGAATTTTGTCAAATGCTTTTTCAGCATCCAATGAGATGACCATGTGGTTTTTTTCTTTGAGTTTGTTTATGTAGTGGATTACGTTGATGGATTTCCGTATATTGAACCATCCCTGCATCCCTGGGATGAAGCCAACTTGATCATGGTGAATGATCGTTTTGATGTGTTCTTGGATTCGGTTGGCAAGTATTTTGTTTAGTATTTTTGCATCGATATTCATAAGAGAAATTGGCCTGTAGTTCTCTTTCTTAGTTGGATCTTTGTGTGGTTTTGGTATCAGGGTAATTGTGGCTTCATAGAATGAGTTGGGTAGTGTTCCTTCTGTTTCTATTTTGTGGAATAATTTGAAGAGTATCAGTATCAGGACTTCTTTGAAGGTCTGATAGAATTCTGCACTAAAACCGTCTGGTCCTGTGCTCTTTTTGGTTGGAAGACTGTCTATGACCCCTTCTATTTCTTTCGGGGTTATGGGTCTGTTTAGACGATCTATTTGATCCTGGTTTAATTTGGGTATTTGGTAACTGTCGAGGAAATTGTCCATTTCCTCCAGATTCTCCAGTTGTGTTGAGTATAGGTTTTTGTAGTAGGATCTGATGATTTTTTGAATTTCCTCAGTTTCTGTTGTTATATCTCCCTTTTCATTTCTAATTTTGTTAATTTGAATACTGTCTCTGTGCCCTTTAGTAAGTCTGGCTAGGGGTTTATCTATCTTGTTGATCTTCTCAAAGAACCAGCTCCTGGTTTTGTTGATTCTTTGTATGGTTCTCTTTGTTTCAACTTGATTGATTTCAGCCCTGAGTTTGATTATTTCCTGTCTTCTACTCCTCCTGGGTGAAATTGCTTCTTTTTGTTCCAGAGCTTTCAAGTGCGCCATTAAGTTGCTAGTATATGCTCTCTCCTGTTTCTTTTTGGAGACACTCAGGGCTATGAGTTTTCCTCTAAGCACTGCTTTCATTGTGTCCCATAGATTTGGGTATGTTGTGCCTTCATTTTCATTAAGTTCTAAGAATTCTTTGATTTCTTTCTTTATTTCTTCCTGGACTAAGGTATCATTGAGTAGAATATTGTTCAGCCTCCAAGCGCATGGGGATTTTCTGTTGTTTTTGTTGCTATTGAAGAACACTCTTACTCCATGGTGATCTGATAAGAGGCATGGGATTAGTTCGATCTTTTTATAGTTGTTGAGATCTGTCTTGTGTCCAATTATATGGTCGATTTTGGAGAAGGTACCATGAGGGGCTGAGAAAAAGGTATAGTATTTTGCTTTAGGGTGAAATGTTCTATATATATCTGTTAAATCCAATTGCTCCAAAGTTTCGATGAGTTTCTCCGTGTCTCTGTTTAGTTTCTGTTTTCCTGGTCGGTCCACTGTAGATAGTGGAGTATTGAGGTCCCCCACAATCATTGTGTTAGGTGCAATGTGTGCTTTGAGCTTTAGTAAGGTTTCTTTTACAAATGAGGGTGCCCTTACATTTGGAGCGTAGATGTTTAGAATTGTGAGTTCCTCTTGGTGGATTCTTCCTTTGACTAGCAGGAAGTGACCTTCTGTGTCTCTTTTGATGACTTTGGGTTGAAAGTCAATTTTATCTGATATTAAAATGGCTACTCCAGCTTGCTTCCTGTGACCATTTGCTTGCAAAATTGTCTTCCATCCTTTTACTCTAAGGTAGTGTTTGTCTTTGACTCTGAGGTGTGTTTCCTGTAAGCAGCAAAATGTAGGGTCCTGTTTCCGTATCCAGTCTGTTAGTCTATGTCTTTTTATTGGTGAGTTGAGTCCATTGATGTTAAGAGATATTAAGGAATAGAGATTATTACTTCCTGACATTTTTGATGTTATTTTTGTTTTTGAGTAGTTATCTTCCTTTGAGTTTGATGGAAGAAGTTTACTGTCTTGCTTTTTCTTGGGTGCCATTTCCTTCCTTGTGTTGGAGTTTTCCTCCTATTATCCTTTGTAGAGCTGGGTTAGTGGAAAGATATTGTGTAAATTTGGTCCTGTCATGGAATATTTTGATTTCTCCATCTATGTTGATTGAGAGTTTTGCTGGGTATAGTAGTCTTGGCTGACATTTGTTTTCTCTTAGGGTCTGCATGAGGTCTGCCCAGGATCTTCTAGCTTTCATGGTTTCTGGAGAGAAGTCTGGTGTGATTCTGATAGGTCTTCCTTTATATGTTACTTGGCCCTTTTCTCTTACTGCCTTTAATATTCTTTCTTTGTTTAGTACATTTGGGGTTTTGATTATTATGTGACGGGAGGTGTTTCTGTTCTGGTCCAGTCTGTTTGGAGTTCTGTAGGCTTCTTGTACATTCATGGGCATCTCTCTCTTTAAGTTAGGAAAGTTTTCTTCCATAATTTTGTTAAAGATATTTGCTGGCCCTTTAAGTTGTAGATCTTCACTCTCATCTATCCCTATAATCCTTAGGTTTGGTCTTCTCATTGTGTCCTGGATTTCCTAGATGTTTTGGGTTACAAGCCTTTTGGATTTTGCGTTTTCTTTGACTGTGGAGTCAATGGTTACTATGTTATCTTCAGCATCAGAGATTCTTATTTCTATCTCTTGTATTCTGTTGTTTATGTTTGCATCTACGACCCCTGATTTCTTCCCAAGGTTTTCTATCTCCAAGGTTGTCTCCTTTTGTGATTTCTTAGTTGTTTCTACCTCTGTGTTCAGATCTTGGATGGTTTTGCTCAGTTCCATCATTTGTTTGTTTGTGTTTTCATGTAATTCTTTAATATATTTTTGTGCTCCCTCTTTCATGACTTCTGCCTGTTGTTTCAAGTTCTCCTGCATTTCTTTAACTGATTTTCTCATTTCCTCTTTATTGGTTTCTGTCTGATGGCCCATATTCTCCTGGAATTAATTCTTTAAGTGGTTTTTGTGTTTGGATTGTAAGAGCTTCTACCCTATTGATGTTCCCCTGCATTTCTTTAAGAGATTTGTTTATGTCTTTTTTGTGTTCCTCTAGGAGCATCATAACCTGTGCTTTTATATCTAACTCTTGTTTTTCTGGTGTGCTGGGGTATCCTGGACTTGCTGTGGTTGGCGAATTGGGTTCAGATGGTGCCATATTGCCTTGATTTTTGTTAGTAACGTTCCTACGTTTGCCTTTTGCCATCTCTTTATCTCTGGTGTTAGTTGGTCTTATTGTAGATGGCGCCCTGCTGAAAGCACAGCACGTCTGTCCCCAGGAGACAGATCCCTTCTGGCAGCTTGTCTGTGCTGGACTATGCTCGCTCTGAGTCCAGGCCCCTGACTCCAGCTGCTAGAGTTCCGAGCTGTGCCCCGAGGCGGCCCGGTGGCCCCTCGCTGCTAGTCCGCTCAGAGAGCTGGTCCTGGCCGGTAGTCTGCACCTGCAGCTGAGCTTTCTGTGCCCGGATCTCCTGCAGAGCTAAGCTAAGCTATAACTCTGGCCACGCACCTGATTCCAGCCGCTCACTGCGTCCAGTGTGCCCCCTGTTTGCGCGCGGGGGTCTGGGGCAAGATGGCTGCCCCAGCTGAAAAGCAGCCCCACACCTTTTCAACACAAAGGGCAACTGAGAAATTTCTTTATCAAGTGCCATTGTATCATTTGGCAAACTAGCAAGCTAGTTCTCTCTCTTCTCATTCTGTTAATATTTTCACATTACAACTTTAGAAAATTAAGAAATTTTCTTGTAACAAACAAGGAAATTCGTAGAAACCAATTTACAGATCAAGCACTATCATCCTGTGCAGTGTGCTATTTCATGTCCAGCATGTGACAGACTGGGGTGGAAGCTAACCTGTCGACTAGCTGTCACTACTCCATGCCGTGTTCAGGGGGTACTTCTCCCTGAGATTCCTGAGACCATGGGACTTTATGAAGCTCTTGTACTTGACATGAACAGACCAGTTGAAATTTCAAAGTTTCAAGGTTTTCCCATACACGTGTGGGAAGAACTTCTTTGCGTGGATGTCCAAGAGTGTCAAGGTCACTGCTTTGTGCCCTCTGCACCCCCCTTTTCATAAGGAGGCCTCCTTGGACTCATAATCAGACTACGCTCTACCCAGCACCACTGGGAGAGAATAAAAATAAGCAGTGAACTCACACGGACTTTGGCTTTGAAGTTACCTGATCCTCCCGGGAAGTCCCCTTCTTTGGCTGTTGCTTCCGCAGAGCTTCATACTTCTGCTTTTCTCGCCTGTACTCTGCAACAGCACCATCGGGGGCAGCTTCCTCCTCTGCAGAACAGGAGCACACACTCAGGGGGAGGGTACATGCACACATTCAGGCAACCAAATAGCTCAAACTAGGGCTTTTTTCCCCATTAATTAAAACAAAGTAAAACCAAAATATAATCCATTCAGAGCCACCAAAACCTATTATTTTCTCAGTTACAAAGTGACAGGCACTAAATTTGTCAGACTTTGCATTTTTTTCTATACTGTATCATTTTATTTTTCTTTTATGCATTCTCTTAGGCTGACTGTAAAATAATTGATATCACTTAAAAATAACTTAGATTTTTCTAAAATTCAGCAGTACTAGTTTATATTGTTTCTATCCTTATAATATACATTTTCAAATATTGGTTGAGGTTTCAATAATTCACCACCTTTGCCTTCACCCCATTAAAATAAAAAAAGTAAACCTCAGGTTGATGGTAAATAGGAAAAATACACTTGCCAAATTAAGTCAAGAAAGCAGCAGAAGGAGAAAAAAAATTAATTTTACTAAGTCAGAGTTTAGACAATAAATGTACACAGCCAGTAGTGCATGGGCATACGATATAGCCACAGTGTCCACGGCACACATGCTGTGTGGTCCACTTGGAGGGATGGCTGCATCTGCTGTAAATAAAAGGATTCCTAGAATAGATTTCTAAGGGCTACGTTCGCATTTCCCCTTGACTTACAGCCTTGTCTGTCAGTCTTGTTCTCCTGGAACAGTGCACTTGCACTATCCTGGGATCTGGCACCTGGATGTGCCTTCAGTAGTCAACCCCCACCTGTGAGCTGGGGCTCACACCTGCTGAGTGTATGCTCCACCAATGGGCTACTCACATCCTGTCCCTCTCCCTCCCAGCCTGTCATCCCACTCCCTCCCAGCCTGGCATCCCAGTCCCTCCCAGGCTGGCATCCCACTCCCTCCTAGCCTGACATCCCACTCCCTCCCAGCCTGGCATCCCACTCCCTCCCAGGCTGGCATCCCACTCCCTCCCAGCCTAACATCCCACTCCCTCCCAGCCTGGCATCCCACTCCCTCCCAGCCTGGCATCCCACTCCCTCACAGGCTGGCATCCCACTCCCTCCCAGCCTGGCATCCCACTCCCTCCCAGCCTGGCATCCCACTCCCTCCCAGGCTGGCATCCCACTCCCTCCCAGCCTGGCATCCCACTCCCTCCCAGGCTGGCATCCCACTCCCTCCCAGCCTGGCATCCCACTCCCTCACAGGCTGGCATCCCACTCCCTCACAGGCTGGCATCCCACTCCCTCCCAGCCTGGCATCCCACTCCCTCCCAGCCTGGCATCCCACTCCCTCCCAGCCTGGCATCCCACTCCCTCCCAGCCTGGCATCCCACTCCCTCACAGGCTGGCATCCCACTCCCTCCCAGCCTGGCATCCCACTCCCTCCCAGCCTGGCATCACACTCCCTCCCAGCCTGGCATCCCACTCCCTCCCAGCCTGGCATCCCAGTCCCTCCCAGGCTGGCATCACACTCCCTCACAGGCTGGCATCACACTCCCTCCCAGCCTGGCATCCCACTCCCTCCCAGCCTGGCATCCCACTCCCTCCCAGCCTGGCATCCCACTCCCTCCCAGCCTGGCATCCCACTCCCTCCCAGCCTGGCATCCCACTCCCTCCCAGCCTGGCATCCCACTCCCTCCCAGCCTGGCATCCCACTCCTTTATTCTGTTTCTCTCAAAAGTGTTTTCTTTTCCTCTTGGAGCTCACCTTGTTCTCCACTCCCTACCTTTTGTTGTTTCTTCCTTAAGAAACACTAAAAACATCTGTCTCTCCATTCCCCAATTAATTTCCCTGCCTCGTTCCTGTTCACTCTGAGGTCTCAGCCTGGCTGGCACTTGGTCTAAGCAGCCTTTCTGGCTATAGTCACAGTGTCTGGTCAGGGTGTTCCCCTGAGCTCCTAGACTGCCCCTTCGCACTTAGCAGACTTTATGGTAATTTACTGTTTACTCTTCTTTTCCTACTAGGGGACATTAAAATCCTGGAGGAAAAGTCATACTTCTCCAGCACTTAGAGCAGAGCCTGGCGAGTGATCCATGCTGATAAATAAGAAACAAGTGGAGGAGGGACGTGGAACTGGAGAAGGGCAGTGAAGAGGTGGCAGGTCAGCCTGGCCCCGACCCACACGTGGGGCAGAACTACCCTGGCAGTCGGAGCCTCTGCTCCACCACCTTAGGGAATCAGTTCTCTATCCATTTTCTGACGTTCGTTACGGCAAAATTTTGAAGTACGAATGCTAATGAATATCCGCAGAACCAGCTAGTGCTAGATAGAAAAGACAAGTCCTTACATTTTCAGCTACGAGTCACTGAAAGCCTTTATGGTGAGAACTTAAACAGTGATAGATGTGTTGAGCTACCATTGCTACAGAGGAGTCAAGTTAACATTCAGTCTCATGTTTATCTTGATGACTTTAGCATGCATCCTTTTGTGTATAAACTCCTTTAGCAAGGGTCAATCCCTTAATTACAATTTTAAATTTCTCTAAAGTCTTTTTTTTTTTTTTTTGAGACAGGGTTTCTCTGTGTAGTCCTGGCTGTCCTAGAACTCACTCTGTATACCAGGCTGGTCCCAAACTCAGAAATCCGCCTGCCTCTGCCTCCCAAGTGCTGGGATTTAAGGGGTGCGCCACCACTGCCAGGCTAAAGTCTATTTTGTAAACACTAGGTTACAAATAGACTTTAGAAAAATTTAAATAGGAAGGTCTTACTATGTAGCCCAGGTTGCCCTCAAAATTTAGGATCTTCCTGCTTCAGCTTCTCTAGGGGCTTAGAATTATAGAGGCTTCCTACCACAGCCAGCTCAGTACACATATACTGTGCAACAAAGAAGCTTTACAAATCAAAATTTAAAAGCCAGCATTAGGTGCAATTAGGTATCTAAAAATATATGGAAGGATTGTAGCCCTGAAGGGGATAGGAACTCCACAGGAAGACCAACGGAGTCAACTAACCTGGACCCTTGGGGCTCTCAGAGACCAAACCACCAACCTAAGAACATACAGTGGGACCTACCTCCCCACACGTATGTAGCAGGGGTGGAGCTTGACCACCATGTGGGTCCTGAACTGGAGCAGAGGCTATCCCAAAAGCTCTTGCCTGTCTGTGCGATGTGTTCTTCTGGCTGGGCTGCCTTGTCTGGCCTTAGTGGGAAAGGATGTGCCTAGCCCCACAGAGACTTGATGTGCCTGGATCGTAGACACCCGGGAGGGGATGCCAGCCTCCCAGAGGGGAAGGGGAGGGAGAATAGAGGAGGACTGTGAGAGGGGGTGGCTGTGAGGTGGGCAATGAGTGTAAAGTGAATAAAAAAAAGCATGGAAATCCTACAGCCGTGTTGTCGACAGTAAAAGCCTTCAAATAACTTAGAGAACAGTACCAACCTGATTTTGGAATCTGGTAATGACAAAAATTTTGAATAAGCTATACTGAGGGATATTTTATATACGATGAAATTCATTCAGAGCATAGACTATAACCACCCTGGTATTGCTTGTATTATGTTTTTCTACCACAATCAAGATGCATAATAACTCCTTGACCTTAAAAAAAATATCTGCACTTCTCCAACAGTGGTCCATCTGTCTTCTTTAGAAATAAGTCTTTTTTTCTGAATTATAGTTCTGCATTTTAGAAGCTCACCTAAGGGAATTATCCTGTATATAATCTCTCATGTCATTTATCAAATACCTCCACGTTGTTGGGTAATCCTGTACAGACTGAATGGTACTCACAGTACGATCATACTGTATTACGTATTACGTTTTGCACTACTTGAGTGCAATCTACACTGCTTCTATGATACTGTCAGTGTTTGAGAGAGGGGCTGCACCTCCCTCCATCATGACTCCTAGTGATGCAGAAGACTGAGTTGTCTGGCTCCCTGGCTGTGCCTGGAATTGTATTTAACATTCCAGTGAGTGAATGCTTGCTTCTTATGGTTCTCTTACCTTCCTACTGACAGCTAAGAAGCTCCACTGTCCATTCTTATAGCTGCTTCTGAACTGCTTGTTCAGATCTTGTGTTCATATTTTTGTCTTAATAATGTATTGAAAGTGGAAAAATATATTCCATGAACAATCCTTTTATCAGGCAGCTTTTCTTAGTGTATTGTTTACCTTTTTATCTTTTGAAGTGCCTTCCTCAGAGAGCAATTATATTTTAGTGGATGGCAATTTTAAATTTTAAAAATACTACTCATAAACATACAGACACACATACACTCACCCCCACACGTGAGTGAGCTCTCTCTTTTCAGTTATCTATGAATTGTTCACTCACTCCAAGATCACAGAAGTTCTTTTCCTAGTGTTTTTCTTTATACATTTTAAGCTCTTTTTCATACTTAAAAGTAAGAATATGCCTTCTTTCTATCTACTCTTTACCTTTTTCAGTATGAAAACAATTTATTATGATAGAGGGAAACACAAGGTACTCTGCGCAGAATCCAAAGCTACCTAGAGTCTGATTGTGATGACTCCTAAGTAGTTATGCTTTTAGATATGGAAATACTTTAGTGTCCCTCCTTTTCTGCATTTTCCACATTTTAAATTACATGGAAAAGTTAAGGTAACTCTAATGAAATCACTTTTTTCTCCTCCACATTTATTAGACTGTATTCTTTATAGTCATGGTGATGAAAACCCAGGTGTGTAATCTAGATATAACTGAACACACTGCCGGAGGTATCCTACTGTTGTAATACTCAATCATCCTTCCTAAGGGTCAGTTCATCCCAGTCTCATAGCAGTGCTGTAGAATGTACTTGGTAGTGTAAATGGTGAGCACTGAGAAGTGAAGGAGTTACAGATTCTAGGGTCTTCTTGATGTATTCTCTTTGGTATGAGTAAGTGAAATTAAAACAAGAGATTTACATCCTTAATCAATAGGTTGTAGAATCAATTTAATTTTGGAAAATGTTAAGGAAATAGTTGAAGAGAACTGTGGGGATCATCACCATTATGTAAATGATTCCAGAACAAACGCACCCACCAGTTTCCCGCCTCGCTCACCTGCTCGCTCGGGCACTTGCTGTTCGCATCCCACCTGCAGCCACAGTCTGGGGCAAGCTCCACTCTACACTGTCATTCTACACTCTACACTCTACACTGCAGCTACACGGAATGCTGGGATACCACCCTATCCCCCAGTCGCCAAACCAAGTGGCATCCAACATGTGGACTGTAATCTTATCCTGACCATGGTTTTTGGCTTCCAAAGAGGGAAACTGTAAAACCTAGAAGTTCAAGCCTCTAGTCACCCGTAAAAGCATTTTGACTTTGATTGGATTTTGTATTGAAAATGAGGAATGTGAATGCTTGGGAACCTCAGAGTTAAACAGGTAAGTCACGGGCAGTAACCTAACATAAATGTAAATGTTCCACACCCCACACCCCATCCTCTATAATGTTCTACAAGGACCCACAGACTCTGGTGGCACAGAAGTGACAGTTTGCAGCTGTAGCCACCTTTGGGTCTGTCTGCTTGAATGCAGTCTGAGGTTCTTGGTGCTTGGTTGTTGTTACTGGTCATTTACTCCAGTTTGTGTTTTAAATGACATGCTCACTCTACTCAATAGAGGTAAGGACGATCCCTCTGCTTACTACTGACAGGTGGGCTGGCATGAACTGCTACATGGATGAATTGCCTGAGTTTGAGCTTAGGGCGAAGCAGGTGGCTGGACCATGCAGGCCGATCTAAGGGTGGTCTCGCTAATCTGCGTTATTTCCAGAACAGACGATCTTAGCTGGGAAACATGCTGTACTCTGGTTCAGTCTGATTGTTGTGATAACTTTCTCATAGTTATAAAGTAAAAACAGATGTGATTTATAGTACCTATGAAGGGAAATGATACTGCTTTGTATTTGTTTGCCTGCATGTTAGGATTAGTTTTGTTTTGTTTTTTTGCTTGTTTCTCTGTGTAGTCCTGGCTATCTTGGAGCTTGCTTTGTAAACCAGACTGGCTGTGAACTCAAGAGATCTGCCTGCCTCTGCCTCCTGAGTGCCTGGAGCTTGCTTTGTAAACCAGACTGGCTGTGAACTCAAGAGATCTGCCTGCCTTTGCCTCCTGAGTGCTAGGATCAAAGGTGTGTACCACCACCGCCCAGCAGGTTGTTTTTTTTCTTTTTTTAACCTTTATTTTCTGTTTGGGTACTCTGCCTGCACATATGTCTGTGTACCCCACTGTGTGCCTCACATCCATGGAGACGGGAAGAGGGGTCTCAGATCCCCTGGAACTAGAATTACAGATAGCCCCAAGCTGTCATATTGATGTGCTTAGCTGGACTTGAGCACAGGTCTCCTGAAAGAGCAGTCAGTGCTCCTAACGACGGAGCAATCTCTCCAGACCTGGAATAGTTGTTCTAATATATCTCCAAGTAATTAAAATACAATATACCATTAAATGTCATTTACTAAGATTATGTCAATGGGATAAGAGAGAGATTCTATCTTACAGAAAAGGTATTTCCTTCTAAAAGTTTAAAGATTTTCTAGACTAAGTTTGTAAACAAAATCATTTTGGTCACAACTGAAAAATTATCTACATATCCCACTAAAATAATATTTAAAGTCTTTAATTCTTATAAAAGCAATTATCCTGTATAAATTAATATTCATAATTTTTCACACTAAATGGGCCTTTCTTTAGCAATATAAATTTGCTAATAAATTCCATCTCAACCACAACCACAAGGATGATAAGATTTGGTTGACTGTGTTCATAGAAATTAACCATAGAAAAGATTCATTACATAACTTATTTTACCTGTCTACCAATAGCAAAGAAAGATTTGAAATGAAAGTCTGCTTTGGATTAAGAATTAATATAATGGGCTGGAGAGATGGCTCAGCATTTGAGAGCACAGCTGCTATTCCAGAGGTTGCAGGTTAGGTCCCTAGCACTCACACAGTTGCTTAAAACCATTTGTTCTTTGAGTTCCATAGGATACAATGCTCTCTCCTACCTCCATAGATACTAGGCAGGCACACACACACATATACATGAAATAAAAATAATTTTTAAAAGAATTAAGGTAAGCTGGTCACTAATTTTTATGTGGGAAATGTACTAGGCAGAATATAAAGATCTAGTGAAATTTATGGTATGTAATTTTACTTTCTATGAATTAGTAATTCTAAACCATTAAAGTCTAGGTAGGCATATTGCTCTCAAAATATACTCTCTGGCCATTCTAGTTTTTTGTTTCGTGAGGTGAGGTAGTAAATTAATTAATTAACCTTAATATCACTTGACTTAAGGATGTATTTTCTTTTTTTCTTTTCTCTTCTCTTCTCTTCTCTTCTCTTCTCTTCTCTTCTCTTCTCTTCTCTTCTTTTCTTTCTTTCTTTTTTTTTTTTTTTTTTCTGAGACAGGGTTTCTCCGTGTAGCCCTGGCTGTCCTGGAACTCACTCAGTAGACCAGGCTGGCCTCGAACTCAGAAATCCACCTGCCTCTGCCTCCCAAGTGCTGGGATTAAAGGTGTGCACCACCACCACCCGGCAGGATGTATTTTCTTATTGCTTTCATTTTGAGTCAGAAAGATTAGGCAAAAAGCTTGAGACTGGTTGTAAGGTCTGCCAAGGCTTTACTAGGTAGGTCCATGACTCCAGGATTAAGCCTGGTCAGGTTCCATCTGAACTGAATGGAAATTGTAGTTCAAACACATTTATAAGGTAAACTGAGCTAAAGGCAAAGGGATCGTCTATACTAATGCAACTATGTTAAGGGGGGGGCATTAACTCATCCACTTCCTAAGCACGTGTGACATCCATATTACTCTAAGTATGATGTACTATGAATGCTCATATGGTTATTGAACATTTACTTCCCATGTTTTCAGTTTCCATCAGTAAACTGATTACTTTCCTTTTTTATTTCATCAATTCTCTGTGTAGTTGTAACTAATCAGTTTTGAAGTACTTACTCATCACTGACTTTAATAGATATGTATTTTTTAGTTTATAGAATTAAAGCTATATTTGGCTCTTTTTCAGATTCATTACTTTTTCATCACTGTGTTCACTCACTGTGCTTTTTATCCTTGAACATCTCTCCAGGTATTAAAATACACTTGTATCTTTTAGTCTTCTTGGGAGGCCTCGGCTGTGCTTCCGGCTTTGCCTCACAGCCATTTCTCGTGTTGCTGAGTTTATTTCATTCACATATGTATTTTTGCCATATCCCACAGGAAATTTTTGGCACGCAGACTGTATAAAGGTTCCCTTGCATTTGTTTCTCAGAGACAGCCAAGGCATTCTATTGGCCCAGGGACCATCTTTATCCAATTCTGACTTAGCCTTCCTACATCACATAGGTGGTCAGACTTTATGATCATTTATAAATTTATAATCATGTCTACTAGATGCTTAGCATCTTGCTTTTTAAAATGAAAAAACTTTTTTTCCCTTTTTCTTTCATAGTTGAAAAAATGTCAAGCTTTTTTTTTTTTTTTTTTTTTTTTTTGTGACTTTCCTGGCAAGATGGACAGTTTTTCTGGCTCTATCTAACCCAAGACCGAATATCTGAGATTAAAACTTCTAGCTATTAGAATTAACTATTAGAGCATACATCTGTGTCTCGTACCCCTCTGGGCAGCCCTAGTCTAGCATCAGCTTGCTCACTTCATATTCTCTTTCCTTTCCATCTCCCCCTTTTCCAACCGCCCTCATAAGCATGTACAATTGTTCAACTGTGTAACAGGCTTGGCTGTCTTGCCTAGCACTCCCGTGTGTACAGGAGAAGGGAGTGTGGCAGCTGCCAGATCAGGAGGTAGGGCACTTGGTTTCATACGCTTGACTTCTCCTGAGCAAAGCTGAAGAAGCAACCGGATGTCTCTAATAGTATAAAACTGGACAACAAAATATATAAGAAATTAAAAAAAATTTTAATTCTTTAACATTAAATTGTTAAACAGTAAAAACCAGAAGTAGTCTGTTTTAAGTGCCTTATGAATCTCAACTTACATTGGATTGTGATTCAGTAATACAATACAACTACTTATCAACCACCAAAATGAAATACTCAAAACTGGAATTAAAAGAATAAAGAGAAAACATTTACAAAAGACCTGTTGTGTGTTAGACACCAAACTGATGTGATTTTGACTTCAGGTACCTAATACTTAAAGAGATGCTTTGAGAGGAATGTGAAGGGCACACAACTATAATATATATGAAAATATTAAGAAGTCACACTACTTACTATAATGTTAGCACCGACATTTGGGTTCCTGTGTAAAACACCACTATTGTCAGGGTCTACATATCTCATGCTACAGCATTAGAACAAGAATGTGACCATATTAGCTAGCTCCTTTTGAAACAAAGGCAGGTCAGGTTCTTGACATGATCACCAGCACCACACCCTCAATCTGGAGTTCCATGGGAGTCAGCAGCTACAACTTACACCCCAGCTACAGTAAGAGAACATAAACGCCCTAGTTCTTGTCTGTTACAAAGAATGTCCTTATCCCTCCCCTACAAATTAGTGAGTAAACTTCATCTTTTTTCCATTCGGATTTCTTGCCTACCTAGCAAATGAACTCATGGTATCAACCCATAAACTTCATTCTAAAGGTAAAAGAGTTTATATCTACTATGGATCTGGGACCAGAATTCAAGGAGTTGGCAGCTCTGACCATGAAGTAACAAACTTATTAAATAAAGCAAGCAGGCAAGCAAGTAGGCAGGCAATGGTGTTTATATGCCAGAAACCTTCTTATAGGATAGTTTGAAGTGGCTCTGGATCCATCACCTCAAAGAATATTTTGTAAAATTTCCATAAAAAATAAAACCTTTTATGTAAATGAAGGTGATGTGGTAATAGTAGTAAACATATTTGAATAACTAAAGGGATAGATTGCTATTAATGTGTAGCTGTGTTTATCATATAGTCTGGAAATAACAATATTTTTTCATCAAAATTTTGATTTATCAGAACTTAAGTCCAGGAAAAGTGCCACACTTGAAAATAAGTACTACAATAGTAAACATTTAAAGCAAATAGTCACTATGTGCCAAATACTAGCAAGTGAATTATAGTCCTTACACCCAACAACTGTATAAGGAAGGCATGCTATTAATCCCATTTTGGTGATTGGCATACTAAGCTAACTAAGGATTAAATCATGTATCTCATAGATAATCATGTATCTCATTAAACTGGGGATGGGAGTGTGGTATATTACACCCATGTACTGGCTCTAAAATAATGAGCTTTTAACTAGTTTAGTTGTTAGAGAAAGAGAGAAACAGAAAGAACAGGAAAGGTATAATTGAATATACAAAGGCATTAGGTAATACAACCATATCTAGCAAATAATATTGAATATAGAACGAGGTCCTGTACTTCCCTCTAGTTTCAAATATATGGCTGCATGGACCATAAAAGAGTACAGTGTGCCGCATAGTAGGTTTACTCAAATGATTTCTTCCCCCAAACACTTTTATGGCCTTTTCTACATTCCCCCTAATCACAGCTCCCCTACACTCAAACCTTTCACTCAGACCATAATGCCCAGGGGCACTGCATGGTAACTGCTGTTGTCTGGAGCTCCTCTCAGGGGTAAATTCACAGCCTCTTCCTGTCCTGGCATAGGCCTTGTATTTTATTATGTGGACAATAAACAGTAATAGCAACAGGGACAAATGGTCATTTAAAGGTATCAAATAACAACAATGTCTACAGTCATTTTTACTTTCACTGGACAGAATGGGTCTTTGAGGACTGTTCAAGATCCTAGTGCCCCAGAACATACGACTTTTTCAATAGGTAGTTGATTAATTACATTGAGTTATAAGGATATACAGATAGATTGATGGCCCTTGTTAAACTGATGGAGTCAACTGGAGGCAGATGTCACTGAAGAATGCCTATAGGCGCCCGTCTTGTGGGTAGAAACTGCAGGAGCTGCAACCATTCTCCATCTTCACTTTCTCCCTTGGGAAGCTGCTGGGGAAGTGGGAAGACACACTTCTCCCATCCGGCCACACGGCCTTCCTTTCCTCCCTTTGAAATCTGCCATGGTGATAATTGTATTGGATAGGATAGAGCTTGTGATATCTAAATGTCCGTTCAGTGCAATCCATCATTTTTTATTTTTCATAATTATGACATAATATTTATTACACAATCACAATATAATCCTTACTTTGTCTAAAGGATACACTTTTTGGATTATAATAAAAAAACAATTTCATAAGAAGTAGTGTCTTCTGTATATACACAAACATTCACAAAAACTAGACAGAGTAACCTAAAACGTTTATTTTACTATGAGTGAAACTTCATTTTGGCAATTTTCAGATCCTGAGATTTTTCTTCTTCATCTTGGAAGCACCATCCAGGGTATTTTTATGCTACAATAAAATAATACTGGCTCCATCTGGTGGTCAATAAGCTTCCAGTTTCATGAAATCCAGTCCAAGTGTTTAGGGGTTACTGGAAATAGAACTGCACACTGAAGTATCTCAGAGCTGAGATTAACCAAGATTAACCCCGTTTCATTTAGATGGAAGAGTTATTTTTCCCTCTATACCTAGTCTCACTGCTTCCTATTATCATGGGGTTTACAATAATTCTTAAATAACAGAATATTTTTCTTGTGTTTTTCTTTCAGCTAATCTGAGAAATGTGTAGGTAGCAAGTTTCTGAAAACAGTACAGTTAACATTTATCCTGAGTCTCAGATTGGAGTCCAGTGTTGGACTATAAGTATAAAATACCCATTAACAACCCTCCTCCCCTGCCGTATTCTCCACTACACATTTGTACAACAGTGGCCTGTGGGAGCTCAGAGCTGGGCCTTCTGCACATCTGCATTATCGTCAGCACTTCATCTTGATCTTTAAATTATGTGTTAGAGCACTATTTGCAGAACCACAACATGAAACGTCAGTATTAATAGTTAGGACTCTGCTCATTTTACAGATGGAGAAAATGAGGTTCAAAGAAGTCAAATGCACTAAACTGCAAGTTCTGGACATCACTTACTTAATTTGTTTTTATATTCATTTATCTTATGTGTCTATGTGTGTGTGTGTGTGAGTACATGTACCATGTTACATGGGTAGAGGTCAGAGGACAACTTGCAGGTTTGGTTCTGTTCTTCACATGAAAGTCAAGGTTTTGCTCTGGTACAAACACCTTTACCCACAGACCATCTTTCTGTCTTTCCTTAATCTTGAGACAAGGTCTGACTGAACATAGTGCTCAAAGATCTGGCTCTAGGGATCAGCCTGTCTCTGCTCCTCAGTGCTGGGGTTACAGGCATGTACAGCCATGTTTGGCTTTTGTGTGGGGGCTGGGGAGTTGAACTCAAGTCTTCTTGCTTTCACGGCAAGTACTTTGACCAGTGAGCTGTCTTCCCACCTGAGATGAAGTTTTCTAACAGGCTGATGTCTCCATTCTACATTCACTCCCATGGACACTTCCTCTCTGCAGGGAACATTCACTATAGATACTTTTTCTTCTGGAACTCAGAGATAGATCTGCCTGCCTCTGCCTCCCGAGTGTTAGCAGTTGGTCCTGTGCACTGTATATTCAGCGGCTGATCTCTGTGTCCAGTCTGGATGCTAGCATTATCATGGTTATTGAACCATCTCCTGTATTGATGTTGTATAAAAAATGCTCTCCAATTTTTTCTGATTGGTTTAAAAAAAAAAAAAGGCAATGAGCCTATGGCTGCATAGAAAAGACAGGAAGGCTAGACTTCTGATTCCAGCAGAGCCCCAAGGAGAGAGACCATGTGAAGAGACTAAGAGTTGGCTGTGAAGCTACAGGGAGAGTCAGGTGAGAAGCTGCCAAGGGAGATTTCTCTGAGGACACACATACCAGAGCGAGCCAAAGCAACCCTCACACTGAAGAACCTGCCTAGTCACAGTGCTTAGGTCTTTGTATCAATTATTTTGGAGCTAGAACAGGAACAGATAAGGTAATCATGCTTAAATTATAGTCAACACCTAAGTGTGGGGATTAAAGCCATGCGCCACCACATCCAACATTCACTGCAGATGGTTTCAACAGCTCAAACTGTATCCTTGGCATTTTAAAAATGAGCCGGGCATGGTGGTGCTCGCCTGTAATCCCAGCACTTGGGAGGCAGAGGCAGGCAGATTTCTGAGTTGGAGGCCAGCCTGATCTACAGAGTGAGTTCCAGGACAGCCAGGGCTACACAGAGAAACCCTGTCTCGAAAAAACCTAAAAACAAAAAAACAAAAACAAAAAAAAGATCTAAGATCAGGTTGGAAAAATGGTTTATTAGTTAAAAAAAGTGTTTGTTGCTCTTTAAGAAGACTCAACTTCAGTTCCCAGGACCCAAGTTGGGTGGCACAAAACCACCTGTGTGCGCGCACAGGATAACAATACATTTAAAAAACCATTCTCTATGTATCTATTTCTTTCTTTCTTTCTTTCTTTCTTTCTTTCTTCCTTCCTTCCTTCCTTCCTTCCTTCCTTCCTTTCTTTCTTTCTTTCTTTCTTTCTTTCTTTCTTCTGTTCTTCCTCCCTTCCTTCCTTTATTCTTTCCTTCCTTCTTTCATTTATTTTCCCATATGTTTTAGATTAAAAATTTGTTTTAAAAATCCCACTTTTATCTAAATTCAAAATTTTACCATTTTTTCTCAGGATCATATTACTGTGTTGGGTTTATAATTCAAGTAACAGCTATTTTGTTAGCAATTTATAGCTATATCAGCACTTAATTAAGGCAACTACAAAATATACTAAAATATATTTAAATTAATTTAGGTTATAATATATTACAGAGTAGGGAAGTGGGGTGCGGTGGTGGAGGCTTAGTCAGGAGATGACTAGCTCCGAGCCAGTCTTGGGTACACAGGGAGATACTGTCTTAGAGTTCAAGGTGAGAATAATAATTGCCCTGCACGCACAAGGTCCTGAGTTTAATTCCGCAGTACTGAAGAGAGAACTTAAGTCAGTAGGGATGGATTCTAGACACAGGATAGTAAATTGGGTTTTATTCATTAGTAAATAATGGATTTACCCTATCTGACAAGTAACCCTTTCCCACATTTCTCCTTTCTTAATGATTCCAAGAAAGAACTATACTACACCAATGATTATTAAGGGCTAATGGGACTTCCTGGGAGATCAACAGCCTTTCAGGGAGGGATACAGCTTTGTACTTATCACCTGTGGTTTGTTGCTCCTGGTCAATTCACAGACCCCTCCACAGAGGCTCTGATGTTCCCACAGGTCCTAGAGAGCACACTGCACTCCGGCAGACATGTGGCCCACAGCCCTCACAGTTCCATAGCCATTTAACAGTAACTCCGTGTTGCCCTTTTATGCTGCCTGGGGAAACTACAAATTATATATGTAGCACTGTGGCGAGAATGGAAGAGACAACCCCCCCACCCCCGCCCAAATACCCAAAACACAAAACCCACCAAAGCCCTGAAGTCCAAGATAAAAAGATTTCTGAAGCCAACTAGGTAAACTAAAAAGAATAGTTAATTAAAATTGCCTACATCTATGATTTTATACCAGCAAACTAAAAACTGTACAATATTTATGATTTTAGTAGCACTTAAAAGAAGGCTCTACTGCTTTTTTTTAAATTATGCATTCTATTAATGCATACTTTTAATTATTAATTAAACAGCTCTTTCAGAAGACTTCCAGAAGATTAATGCATAAAAATCTCATGCATTAAGCGGGCGTGGTGGCGCACACCTGTAATCCCAGCACTTGGGAGGCAGAGGCAGGCGGATTTCTGAGTTGGAGGCCAGCCTGGTATACAGAGTGAGTTCCAGGACAGCCAGGACTACACAGAGAAACCCTGTCTCGAAAAAAAAAAAACAAAAAACAAACAAACAAACAACAAAAAAACCCCTCATGCATTATATTATTGCATGAGATAACATTCTCCAAATAGTTGCAAAAGTTTATATTAATCCTTAAAATACATGCAAGTAAGGTGTGCCAGGGCACTCATATTTCTCCTCTGTGACTGGAGAAACTGAGGCAGTAAGTTTTCTTTTTTTCTTTTCTTTTTTTTTTTTTTTTGGATTTGTTTTTTTCAAGACAGGGTTTCTCTGTATAGCCCTGGCTGTCCTGGAACTCACTCTGTAGACCAGGCTAGCCTCGAACTCAGAAATCCACCTGCCTGTGCCTCCCAGAGTGCTGGGATTACATGCGTGCGCCACCACCGCCCGGCAGCAATAAGTTTTCTAAAGCACAACAACTACCATGGCAGCACCACTTTCAGGACCTGAGGTGACTGAGACACAGAGGGCTTTCCCACTTCACTTCATTCTATAGCAGAAGGGCTATCCTTATCCCTATCTCATGCCTGAGAAGCAGAGGTTCAGAGAGGTTAAGTCTCTTGCCTCAGTTTATAGGGCACTATTATAGATGTTGTGGGCAAGGGTTTGAAATCCTGGCTTTCAGACTTCAAAGCCTGCTGTTTTCTATCCTGTCACAAAGCAAACTCGTTACGGTGGTGGGGGAGGTGACGTGTGCAGGGAGGGAAGGACACAGCCCCTGCTCGTGCTATGAAAGTGTACACTGGACAAGGAGAAAGGCATAATCTACCAAGTGAGAAGGAATAACACAAGAGGTGTTGAGGATGCTTTTGGGAAGTTGAGGCAGTTGGGTGAGTGAAAGTGAGATAGAGTAAGGCAGCAAAGTGGCCTTGTAGGAGAAATGCCTTTAGCCACAGGAAATGGAAGAGACACCAGAACGACCGTGTGAGGACAACTCACTGCAAGACACATGTGAGGAAGACAGGGAACTCATTCTCCGAAAATGAAGATTGGATGAATAGGAGGATGAGGATGGGTAGGGTGAGGATGAAGAGGATGAGGACGGATAGGGTGAGGATGGATAGGGCGAGGATGAAGAGGATGAGGATGGAGAGATAGATAGGCTGAGGATGGATAGGCTGAGGAGATGAGACGGAACTGGGAACATGAAAGTGCTCCACTGAGGGACTGAAGCCTGCTAGGAGGTAGGCGGTCACACTTACTATCTGTGCGCCAACACCTCATGAGATCATGCTCAAGTGTGTCTGAATCTTATAAAGCCCCAGAATGTTTTAAAGGCTTCTCATTAATTATATTTCAAGCTTGAGGTAACTGACATGACTACATTTCCAAGTTTGGTACCCACAATTCTTTTCATCAGTAGTTTAGTCTTAAGAGAGTACAGAGAAAAGGAGTGGGGGAAGGGAGGGCTGGAGGGAACAAAGGAAAAAATATATAGAGGGAGCTTTCAAACTTTGGAAATTTCTTCTAACTACTTTAGGTAAAGCTCTCCACAGTCAAAGAAAATGCAAAATGCAAAAGGCTTGTAACCCAAAACATCCAGGAAATCCAGGACACAATGAGAAGAGCAAACCTAAGGATTATAGGGATAGATGGGAGTGAAGATTTACAATTTAAAGGGCCAGCAAATATCTTCTACAAAATTATGGAAGAAAACTTCCCTAACTCAAAGAGAGAGAGATGCCCATGAATATACAAGAAGCCTACAGAACTCCAAACAGACTGGACCAGAACAGAAATACCTCCAGTCACATAATAATCAAAACCCCAAACATACTAAACAAAGAAAGAATATTAAAGGCAGTAAGAGAAAAAGGCCAAGTAACATATAAAAGCAGACCTATCAGAATCACACCAAATTTCTCATCAGAGACCATGAAAGCTAGAAGATCCTGGGCAGATCTCATGCAGACTCTAAGAGAACACAAATATCAGCCAAGACTACTATACCCAGCAATCAACATAGATGGAGAAATCAAAATATTCCATGACAAGACCAAATTTACACAATATCTTTCCACTAACCTAGCTCTACAAAGGATAATGGGAGGAAAACTCCAATACAAGGAGGGAAACTACACCCTGGAAAAAGCAAGATAGTAACCTTCTTCCATCAAACTCAAAAGAAGATAACTACTCAAAAACAAAAATAACATCAAAAATGACAGGAAGAAATAATCACTATTCCTTAATATCTCTTAACATCAATGAACTCAATTCCCCAATAAAAAGACATAGACTAACAGACTGGATACGGAAACAGGACCCTACATTTTGCTGCATACAGGAAACACACCTCAGGCTCAAAGACAAACGCTACCTTAGAGTAAAAGGCTGGAAGACAATTTTACAAGCAATGGTCTCAGGAAGCGAGCTGGAATAGCCATTCTAATATCAGATAAAATTGACTTTCAACCTAAAGACATCAAAAGAGACACAGAAGATCACTTCTTGCTGGTCAAAGGAAAAAATCCACCAAGAAGAACTCACAATTCTAAACATCTATGCTCCAAATGCAAGGGCACCCTCATTTGTAAAAGAAACTTTACAAAAGCTCAAAGCAAACATTGCACCTAACACAATGATTGTGGGGGACCTCAACACTCCACTATCCTCAATGGACCGATCAGGAAAACAGAAACTAAACAGGGACACAGGGAAATTCATTGAAACTTTGGCCCAATTGGATTTAACAGATATATATAGAACATTTCATCCCAAAGCAAAAGACTATACCTTTTTCTCAGCACCTCATGGTACCTTCTCCAAAATCAACCATATAATTGGTCACAAGACAGACCTCAACAAATATAAGAAGATGGAACTAATCCCATGCCTCCTATTGGATTACCATGGAGTAAGAGTGGTCTTCAATAGCAACAAAAACAACAGAAAATCCTCATACACATGGAGGCTGAACAATATTCTACTTAATAATAACTTAGTCAAGGAAGAAATAAAGAAAAAAATCAAAGACTTTTTAGAATTTAATGAAAACGAAGGCACAACATACCCAAATCTATGGGACACAATGAAAGCAGTGCTAAGAGGAAAACTCATAGCCCTGAGTGCCTCCAAAAAGAAACAGGAGAGAGCATATACTAGCAACTTAATGGCACACCTGAAAGCTCTGGAACAAAAAGAAGCTATTTCATCCAGGAGGAGTAGAAGACAGGAAATAATCAAACTCAGGGCTGAAATCAATCAAGTTGAAACAAAGAGAACCATACAAAGAATCAACAAAACCAGGAGCTGGTTCTTTGAGAGAATCAACAAGATAGATAAACCTTTATCCAGAATTACCAAAGGGCACAGAGACAGTATTCAAATTAACAAAATTAGAAATGAAAAGGGAGATATAACAACAGAAACTGAGGAAATTCAAAAAATCATCAGATCCTACTACAAAAGCCTATACTCAACACAACTGGAGAATCTGGAGGAAATGGACAATTTCCTAGACAGATACCAAATACCAAAATTAAAGCAGGATCAAATAGATCATCTAAACAGTCCTATAACCCCCAAAGAAATAGAAGGGGTCATAGAAAGTCTTCCAACCAAAAAAAGCACAGGATCAGATGGTTTTAGTGCAGAATTCTATCAGACCTTCAAAGAAGATTTAATACCAATACTCTATAAACTATTCCACAAAATAGAAACAGGAGGAACACTACCCAACTCATTCTACGAAGCCACAATTACCCTGATACCAAAACCACACAAAGATCCAACTAAGAAAGAGAACTTCAGACCAATCTCCCTTATGAACATGGATGTAAAAATACTCAATAAAATTCTTGCCAACAGAATCTAAGAACACATCAAAACGATCATTCACCATGATCAAGTTGGCTTCATCCCAGGGATGCAGGGATGGTTCAATATATGGAATTCCATCAATGGAATCCACTACATAAACAAACTCAAAGAAAAAAAACACATGGTCATCTCATTGGATGCTGAAAAAGCATTTGATAAAATTCAGCATCCTTTCATGCTAAAAGTCTTGGATAGAACAGGAATTCAAGGCCCATACCTAAACATAGTAAAAGCAATTTACAGCAGAACTGTAGCCAACATCAAAGTAAACAGAGAGAAACTTGAAGCAATCCCACTAAAATCAGGGACTAAACAAAGCTGCCCCCTCTCACCATATCTTTTCAATATATTACTTGAGGTACTAGCTAGAGCAATTCAACAACATAAGGAAGTCAAAGGGATACAAGTTTGAAAGGAAGAAGTCAAACTATCACTATTTGCAGATGATATGATAGTATACTTAAGTGAACCAAAAAATTCCACCAGAGAGCTCCTACAACTGATAAACAACTTCAGCAAAGTGGCTGGATATAAAATCAACTCAAGCAAATCAGTAGCCTTCCTATACTCAAAGGATAAGCAGGCTGAGAAAGAAATTAGGGAAATGACACCCTTCACAATAGTCACAAACAATATAAAGTATCTTGGTGTGACTCTAACCAAACAAGTGAAAGATTTATATGACAAAAACTTCAGGTCTTTGAAGAAGGAAATGGAAGAAGACCTCAGAAAATGGAAAAATCTTCCATGCTTATGGGTTGGCAGGATTAATATAGTTAAAATGGCCATCTTGCCAAAAGCAATCTACAGATTCAATGCAATCCCCATCAAAATCCCAACTCAGTTCTTCATAGAGTTAGAAAGAGCAATTCTCAAATACATCTGGAATAAAAAAAATAAACCCAGGTTAGCTAAAATGATCATCAACAGTAAAAGCACTTCTGGGGGAATCAGTATCCCGGACCTCAAGCAATACTACAGAGCAGTAGTGTTAAAAACTGCATGGTATTGGTATAGTGACAGGGAGGTGGATCAATGGAATAGGATTGAAGACCCAGAAGTGAACCCACACATCTATGGCCAATTGATCTTCGACAAAGGAGCTGAAAACATCCAGTGGAAGAAAGATAGCCTTTTCAACAAATGGTGCGAGCTCAACTGGAGGTCAGCATGCAGAAGAATGAGAATTGATCCACTCTTTTTTTTATATATATATATTTTTTAATCGTTTCTTTTTTTTTAAAATTTATTTATTTATTATATGTAAGTACACTGTAGCTGTCTTCAGACACTCCAGAAGATGGCATCATATTTCATTACAGATACTTGTGAGCCACCATGTGGTTGCTGGTATTTGAACTCAGGACCTTCGGGAGAGCAGTCAGTACTCTTAGCCACTGAGCCATAGCTCCAGCCCGAGAATTGATCCACTCTTATCTCCTTGAACTAAGTTCAACTCCAAGTGGATCAAGGACCTCCACATAAAACCAGACACACTAAAATTAATAGAAAGCCAGGCGGTGGTGGCTCACGCCTGTAATCCCAGCACTTGGGAGGCAGAGGCAGGCGGATTTCTGAGTTCCAGGCCAGCCTGGTCTACAGAGTGAGTTCCCGGACAGCCAGGACTACACAGAGAAACCCTGTCCCGAAAAACCAAAAAATAAATAAATAACTAAATAACTAACTAACTAAATAAATAAAATTAATAGAAAAGAAACTGGGGAAGACCCTTGAGGACATTGGCTCAGGGGGAACGTTCCTGAACAGAACACCAATAGCTTATGCTCTAAGAGCAAGAATAGACAAATGGGACCTCATAAAATTACAAAGTTTCTGTAAGGCAAAGACAATGTCAAAAAGACAAATCGGCAACCAACCAACAAATTGGGAAAAGATCTTCACCAACCCTACATCTGACAGAGGGCTAATATTCAATGTATACAAAGAACTCAAGAAGTTAGACCCCAGAAAACCAAATAACCCTATCAAAAAATGGGGTATAGAGCTAAACAAAGACTTTTCACCTGAAGAAATTCGGATGGCTGAGAAACACCTTAAAAAATGTTCAACACCATTAGTCATTAGAGAAATGTAAATCAAAACAACCCTGAGATTTCACCTCATACCAGTCAGAATGGCTAAAATTAAAAACTCAGGAAACAGCAGGTTTTGGCAAGGATGTGGAGAAAGAGGAACACTCCTCCACTGCTGGTGGGACTGCAAACTGGTACAACCACTCTGGAAATCAGTCTGGCAGTTCCTTAGAAAACTGGACACACTACTTCTGGAGGACCCAGCCATACAACTCCTGGGCATATACCCAGAAGATTCCCCAGCATGCAATAATAAGAATACATGCTCCACCATGTTCATAGCAGTCTTATTTATAATAGGCAGAAGCTGGAAAGAACCCAGATATCCCTCAACGGAAGAATGGATACAAAAAATGTGGTAAATATACACAATGGAGTACTATTCAGCCATTAGAAACAATGAATTATGAAATTCTTAGAGAAATGGATGGAGCTGGAGAACATCATACTAAGTGAGGTAACACAGTCTCAAAAGAATACCCATGGCATGCACTCACTGTTAAGTGGATATTAGCCTAGAATCTTGGGACACCACAGACACAATCCACATACCAAATGATGTCCGACAAGAAGGAAAGAGTGGACCCTGGTTCTGGAAAGGCTCAAAGCATCAGTGTAGGGGAATACCAGAACAGGGAAGTGGGAAGGGATGGATGGGGGAACAGGGGAAAGGAATAGGGCATGTGGGACCTTTGGGGGGCAGGGAACCAGAAAAAGGGAAATGAAATGTAAATATAGTATATATCCAATAATAATAATAATAATAATAATAATAATAATAATAATAATAATAATAATAAAATAGATAAAAAAGAAATGAGAAAAAAAAGCTATTTTTCCCAGCCCCCCGCCCCCCCCCCCATCGCAAGAATACAACAATCTAAATAGGGAATGCATCTGACTTCTAAACAGCGTAGTCAGCTATTTCTGGTTGCTTTACTCCATCTCAGAATAGGTTATCTGCTACCTATGAACTTCGTTTACATGCGCTGTTCTTCCTTGTTTTCCAGGGGGAGTGACAGCTCTAACAAATTAAATCATGAGATGGGGTGATGGTAGGGGACCATTACCAAACTGCTTCCTCTGATAAGTGGCTGTCCAAATGGTCTTTCTGGAGCCTGGGTTTGGAGGGGTGGTACAGAGGTCTTTGCTCAGTGTTATCTGACCCATGTGTGGCATGCAAATACTCAGCTTGCTGGCCTATTGTCCAGTACTAGGCCCCTCCCTCCCGAGTTTGTGCCTCATTTCATTTGTAAAGGATGGAAATAGTGCTTTGTAGCTTACAATGGAAAGAGCACTGTGATGGTTTGTATATGACTGGCCCAGGAATTGACCCTATTAAGAGGTGTGGCCTTGTTGGAGTAGGTATGTCACTGTGGGTGTAGGCTTAAGACCCTCCCCCTGGCTGCCTGGAAGTCAGTCTTCCACTAGCAGCCTTCAGATGAATATGTAGAACTCTCACCTCCTCCTGTACAATGCCTGCCTGGATGCTGCCATGTTTCTGTCTTGATGACAATGGACTGAACCTCTGAGCCTGTAAGCCAACCCCAATTAAATGTTGTCCTTTATAAAACTTGCATTGGTCATGGTGTCTGTTCACAGCAGTAAAACCCTAACTAAGACAAAAGTTGGTACCAGGGACTGGGGTTTTGCTGTGATAGGCTTTTGTTCTGAAGAATGTGGATTTTTGGACTTTGGATTTGAAAAGTCACGGAATTCTTTAAGTGGGGCTTAATGGGCCACACTAGTAGAAATATGGAAGATAGTGGTGCTGAGGGTCATTTGAACTGTGTAGGCCTGATGGCCCAAGAGGTTTCAGAGGAGAAGAACTTTAATATGTGGCTGAGAAACTGTTTTTATGATGTTTTGGTAAAGAACATGGCTACTTTTTGCCATGGTCTTAAGAGACTGCCTAGGGCTAAGGTAAAGAGATTTATATTAATTGCATCTGCAAAGGAAGTCTCAAAAAAGTCCAACAAAGACTTTGTTTTCTGGTTAAGTCTGATGAAGAGAATTTTGAACAAACATAGCAAGCTGAAAAAGGGAAAGTACAAAATATATAGTTTGAGTATTAAAGGGACTCCAGGAAGGGATATGGAGCTGAATTCCAGGATATTAAATTGAATTAAAGGAGCGGTGACCTTGGGGCAAGATTCACCCAGTTAACTTTAGGTCCAGGCATGGGCGTACAAGCCTTTAATCCCAGGAGGCAAAGATAAGCAGATCTCTGAGTTCAAGGCCAGAGTAGAACAGAGCAAATTCTAGGTGAAGAAAAACTTTAATCCATGCTTGGTGGACCACACCTTTAATCCCAGTGTTTAGGAGACAGGCATGCAGATCTCTAGAGTTCAAAGTCAGTCTAAGGAGCAAGATTCAGGACAGCCAACTTAGGCAGTGAAGGAGCTGGGAAAAAGGAAGCTAGTGATAATGTAATAGAACAAGGGGGCCAATGTTTCAGCTCCTGCAAGCAGCAGAACTCAGCAGCTTCAGCCATGTGTCTCTGGCTTTATATTCAAGAGGAGAAGGGGACTACTGGGACAAGTGATGCTGGTTAGCTGGAGCTAAGAAATTAGTGGTGGTTAAGAAAAGACCAACATCAATGAGGTGAAATCTTCTGGGAAGTGTTTTCTGAGAACACAAAGAAACTATTCCAGAGATAGCCAAGTGTTCCTCATGCTGCAGCTGTACTTGGTAACATGTAAGAATCATCCAGGTGGTACTGGTTTTGAATGCATGAAGGCATCATGAAGAACAGCTGAGGCTTGGTACTGTGAAAGGCCATGGAAGGCCATTGGTGAAAGTGTACCCTCAGTTGTAATTGACAGCCCAGGACTGAAGGGGTCATGCAAAGGAGTTGAGGCTTGGTACCATGAAGAGAGCCTATGAGAGGCTTTGGTGAAGCATAGTTGCAGTGGAAGACCCTAGCATATTGGAGATACCAGTACCATGGGATGACCACCAAGAACAGCAGTGGCAGTGGAGTGGATCAATCTGAACTTAGAGTGCTACAGAGGGCAGAGCTGGAGAAGTGACACCAGCTTTTTGGAGATAAACAGAAGGTCATGTGTGGATCTCAGACATTGGAACAAGAAGCTGTGAAGCTGAAATTGACTTGGGGTACCCAAGATGTTAAAGATGCCAGAGCCACAGGATGCCTGCCAAGGAAAGCTGCTAACAGGAAGTGGAACAAGCCCAGGAGAAAGAACCTTGTTGAAGACAACAAAGATGAAAAAGGAGTTGGATATCTGAAGACTGCTTTGCCATCAGACATGGAGATGCAGAGTTTGGACTTTGCCCAGCTGGTTTCCTGTCTTGCTTGGGGAATTATAGTTAAGTGATTGGATGAATCTCAAAAGAGACCTTGAACTTTGGACTTTTAACACAGTTGAGACTGCTCTAGACTACAGGGACTTTTGAAGTTGGACTAAATGTATTTTGCATTATGCTATGTTTAAGTATGGCCCCCATAGACTCATGTTTGAACAAGCCTATGGGGGCCAGGGAGTAGAATGTGATGGTTTGTATATGACTGGCCCAGGAAGTGACCCTATTAAGAGGTGTGGCCTTGTTGGAGTAGGTGTGTTGCTGTGGTTGTGGGCTTAAGACCCTCCCCCTGGCTGCCTGGAAGTCAGTCTTCCACTAGCAGCCTTCAGATGAAGATGTAGAACTCTCAGCACCTCCTGCATCATGCCTGCCTGGATGTTGCCATGTTTCTGCCTTGATGACAATGGACTGAACCTCTGAGCCTGTAAGCCAACCCCAATTAAATGTTGTCTTTTATAAAACTTGCATTGGTCATGGTGTCTGTTCACAGTAGTAAAACCCTAACTAAAACAAGCACTGAATAAAAGCTTCTGACTCCCAAGTCCACTGAGTAAGTCCGGGTAGGCACTAAGTATCTTTAATGGTTTGGACTCTGCACTTGCTAAGTGGAAACTCTCCTCAATTAAATTTCTTCTCAGGATTGGTAAGAATCAGCTGTAATGAAACCTGCAGCAGGACTCTGTACAGTGTTCGTGTTATATAAATATGAAGTATGATCATTTGGCAATGAGTAATAGGCACTGTATTTTACATCTTCAAGCAATTTTATAGTTATAACTCCTTTCAAATAATTAAACCTCACCTGAAGAAGCAGAGAGCAGATACAAGTTTCATTTTGGTAACATACATGTTTGAATAAAATATATTTCTGTATATTCAATCCTACTGTCAAGACACCAACAAAAGTCTGAGAGGAGAAATGTTAAAAATTCTCTTGAGAAATGATCCAAACAACTCAAATTTTCTATACATTCAGATGCTCAGATGCAGAACAAGCTTACCCTTGGGTTTGCCTATAATTCCGACCTTGCTCAAAGGCCAAACAGTATTTGCTGGCAGGCTGTCAGAGCCAGTCCCACCACTCCTATTCCGTTTACAGCTTGCACTTTCAGACAGTGCCCTGATCGAGTGTCAGGCACAGCTCGCTGAAATCAAACTGGGAAGTGGTTGTTCTGGACAGCCCATGGGTTCCACTGGGAAATCCATCCACTCAGTAAAAGCTGGAAATGAAGATGATGCCCGAATAACCATCACTCTGAGGTTGCCAGACTGAGTTTCTTAAGGGAGAGAGTTTCCTTTGTAGTAAGTAGTGTTGAGAATCTACAATGCTCACTCCTGCATTGATAGAGTCTATCTGAGCCAATGAATGTTCGAAAAGGGAAAGTGACTGTCTGGTGAAAGTGTATCTTAGGAGGAGGACTTGAAGGAGTGGAGAACTAGACGAGGTGCTAGGAGTTTGGAGCACCAGCTTTTAGGAAACAGCAACAGGATGGCCTGAGCCCAGCAGCTGGAGGTCAGCCTGAGCCAAAGTGTGAGACCTCACCTAGGGGAAGTAAGGGGGCGGGGTGGGGGAGAGAAGAGTGGGGAGATGGTATAAACGGAGGTTTTCCTGGTCCTGAGCCCTGAAGGGCCGTGCTCATCAGGTGCCCTTCCAGACTTGTTTGCTCCAAGTATTTCTTAGGAAATTCTAAAAGCTAGATTGTTGGGCAGGGAGAAGATCAACCAAAATTAAGGATGCACTAAAATATTTAAAAAGAATCCTGATAATGAGTGATCTAATAAAAATAAATAAGCGATCTTTCTCCCTCCCCCTCTCTTTCCTACTACTACTATGACTACCACCATCATCACCACCGTCACCACCACCATCACCACCACCACCACCATCACCACCATCACCACCACCACCACCACCACCACCACCACCACCACCACTACCACCACCATCACCACCTCCACCACCACCACCTCCACCACCACCACCACCAGCAGCACCACCATCATCACCATCATCACCACCACCTCCACCACCACCACCACCACCACCACCACCACCACCACCACCACCATCATCACCACCACCACCACCACCACCACCACCACCACCACCACCACCACCACCACCACCACCACCACCACCACCACCAATCTCTTCTGGGTTCCACCAACAAAAGTTCCTTAAGTTTAAATGGAAGTTCCCTGAATGGATGAAGTGGCTCTTGGGAAATCTGAGTGATGCAGACGACACAGCTAACACAGGCCTTTGACATGGCAGTTTGGTTGCCTAAGTAGATGGCAAGAACCACACCTTATGCTTTGGTGCCAGGTATTTTCTTTACTAGAGCAGTCAGTGATAAAGAGCCCAAGTTCCTGCAAATAACTCCTCACTGAGGTGCTACCAGCAGCCACAGTAAAAACTCCCTGAGCATTTGAAATAAAAAACAATTAAACTAAGTTGCCATGTGAGGCACCTACAGAAGAATAATTGTGTTTATTTTCACTCATTTGGGTGTGGCTGCAGGGAAAATAATTTCAAAATTTACTCTACTTCTGCCAAAGATTTTGCTAGTCTGCAGCCTGTGTTTGGTAAGGGTGCTGGGTGAGTGTTGGGAAAGAGGAGAATAGACTTGGCTGCTCAGAAATCTTTCTCAAGGTCGCCTTGCTTATTTTTTCTGTCATTCACATTGTTACTAATCTGTGTAACTTAACAGTGTATTTACTCATGCCTTGAAGACATATTAATTAGTAGTGTGATTCTCTTCTGAAAATGAGAGCCAAAACTTTTTCAGGGCAAACCAGGAACCTTGGGAAGCTGCTAACCCCAAATATTCAATTCCATCCACTCATTTTATCCTTTCTATTTAGTGAAAGCAACTAAGCCAAAGATTTTTTTAAACTAATCAGTGTGAATGTGATTCTAATTATATTGTAATCCAAAATAAGAGAGTGAGAAATATTTCATTTCACTAAGAAAGAGTTTAAGATTGTTCTAGTGCCAATTCTGTTTATGGAACTTATCAGACAAACCCAAATAATCTTCTACATTAAAGTATAAATTAAGTAATGCTCTTTCAAAGCAGAAATTATTTTGAATTTTTCTTTTACCTAGAAAGTATATTTTATAATATCATATTTAGAGACTTTAATTTCATTTGACAAGTCACCTTGATGAACAATGTATTTCTCTTGTTTTTTAATTAACATATATTCACTGTATATAATAATAGGCTTTGTTATGATATTTTATACATACGTCCAATATGTTTTGCCATAGTCACCCCATTGCCCCCCACCCCTTTGCTCCCCCTGACCCACTTCCTCCTTCCTCTCAGTCTCTCTTCTATTCTCATGTCTCAGGTCTTCATTAGTCATATCATGGGCTAAAATAATTTTCAAAGTTCTTAAACAATTAAAAGTAAATAATAAGTCGGGCAGTGGTGGTGCAAGCCTTTAATCCCAGCACTTGGAAGGCAGAGGCAGGCAGATTTGTGAGTTCGAGGCCAGCCTGGTCTACAAAGTGAGTTCCAGGACAGCCCGAACTACGCAGAGAAACCCTGTCTCGAAAAAACCAAAAAGAGAGAAAAAAAAAAGTAAATAATAAAATATTAAACAAAATATAAATGAACATTTAAATGATTTTGCCCAGACACACTGGTCATTGGGGACATATCTCTCATAAAAATACGTAATAATGAATACTAATAAGACTGAAATCAAGATACTAAAAAATAAAATGGAAAACAAAAGCAAAAAGAATTTTATGCTTATTTATACAAGAAATAGCATATTGTATGCAAACTCTTGCAAAAAAAAAAAAAAGAGCTGTATATCCTAACTCCCTTTGAATAAAATGTCAAGTTGATATAAA
Source organism: Apodemus agrarius (assembly GCA_964023405.1). Classification (NCBI taxonomy): domain Eukaryota; kingdom Metazoa; phylum Chordata; class Mammalia; order Rodentia; family Muridae; genus Apodemus; species Apodemus agrarius. The sequence goes on along the minus strand of OZ030020.1, from coordinate 51,869,320 downwards.
AGCTGCACAGATACAGAAGCTCCAACAGACACTGCAGGAGACTCGCCTACCGACTAGTCTCAGGACCTGGCTCTGAATTCGACAGCCAAAGACAATGTCTCCCCTGTGAGACTTGGAACTAGCAAGTATTTATGTACTCACTGCTTCTGTCTCTTAAGCCCAGCCAGAGCAATAATTTAAGAAAAATATCAGAACAAACAAAACTAAATTATCTTCATACACAGAAAACTCAAGCAAAAAACAAATCTCACAGCCGGGCGTGGTGGCTCATGCCTGTAATCCCTGTGCTTGGAAGGCAGAGGCAGGCGGATTTCTGAGTTGGAGGCCAGCCTGGTCTACAAAGTGAGTTCCAGGACAGCCCGAACTACACAGAGAAACCCTGTCTCGAAAAAAACCTTAAAAAAAAAAATCTCAGGAAATCTACAAAAAAGTTACTAACTAGTGCTACTGAACAGGCTTAGCAAGGTGGTAGGAGTTATTGTTAGTACACAAAATTCAAGGGTTGCTTTTTGTTCAGGTATTAGCAGCAAACATTAAGAAATTAAAATGATAATATCGCTTATAGCACTGTTTAACATATTTCTAAAATGAGCTAAATATTTCTACAGTGGAAACTATTCAACACAGTTGAAAGAAGTGAAGACTTCCGTGAATGAAAGAATAAAGTATTTGCCAAAACAGAAACAGAAAACCCCTCAATATTAGGATGCCATCCTTTTCAAATATTTGTAAATTCTGCATTATTACAAAATATTCTAGCCAATTTTGTATTAAACTTTAAAAAAAGTATTTTATAACCAACAAACAAAAAGAGGACATAAGGTTAGGAGAGGGTAAGGAGGCAGATTTGAAGGAATTAATGAGGGTAAGGAGACAGATTTGAAGGAATTAATGAGTATGTGTATGGGGGGGAGAGGGAGGAGGGAAGGGAAGAGAGAGGGAGAGGAAGGGAGAGGGAGAGGGAAGGGAAGAGAGATATTCATTTTATCTGTTGTTACTCTAGAGAACACTGACTAACACAGTGGTCCTTTGCTGACTGAGATGTTAAGAATGTATGACTGTAATTCAGTATAGTTATGATTTATTCTATATTACCATTATCAATGAAACTATAATGCAAGCCACAAGTGGAATTTAAAATAGTCTAGTCTAGTGATTACATTAAAAAAATTAAATGAAGTAGATGAAATTAATTATAAAAATTAAAAATAATCTAATATTTAAAACACTACATCAACATGCAATTAACATAGTTACTAATGAGCTAATTAGTAGGTTTTGGTTTTAAGATTTTAAAATCTGGTGTATATGTCACATTTATAGTACACTTCAGTTTAGAACAGGTAGAGTTCAACTCATACTTGATTCATCTATAAGGCTTCAAAAATTAGTCTTACACTCTGGACTCTGGAAGCTCCAGGATATTCTAAAATGCATTAAAGTTTTAGTGTCACCAGTCTTGTGACTAGGAGGAGTCAGGAAAGGCATTTTAGAGAAATGATCTCAAATAAGATCTTGAATATTGACATTCATTAGATACTGATGGCTTTCCAAGAAAAGAGAGCTGTGAGGTCAAATGTCAATAAGTGAAATAGGTTTGTGTGTTAAATAACTTACTTTGTATGGAGCATAGGATCCTGGGTGAGTGATGATATCTGTGTGGGAGTCAAAGTACAGGTCATGTAAGGCCTGTATTTGGTGCAAAGGGCTTTAGCCACTTGGAAATGAGATAGCATTAAAGAACTTAATTAAAGAGCTTGACACGTGGTCATGTTTGTGTTTAAGAAAAGCCACATACACAATTGGCAGCTTCTGAGATTAGCAACAGCAATCTGTTGGCAGCCTGCTAGCAGACTGTTAAAACAGCCCAACAGGAACAGTGAGTGTGGCCGACATGGTCAGGGTAGGACATATGGCTCTGGCTAGGAACTTACAGAGAAGTATGCAAAAGACAAATAGAAGAGCATATGTGTCCCTGTATATCCAAGGCTTTTGCAGTCAAACTAATTCATTTAGAAAGCAACGGACTTAGAAAGTAAGATATTTAAATTTCTCAACAAAATCTCCCTGATGCCAAATTAAAGTTTGTTTTAAAATTATTTTCTGAAGAATGAAATTAAGTTTCTTTAGATTGTTGCTGACATTGTATTTTTCTGCCTAGCTTAGTAAGAACAATTCTTGACATTTACCTCTCCTGCTCTGTATGCCTCTGGTGCATATGCAAACCAAATTTGGCTTTTAAGCACTGCTCACTAAGAATGTGCTGTGTAATGATGAATGTTAGATGTTCATATCTTAAGACATAGGTCACAAGATACTTACTTCATTTGAGTTAGAACTGTTTTGCCCAGCTGAGGCTAGCTCCTTCAGAGATGAGGGGAAGTGCCTTGTAAATTCTTCTAGATTGACCACAGAGCTATTACACATTTATTCTCAGTGGCATCTGAATTCTTTTGACTAGACACATATGGCAAATATATTTTTATATGTTTAGTATTTATATAATAGATAAAACTAGTATAAGGTTAAGTGTTATAAAATTACAGACATATTGGTTCCTATCAGCAAAGATGTCAACTTTATATTGTTTAACAATTAAAAAATTTGAAAATTCACAAACAATATTTACCCTTACTATATATGATACACTCTAGCATTTTCTGGCCTATGCCATGCCACTGAATAACAACAACAAAAGATGACTGAGACAAACTGCTTTCATGTTCACCAGTAAACTACTGCCTATAATTAAACTTTGCTCTACCCTCTAATTAACACTTTGTTAACTAATTAAAAGCATTTAAGAAAATGTGTTTCTGGAAACTGTACCTAGGAATACTCGGCTGACCTGATGATGTTATATGTAACACTAAATTCTCGTCTACAGGGAAGATCACCGCTGAGCTGGGATTCCACTATGGACAATCTTGTAAAGGTGAGGATCCCGTTCTGTGAACAGTGAACTAGCACAGATGATAAGACTGCAGACAAGCTGCTGTATTCTGATTAAGCTTTGTATCTTACTGAAAAGATGTTTATGTAAAGATCACGAACAGAAGCTTGGTAACCATTTTGTCAACGAAAACTGGAAGAGAGTGCACTTCTTATCCAAATGACTCAACTGTTATCAGACAGATGCTCTTACTTGCAGGAGTGAGAATGACCCTCAGCACAAGGTACAGGTGAATTAGACTGGCCTCCAGTGGAGCAATGACATGCAGGCCAAGACAGAGTAGTAGGAATGCTGTAGGCTGCTCATGCGTGTCGGTGTGCATGCACTGCCCTCATCCTCTGTGTTACCAACACTATTTATCTGATGGAACAGTGTTGACAGAACTTGGACTTGTGCCAAACCTCCTGATGAGAAACAAGGTGGAACAGGCTGGCTGGGGGGAATGTTTCCTTTTTAGGAAGCAGCAGTAAGAAGACACATGGAAACAGGGTGGAACACACTATCACTGCTGCTGATACAAGAAACGTTTTTAAGTTTTAAAAAACAATGTTGAATAAATGGCCAACGTGGGTACAAGAAGTCACTCAAATACTCACATGCAAACTGTGTTTTAAGGAAATAAATGGCTGCCTGGGGTGCGTGCCTGCAGCTGAGATGAGCAAGGTACTGCTTGGTCTTTTTGCATCAGGCAGATTAAGTAACAGAAGACAAAAGCTGAAGACAAAAATAAGAAGTCCTAGCCTGTGACAGGCCTGACCACTTATTATGCCAATCAAAATCCACATTCAGCTTATGCTGCAAATATAAAAAGCAGATGGAAATCAAATTGCTTGCCTAATTGCAGAAAAGAAGTCTAGCCCAAGACAGTTTTATTAAGCTAACTAAGGGCAAGTGGAAACAGTTTCATCAGTAAGCCTCTTTCTTTCCCAACACACATGTCTTCGTTCAGTCTCAGACCAGAACCCATCTCTTTCATCGTTCCAACCTCTGACTTTATGTTTGTACAAGAGGATGCTCACTGTGCTTTCTTCACTGAAGAGTGAGTCTGAGGGGCCATCACTGGTCACCACAAATCTTGTGGATGAAATATCTGTTTGTCCAAAGTGCAGTGATCAGTAGGTCCCTGACAGACACTGAAAGGAAGAACCGAGAATGTATTCTGAAGCATCAAACGAAATCAGTGACACACACACACACACACACACACACAGAGAGAGAGAGAGAGAGAGAGAGAGAGAGAGAGAGAGAGAGAGAGGAGAGAGAGAGACTGTAATAGAGTTAGCATGTAACTACCAGGAATAATTTCTTCTCTATGAAAGAGTTTACAGATCTCTGTTGTCTTTCTATAAGCTAACAAAAAAAGTAGCAATGATATTGCTTTTATGTTAATCAGTCAATTTATGATCTCACAAAATAATGCCTTCATTAAGTTTGTTTTGAGTATTTGGCTATGTCTTTTACTTGACTGTGTGCTGAAGGCAGTGACTGCTGGCTGAGAAGAAGATGGTGTGGGGAAATATGGAGGAGCTGCCCACAAAAGACAGTCTCCATTTCATTGTATAAAAAGTATATGCTGCTAGTAAATTAGACTAGAAAATAACTTCTTGGCTATTATACAAGAATTTAATTCACAGAACAGAAAAAACTAAAACCTCAAATATACAGTTCATATCTTTTCAAGTTACAGACATAAAACAATCATTTTTTTTTTTTTCTGGAGGAGAGGGCTAGTTTCTTGACTCAAAAGGATTTTACTGTATTTTACAAAGTATTATCGCACTGGATTCTGATGTATAGTTGCACATATTCTTGGGCAACATAGGATCCATCAGCTACTGGGTAATATCAGGGAAATCAACAGACATCTCTGGCCACACCTCCTTTATGTAAACACCAATTTTTCTGGCTTCCCCACGGTTCTTTCTATCACAGATACATGAAGGAAAAGAACAAAGAAAAGCATGTATGGAGTTTTGTTTTGTTTTTAAATATGGGTATGTGTTAAAAGCAGTGAACTGCCTGAGTAATAATAGTTCTACCTTCTCCTTTGCTATCAAATCCTGATTTGTCTCAGTCAGTGGAATAATAAGTATCAAATGAAACACTGTGATTGCTAGAGTCACTCCAGTTCAATATTCATTTATGCAACTTACTTTTCAAAGGTTTTGAGAGAAGGTAAGATATTGTTACAGGTGTTCTGAAACAACAATGAAGAAGGCAGACAAAAAATTCTTGAGGGAAAGGTAAAAAGATGCCCAGCGCATGAGAGAATACAGAGAAGAGTGTCTCGGGGAAGGGCGGCGGGGGCTTGCCAGGCAGGGCCAGTGAGTCTAAACAAGTCGATGCTGGGACAAGGGCAGACCTGAGAGGGAGGGGAGGAGACGCCCCAAGGAGACGCCCCAAGGCTCCGCTTTGCAAAGAGGCTGCTGCAGAGGAGGCCTGAGGAAATGAGATCATGGCAGACAGCAGGGTGCAGATCCCTGGAGTGCAGTCCACTCACATAGGGGCTTAGGAGTTTTAGAAATCCACCAGTGCTTGTTTATTTTTTTAAAGCACTGATAGATTCTGACATATTTCAAAGGAAACTGAGGAGAGAAAGAACCAGAACCATACAATGACACCTGCGGGTAGGAGATGGAGCAGATGTTGGAAATCCTACATTCTCCCTGTTACAGTTCAGATCAAATGTATTGCGAATTTTGTTCTGAACTATATGCCAAAGAAAGTCACAATAGATATTTATGACCAGAGGATGACAGCTTGGTAAACACAGGATCAAAGGTTCAGGAGAGCAGAGGGAAAGACAAAAAGTGGTAGTGGATACAGTATAATAGCATGTGGCGGGCCTATCTACCTACTCCTGACTTTGAAATGTGATATACTTCATGGCATATTATAATGACAAGCAGCTTGCCACTCTAAAAGTTAATCACAAAATGATTTTTCTCTGTTAAGAATTCTGACAACTTCAAATCCTTTATTTTATTAATTTGAAAACAAAACCCAAAACTTTATAACCTTGGGGTTTTTTTTTTTTTCCTTAGTAAGACATATACAAGCACATGATCTGGGATGACAGTTGTTTTATTCATCAATTTCATCCCTTACTCTTTGTCTCCACCTTTTTCTTTTCTTTTAAACAAGAAGTATCATCATACTGATGAATGGTTTTACCACAGCTATCTCCAGTTTATACTGAAAAGTATACAAGATAGCCTGCTTTAAACATTTCAGAGCTCAGGCTCTGCTTTTTCCTTTAGAAGAGTGCAGTGCTATACCCCGTGACAGCAGCTCTCCCTTCATTTTAGCAGTACCATTACCCCCCCTTTTTTTTTTAGAATTATTTCTGTATACCTGAGCCCAATGACTCATTCACCATTCAATGGAAGATAAAATATTTACAATTTTATTATGAAACACATGTGGAATATTGCATGAGCAGACATACAATTAAGCCTGAGATGACCAAAGTCTGGACTAAAACTATTTATGCTGCTGAAGGCAAGAAAAATTATTTAGTCTACAGTAATGAGTAAGTAGCAGCAAAACAAATATTTGGTTGGTTGTGGAGAAACAATGTTTTTATTCTGTGTTGTAAGCATGAAGGCTAAAAACAGGCTGACCAAGCACATCCTGCCAGCAAATAACACATGCGTTCATCACATTTTTGTTGCATACAAAACATGATTCCCAATTTATATGCTTTATAAGTATTACATATTATTTATTATTTAGTATCATATATATTTAGATGTTAAACACACATACATATGTATGTTTAAATGTTTTCACATCACTCATTTGTTTAAAAAAAGTTTTTAAACCATTTATGGCAAATTCTTTACTATCCTAAAATATACCATGTCATGTCCTTGAAAGAGCTTCAGGATAGGGGTGTGGTTTAACAGTAGAGCAGGAGCTTAGCAAATACCAGGCCTTAGGTTTGATGCCCAATATCCCACAAAGCCAGCTACAACAAATGTGAAGAAAGTTCTTTAATCTTAAACAATATATTCCACATACTAACAAATTAGCAATGAGTTATCTGTCTACATAGGAGAATAAGCGCTTTGATATTTTCATAATGGTTTCAATTTGCTGATTGCCATGTTAAGAAATTAGTAATCAGTGGTGACACACACAGACACACACTTTAATAGACTGCAATAACAGTGTTTATTTAGTACTAATTCTGTCTTACAGGCAAGGAAACTAAGGCTTAGATATGGCATACTGAAGATTGTCAAATCACAAATCAGAGTAAGGGATGCCCAGTATAAATGTCTATGTGGCAATACACTGTGAAAACACACTCCTGACAGTGTGGCAGAGGAGCAAATGGGCCTCACAAGCATTAATTACTGTAATTTCAAACTCTACTAAAAAATCAAAGTATAAGAGTTTCTCACATTTTTTTTTTCTTTTCCCCAAAACAGGGTTTCTCTGTATAGTCCTGGCTGTCCTGGAACTCACTTTATAGATCAGGCTGGCCTCGAATTCAGAAATCCAACTGTCTCTGCCTCCCGAGTGCTGGGATTAAAGGTGTGCGCCACCACCGCCTGGCTCACATCTTTATTCATGTACATATATGATCATGAAATGAAAAGGAATGGAAGTATAGTTACACTGGTGATACTAAGTTCTTTCTCTTATGACAAAAAATATTCTAGAGAAACATGTTTTAACTTTTAAGTAATGTATTTGCCTATATAAAAGCAGCAGCAAAGAACTGAAGGTCTATACTGTTGGGGAGCACAATTAGAAGTAGGAAGACAAGAACACAGCATGTGGAGCAGATCTATAACTGACTATCAGGGCCTCTCTCTGCTCTGTAAACTGGGAGGGCCTAGCAGCAAAATCCACAATCACCCAGTGCCCAGACCTGGATTGCTAAACATGACTTCTTGGTGGTAAGCACAGCTCCTGCAGCTCCTTAGAAAGCAGGATGATTTCAGGCCTTACAGGCAGAGGACAATCTGCACCTAGAACAGCTTGGTAAAAAATATACAAGTACTTAAACACTATTAGGAGTGTGTGAAAAGAACACAGGGTGACCTGGACTTCCCGATGATGTGAAAAGCCAACAACCAACAAACTAGAGTGCATAGAATCAGATGCCATGAGTTTATCCTGACCTAGTAAGTAAACACACACACACACACATACACACACACACACACACACACACAGAGAGAGAGAGAGAGAGAGAGAGAGAGAGAGAGAGAAAGAGAAAATGAGATCGTAAAACAAAGGAAACAAAAGTCCGATGAGTATTAAGAGGTAATGTAAGACATATTTGATTCTCATGGCTTAGATCCTAGTTAGGAAAACAAAGACAACTGCAAAGCACATTAGAAAACAAAAGGTGAAGGAAAAATTTTGACTATGAGTGTTAATTTCATAATTCTGATAAGTCTACCAGTTCTACCAGACACATCCTAGCAAAATCCCATTTAGTGCACAGGAGGTATGCACCTGAAATAGGAACTACAAGGAAAGACCCTCAAAATCCACAAAACGGAGGACACCTGGCATGTGCTTGTCATTTAAGATGAACTGAGTACGACAGCATGGACGGATGTTAAAAAATAATGCTAAGGGGGAAACAACACAACGGAAACCAAGCGCTTGATCACGTGATGCAGCACAGGATGCGCTGTTACCTTTTAAACACACACAGAAAGAAAACACACTCATTTTTGTATAGTGAGGGCTTTTGTAGGAGACACAAAAAGGAAACTAGAGAATAAACAGGGTATTATAGTACATTCATGCTCAGGTATATTAAAGTCCAAAACAAATATAAAATATATTGAGGTAAATTGGGTTAAAATTGCAAAGTCCTGCGCACGCCTTTAATCCCACCGCGCAGGAGGCAGAGGCAGGCAGATCTCTGAGCTTAAGGTCAACCTGGTCTATCAAGCAACTTTCGAGGCACAACTCAAAAAAACAAACAAACAAAAAAAAACAAAACAAAAACAGCAAAGGTTCTGTATGTATTCTCTTTTGTACGTTTTCCGCATTTCATAAGCTAAAGGAAAATTTAAAAGAATAGATGATGGCTATTAATTTGAAAGAAATTTAATATCCTTATATTTTCCCATCCAAATTTATCAATTTTAATATCCTATCAAGCTTTACTATTTTCTTTTGCATATAAGTATAACTATCAGCTCAATCTACTTAACAATAGTACTTTTTAATGGAGAATTATAAAAATACAAAGCAGTTTTCAATCAGGTTGAATTACTTTGTTTACTCTCCCAGTGTGTGTCACTTGTTGCAAGAAGAATGAGGTTTACTCGTATTTTTACTGCTGCACTTTCTTTTTCCTGCTTGGGCTTACTGACTTAATGCTTAAACAATATAGAACATGAATAATTTCCAAAGCTAAACTGCTCTAAGAGATGAGCTGGAGGTGGGGGGGGGGAGTGTCACTGCTTCCCAGCCCCGCCCCTCACTCCTTGATCCCCCACAACTACCCAACAACATTGTTTTCTGGCTTCCTCTTCGGGGTGTCACTGTGCAAAAGTAAGAGGAGGAAGGGGTGGAGAAACAGTAATCAAGGTCGAAGGCTATCTGACCCCGATAGCCTTCTAGAGCTCAGCAAGTAATGGGGGACTCCTTCCCTTAGTTATCAGAGGTTTCTCCTTCTGTGACCTTGACTGGGGAATTCTAAGCCTCCATTCTTGCTTCTAGCTGAGGAATGTCACATAGCCTTAATTAGTCAATAGGATCAATTTCCTTTCTTCTGACAAAACCTGTTTAGCCAGCACCTGAGATTCCTGAAATGCTTCCCCATGCAGATGAGGTATGCCAGGTACCCTAAGTCTCTGGCCAATGACCTCTGACCATCCTAGATGTCCCTACCCTCAGCACCCCATAACTTTATAAACTTTCAATCATACTACATAAAGTTGATGTCCTGACAAGTAGTCCTAAAGGTCCTTTACCTTTGGTACTCACAGGGTTTCTACCCCACCCCCATGTGCTTGCTGTCTCTGCTTCCACTGCCCTCGTGGACCGAGGACATGAGCCATGAGGACAGGGAGACCCACAGGAAGGAAGATATGCACCTTGACTGTTTTGTACTGAGCTTGGTTCCACTTGTTTCCAAAACCCAAACAAACAGAGAGCTCTGGAAAAGGTGTTTCTTCAAAGAGTCCAGAAATGAGGACTGAGAAGTGGCAGTGAATGCTGTTGATTTTTATAAAGAAACTTAGGGCACAGGAGAAATTGATAATGTAGATGCCAGGACATGTTTGAGGATTTAAATAAGGAGTTAGAAGTAGGTAACAGTAGAAGTCAGCATTTAGGAAGAAGCACCAAAAAGAAACAGTGTTTGGAAATTATCTATGAAGTAATGGGAAAAAAAAAAATGAACAGGGTGAGAGTCAGAGAAAAGCCTTAGTAGATGTGAAGAGACTTCCACACAAGAACACGGAAAAGAAAGGTACTGAAGACTGTGGGAACGGATGTGGTACTTCTCTTGAAAAGGATTAGTGTCACTTTATCTGAAGACAAAGGACATGTTGGAGAACTGTGTGGGGAAACAGAAGACCTGAGGTCAAGGGTAAACCAAGGAGAGCATGCCAGACACCAGGGCTAGAACAGGCACAGAGCACAGAGGCAGGGTCTGTACCAGGGATCTAAGGACAGGTTAACAGGCAATATACACAGGAAATGCTATAAACATGACAGTCTCTGCTGGAATTGCTTTAGCTGAGGAAGTTTTCTAATAGACAACAGTACACTTAGCCTATGTGAACACCACTGACAAGTCAGCCTTTTGATCTTTATTTTGGTAAACACCAGCAAGATCTACAAAATGAGATAACCATTCTGAAACTGTTGCTATCCTTTTATAAATGGACTAGAAAATATTAAACTCTCCCATAAAGTCACAAATGACACATCACTTCCACTGAAAACTGAATTTAAAATACACAATCCTAGTTCAACCTGACTTAACACCATATATGAATTTATGATTATAAATGGCCATTCATATTATTATTAACTAGTAACAATAACAGAAGGAACTATATTTTTAATCTATAGACCTGTGAGAATGAATTGAAGTTTAATTTAACAAACATTGACATTCCTTTCTTTTGTTAGTTTCCAGGAATTTATCTTGGTTTTGAGAGAAACATTAAGAGCCCAAGAGTTCATGATAAACTAAATCCAGCGCCAAGACTGAGAAGCAAGAGCGCTCTGGACAGGCATTCTTGGAAGGCGAGCCTAAGCCAAGCACTGCTGTTTCTTTTTCCTTATTTGAAATCTGTAGCCTAGTAATTTCCCTCACACACAGACATTCTGAAAATCAACCACTTTTCTGGCAACTAAAAGCTAGTAGAATTGCCAATACTTGACATTATACTGTGTATTTACTTCTTTATCAACAGGTCATTGTCTCACTGGAATATAATCCTTAGAGGACAGACACTTCAACCATATGTTTGTTTTACAAATTATCCTGGAAAAATGATTAGACTGTAGAAAGTTAAAATATGGATTAATTAGTAGAGAATCAAATATAGACTCATGCATAACAAAAATAGCAAGTCTGATTTTTATTAGAAACACATTTTATCAATTATTTCTAAGAAATAACTATATTTGGTTTACTAGATCAGTAATAAAAATAAGATAAAGTAGTGTCACAAGTTTATTAAATTCTTTATTATTTAGGTTAAGCCAGGCATGGTGGCACACAGCTTTAATCCCAGCACCGGAGAGGCAAAGGTAGGTGGATCTTTGAGTTTGAAGCCAGTCTGGTATACAGACTGAGTTCTAAGACAGCCATAACTACAGAGAGAGATCTTGTCTTTAGAAAACAACAACAACAACAACAACAACAAAACCCCTCCAACAACAACAAAATAAATAAATCGTTTTGAATAAAACAGGATCAAAGTTTCTAAATAATGTGTATTTGTTGAAATTAGGCTGACTGCAATCTTAATTAATATCTGTGTAGCCCTTCACCATACAAACAGACTCATGCTGAAGATTAATACAGGGGAGACTACCATAAGAACCATAAGAGGTTCACTGGGATTCATGCAGATGCTTCTAAAACATATGTGTGGACTTTATAGGTAGAAATAAAGATTAGTGACAGATCACTGGTAGAAGTAGTAATCATACCTTTGGTGGCATTATTTTGATAGTCTAACATCAGTTGGGAAAAGGTTCAAAGATGTGAAAGTGTTTGATGTAAGACAAGAAGAAGAAACAAGCAAAAATGGAGGATTGTATTTCAGTCAATAAAACTCCAAGAAACCTGACACAGATAAGAAAGTATTGGGTATAACTATGGACTCACCAAGATAGTTTGGTGAGAATACTGAATTTGTATGGTGAAGAAATGGAGGAAAGGATCTTTAGTCTGCATTATTGTAGATCTCGAAGAATCTAAAAATATTTTGGAAGAGACAGGATGAGAACAGGAGGGACTGTCTCAATAAATGTACAAATTGGTGCTACAGTGAGACACCTCTTCCTGAAAGCGGGGCTCCATGCAGCTCTTTAAATTCAAAGCTTTAAAAGTTGAAGATGCTTGATTCTAAGAGACTGTTCTAAAATTACTTTTAAGTTTACTCTGGCCAATATTTGCGAGCCCAAATGACAAAAAGAAGCAACAAGGCCTAGTTGTTAATCTGATGGAGCAACCACACACATGTACATGTGCAAACACAGAAACATATCCAAGTGTTTATGTTTTTAATGGCTACAGTAATGTTTTAAATTGTACAGGAAAATATATGGAAGCAACAAAATAAAATAACTTACATTTATGCTTTGCATTTCTCTATGGACATTAACATCCTTCAACAGATACTGTCTCACTGTTTTAAGAACTGCTATGAAATAATCTGATATTTCCACCATACCATTAATTTTCAAGAATCTTGAAGACTGGCTTTGTACATGTGCAGGACAGTTACTGAGAGGTGGTGGAGTGAGGGCAGAGCAGTGGACAGGAGTGCAGTGCATAATAAATACAACACTGCAGCACAGTAGTGGTGCATTCTTATAATACCATCACTAGTGAAGGCAGGGGCAGACAGATCTCTGAGTTTGAGGCCAGTGTGGTCTACAGAGTGAGTCTTAGAGCAGCCAGAGCTACACAGAGAAACCATTTTGAAAAAAACAAAACCAACCAAGCAACCAAAAAACCTGAATAAGAAAATGTATTTATAAAGTACAATATGTTCTTAAAAATATATAAAAATTAAAGTACACACACACATACACACAGCAGAGTTCAGATCCCAGTGCTCAGAAAGACCCGAGTGAGGTGGAATGTCTGTGCCCCCCCCCCCAGTGCCGAAGTGGAAGACAGAGTAGATCTTGGGAGCTTTCTGGGCCAGCCAGTGTAGCAGAGACTGCACACTCCAGGGCCAGCAGGGAGTCCCAGTAGGGAGTCTCAAAAACTGAGGTGACGAGCAAGAAGACAGACAGCTCATGCCAACCTCTGGCCTCCACATGTGCACACAAAGGCAGGTAAGGACACACACATACAAGCATGCACGTACAAATGCATGCGTATATATGTATACACACACAGTAAAAAACAAACCCCCAAAAACTGGGGGTGGAGCTTGATGGGCAAAGCTGATCCCCTAACTCAGTGGTTCTCAACTTTCCTAATGCTGTGGCCCTTTAATACAGTTCTTCATGTTGTGGTGTACCCTAACTATAAAATTATTTTGTTGCTACTTCATAACTGTAGTTTTGCTACTGTTGTGAATTGTAATGTAAATATCTGATATGCAGGATATCTAATATATGCCCCCAGGGGTTTTGACCCACAAATTAAGAACTGCAGCCCTAACTGGACAAGGGCACATCCCAACTAATATCAAAAGACTGCGGTGCCTCAGTTGGTCTCCCACAGTCAGAATCTTCATGGGGGAGCTTATAGAAAATGGAGAACCATGGAAGTAGAGAGAAGAGAAATGAACATCACAACATCTCTGAGCCCCAGGAACAAACAGTGACAAGGTGAGGGGAATGAGAACGCAGCATTACAAGTATATGGTAACTGTGACTATTTCATTAGTACCTCATATCAAAAAGAGTGGATACTATGCCTATAAACCTCCCAAATACGACTCAAGGCCTTTAATATGAAGAACACCTTTAACATGAAGCAGGTCAGTATAAAGTCACTACCATAGAAGTCACCATAGACTTCAGAGGATGTGTACTGTCTATACCGAATCCTCATGATAAGCAATAAGCTCACATAGCTGAGGGAACAGGTAAAGCAAGGCCAGCACAAGTCCACCTGGTTCAGATCCTGCTCCTGGGAACTGTGACCATAGCTAACAGGCCAGGACATGTCCTGTGTCCTGAAGTACTATAAGAGTTCCTACATCTAAGATCCCAAGTGTAGTAGCTATTCCTGGTTGTCAACTTGACTATATCTGGAATGAACTCTGACCTGGATCTTGGCTTGGAGATCTAGAGGCATAGTGGCTATGGATCCCAGAAGACAGGGAGATCTCTAAATTCAAGGTCATCTGGGACAAAGCAAGTCCCAAATCCAGGTGTGGTGGCAGATTTAATCTGGGCCACACCTTCTGCTGGAGACCTACATAAGGACATTGGAAGAAGGAAGATTCACTCTTTCTCTCTTCTTCACCTGCTTGCCTTGTGGGACTCTAGCAACTGCTAGATCCTTGGACTTCCATTCACAGCTTCTGCTGACCATTGTTGGGAGTTGGCCTACAGACTGTAAATCATCAACAAATTCCCTAACTTTATAGAGACTACCCATAAGTTCTGTGACTCTAGAGAACCCTAACTAATATACCAAGCTGCCTTGAATTCAGGGCTCTGCTCCATTTATTCCATCTATGGACTTCTATACTATGGTTTAAATGTAGTTATGCAACGTATTCAAGATCACCACTTGACTCAAACCTAGATTTTTCTCATTTCTAAGGCTGTGTTCTTAACTGGTTTTTGAAAATTGAGATCTGAGAATGGTATCTGCTACCAATGGAAATTATAGCATTTACTGATTTTATGTTTTGAATTCTTTACTATAATATATATAATGTATAATATATAATATATGTCTAATAGTTAAGCTAACATGGAAAAATCTTATACTAAAGAACAGCCAAAGATGTATGAAAATGGTCCTTGAGTTATGTTATTTTTTAAAGAGAACATATGAGAATGAATTCTTAAAACTTTCTAGAGCAGCAGGTAAAGAGAACCCATGTTCTCCAGTTCAGGGTAGTGCAACAAATATCCAGACATCCAGATGCTCCACAGTTGTGTGCTTTGGCCTGGCAGGGACTACAGATTTACATTTATGAAATTGTAGTTTCTGTTACTGATGTAGAGACCACTACACTGGGTCACGCAACAATGGTATTCTAAAGGCAACAGAAGGTTGTTCAGAAGAGTGTGGAAACAGAAAAGATGACGACATCTAATGCACAGGAATCCTGAAATCTCTGCTTAATCTTGAGTGCACTCCATCAATTCATATGTGCACATCTCCTGTTGTGTCTGCAAGAAAACTGTTTCCTTAAAATCACCCACCGTTTCCAACTGTTACAATCTTTCTGTCCCATCTTCAGGCTGTATACTCCAAAGTCTCTCATTCTTTGAACACAGTGCAGTTGTGGGTCTCTGTGCTAACTGCCATCTACTGCATGAAGCTTCTCTGATGGGGGTTAAGCAATACACTAATCTGTGAGTATAACCATATATCCTGAGGAGTCATTTTACTGCTATCTTCATTTAGCAAGACACTAGTGGTAGGTTTTCCCCTTGGCCTATGACTTATGTAGCCTTAGATGCCTGTCTCACTAACAGTGTCAGATATGGGTTCTATGTCATGGAACAGACCTAACATCCAGCAAAGAGTAGCTCTTACTCCCCTCCCATTTGTGCCACTATGAGCATCAGTAGCATATCTTACAGGTAAGTCCTTATTATATTCTCAGGGTTTGTGGCTAGGTGACATTGATGCCTGCAGGACATAGTTTGCCTTCTTTCAGGTCAGCTTCTTGGTTTCTGTTTACCTGAAGGACACTGTCTCTTAATGCACTCAACAAGATATTCTGCTCAGAAACCAGCTCTTACTTTCCTAAAGGCAATAATTTTTTTCTCTGGTTGATTTTAATGCGTCTCCATACTGAGCATTATAATAAATCTAGGTCTGGGTTTACTGTTTTCTACCTTTTGAGGTCTCTGAGGCTCCTTTACCTTATGCCAAGATCTGATTAGTTAGAAACCTTTGACTCACCTTCTCTTGATTTTTCACCTTTTCCTCTCTTTGATATGGAATCTGAGCAGACATTTATTAGCTCTTCTTTGCCAAGTATCCTCTTTCTTTTGGGGCTGAATTCTAGAAATATTATTTTTCAATTTAATCACTCAATTTGCTAGTATTCTTTTTAACAGTGTTTAATTTGCTGTCAACCCTGTTGGCCTTTTAGTTAGGTATTGCATTTTCACTTTCAGGAGATCACTTCTACTTTCTAGCTGGCTTGTTTTTCATATTTTCAAGTCACTTTAGAAGTAGACTAAGCACATGCCTTTAATCCCAGCACATGAGAAGCAGAAAAGCAGGCAGATCTCTGAGTTTGAGGTCAGCCTGATCTACATAAAGAGTGAGTTCCAGGACAGCTGGGGCTATACAAGAGAAAGCCTGTCTTGAAAACAAACAAATAAAAACACTCCCCCAAAAGTGGGCTAGGTATGGAGCACCCATTTATTGTCTTAATAAAATCTGAGTTTTTGTGCACATGAGCTAGATGTTTGCTGTCTTTTAGCTTTCACTCAGGGTGACTAAATTGTATCTTTATGTGTTAATTCTGGCTCTAGCTCTCTCTCTCTCTCTCTCTCTCTCTCTCTCTCTCTCTCTCTCTCTCTCTCTGTAATGGGGATGAAAGTAAGTTAACAGCACCCCCCCCAGAGGATTTAAGTTTGCTTCTATTAGACATTCAGAGTCACTTAGGACTTAAGACTGTTTGTAATAGATTGTTGGCTGAAAGACTGTGGACTCTCACCTTGTTGGAAGATTCCTTTCTTCCTAGAACTGTGGACATTCCTTCCTACTCATGCCATCTAATACTATGTGCCATGATCTGGGATAGTCTTCCTCTGCTGAGCTCAAGGTAACCCAATTTTATTTTTGTTCTCCTAGCCCTATAGGCTGAGGTCATTTAGCTAGTCTTTTGTTAGATTCTTTTTCTGCTTTCAGAAGACCTTGGATTTTGTGAGAATTCCAAAATCAATGATCAAGTCACCAGCAAATATCCTTTGGGCTAAGGCCAGATAAGTACTTCACATATTTCTCTCAGTTCACACCTTTACTTATTCCCTGGTTAAGTATTACTGATCTTTTTGCCAGCCATAAGAGCTCATGAGAAGCTGTTCTTACATTTTCTTCACCTTTTTTTGTTGTTGTTCTTCCATGGGAAGATTAATTTAAACTTTCTAGTTGGCCATGTTGCCAGAAACTGATGTTTTCCATAACATGTTATTTTTTTGTCATCATTCCAAAATTATATATTTAATCTTTAGAAAGCTGCCTGTTTATGATAACAATGTGTTAGAAAGAACTCAAGTTTGCTGAAGGGGTTCTAGAAACAATTTTCTAGTCAAAATCACAGTGGGATTTCATAATAATAAGCTGTCTAATGTTGGATCACACTGGAATCCTGAGTGGTGAAAGGAGCGCTGGTCGGGGACCCGGGCACCTGCGTAACTCTCCCACTGCTGGGTAGTGTTCTCTGAGCCCGGCCATGGCTGGCCTGGGACTTTCTCGTGGGCAAGTCTGGCTGATGATCTGATCAGGACCCAACTATGACGATCAGATGTGCAGCGCAGTGTAACCAGAGCTCACTCACAATCATAGCCTCAGCATGCTCCTTGAGGCTACCTTACAGTCACACTGTAAATGGTCAACAGCAGAGTTGGAAGTAGGCTTCCACTGTGGCCATTTCCTCAAAACAACAGGCCAAAGAAGTATACAATGTTCTTGTGCCACCAAAGTCATTTCTAAATGATTTCCTGGGTACTGAGATATTAGTTCTCAGAATTTCATTATTCTGATGATGTAACTAATAATATAATTTAATGATTAATTATCTGATATTAAAAAAAACACTAAGATTTAAGATTTGCAATCACATCCCTGCCAGGAGTTTTTGTGAGGAATCCTGAAAATACAACTATTACACCAATCATGTAAGAAAGCCAATGTAATATTGTGCAGACTGAGCTGCCCCAAGTCAGTTTTCATGTAAAAGGTGCACAGCGTGAAGCCCCGGAAGAATGTTTCCCACGTGGCTGCGTGCTGCAGGATACTATCGGAGCTTAGCAGTCGCAGCAGTTACTGCGTGCTGCAGGATACTATCGGAGCTTAGCAGTCGCAGCAGTTACTGTGTGCTGCAGGATACTATCAGAGCTTAGCAGTCGCAGCAGTTACTGCGTGCTGCAGGGTACTATCGGAGCTTAGTAGTCGCAGCAGTTACTGCGTGCTGCAGGATACTATCTGTGCTTAGCAGTCGCAGCAGTTACTGCGTGCTGCAGGATACTATCGGAGCTTAGCAGTCGCAGCAGTTACTGCGTGCTGCAGGATACTATCAGAGCTTAGCAGTCGCAGCAGTTACTGCGTGCTGCAGGGTACTATCGGAGCTTAGTAGTCGCAGCAGTTACTGCGTGCTGCAGGATACTATCTGTGCTTAGCAGTCGCAGCAGTTACTGCGTGCTGCAGGATACTATCGGAGCTTAGCAGTCGCAGCAGTTACTGCGTGCTGCAGGATACTATCGGAGCTTAGCAGTCGCAGCAGTTACTGTGTGCTGCAGGATACTATCGGAGCTTAGCAGTCGCAGCAGTTACTGCGTGCTGCAGGGTACTATCGGAGCTTAGCAGTCGCAGCAGTTACTGAGTGCTGCAGGGTACTATCGGAGCTTAGCAGTCGCAGCAGTTACTGCGTGCTGCAGGATACTATCGGAGCTTAGCAGTCGCAGCAGTTACTGCGTGCTGCAGGATACTATCGGAGCTTAGCAGTCGCAGCAGTTACTGTGTGCTGCAGGATACTATCGGAGCTTAGCAGTCACAGCAGTTACTGCGTGCTGCAGGGTACTATCGGAGCTTAGCAGTCGCAGCAGTTACTGTGTGCTGCAGGATACTATCGGAGCTTAGCAGTCGCAGCAGTTACTGCGTGCTGCAGGATACTATCGGAGCTTAGCAGTCGCAGCAGTTACTGTACACACTTGACATTCTTGACAATGTCGCACAAAAAGAAAGCATCTTACTTAAAATAAGATCCTCACAGCAGTCTGTATTTCCAGATAGAAACACTGTTCATAACCAAACTTTTAATGATATTAGTTTTTCCTCTGAGAGAACACAAATTCTAAACAAATCAAGCAAGCAACATAAGGATGCACACACAGCCCCCATTATTTTCTTTTCTATGTGGGAAAATCTAATTATTTCAATTTAGGATCTAAACAGCAAACTGTCTGCAATGTTTCCTTGCTGAACCATCATAAGCCACACGAGAAAGGAAGATGTGGCATTCTACTAAATCAATTAAGGATGGCTTAAAATGAGTATTTTTTCTCTTGAGTGAGCAGCAGAAATAACTCTCAAGAATGGAGTCCTTGGCTATTGATGCTATACACATTTTATAGCTTAGACTTGGGAGTCATGAGGATTTTTTATTTTTATCTTTATACATATGGTCCCCATATTCACCATGCTCTATGCTTTATGCTGGCTGGAAAAACTGATAATATAAGACTTACTTGTTGGTCAGTTTCAACAAAAGATTTTTTAAAAAGCACATTATAGATTACAATAAAATCATATTACTAGGGCACAGATAATGTTTATGTCATAAGTCTGGGAAACAAGTATTACATATTAACCATGGTTGTGTTGGTCAACAGGATTATATGGATGATCTTTTCTATTTTTTTGCTTTTCTACAATTCCAGTATTTTGTAAAGGATATGTTACTATCTATCTATCTATCTATCTATCTATCTATCTATCTATCTACCTACCTAAGTTCCTTCCTACCTACCTACCTACCTACCTACCTCTATCCATTCATTCATCCATCCAGGTATCCTTCTATGCACCATCTGCCTGTCTGTCTGTCTGAAGCAAGGTCTCACATGAAGCTTAGAATGATAGTGTAAGACCCGAAAGAAAAACGGGGGTACCCCAGCACCCCACGCCTCAGAAACCGGCACCCCGATCACTCATGAGAAACATTCTTGATGCAAATTGCAAGAGGGATTTTAATTTCCAGAGCTCTGGGGGGTCACAGTCTCACCACACAGGGTAAAAGAAGTGAGCCGCGTGGGCCGAATTGGATTGGCTTTTTATAGGCTTATAACAGAACCCGCCTACCACAAGCTTCTAAGCCAATCAGTTCAAACCATCTGAACCCACGCTCTCTGAGAACCTATCAGCCTCCCACAGAGGCCAGAAGAACTAGTTACATCATTTCCGCTTACGTGGCCGCCACGCACAGGGTCGCGCCCACCCTCCCCCACTGGCATTAGGTTTGGGGGACCTAAATGCCCCCAGGCAGGAGTTCCGCACCCCCCACGGTGACTCTGCCAGCCCCCAGCCACGCTTGTCCTTGCCATAGCTGCTCTGCGGGGGCAAGATGGGAAAAGGCGCCAGGGACACTCCCAGAGGTTCGCGGTCGGACCCTGGAGGCGGGTGGGATATGTGCACACTTCCAGGCCAACAAAGTATGGACTGAACCTCTGCTCCTTTGGGGTCACCCTAGACTCAGGCACGGGGGATTCCTAGCTGCAACCTTATCCTTTCATTAGGAACTGGCCTCCCTTCTCCCACTTCCCAACTACAGCACTGCAGCTATGAGTCCTGCACTTGCCATGATGCTTTACATTTTTTGCTTATTTATTTATTTATCCATTTCCTCTCTAGAGTTTTCACTAAAAAAGTTACCACATACCTTTTAAATTCCAAAGGAAAGCACTCGTTCATTCTAGGAATATTAAGAGGCCTGCAACCAGTCATTTACCATGTGACATGGCTGTCCCCAAGATCCATGGACTCCCAAGTTAAAGAGAGTCACCAAAAGACCCCACTCTTTATATAGCCACTGGAACCTACAGCCTGGCGTCTGCTACAGCCCTCTACCGAACACTTACTTCCTCCGTGTACTGGCAGTGCACCGCATGTTTGAAGTGGACTTTTAGTAACAGCATTGAAGTCAAAAACACAGAGTAGGGGCTAGACAGGTCCACAGAAGAGCCTCTGCTTTGGCTTTTTTTTTTTTTCTAATTTATTCCTTAAATAATAGCTGAGATAAACACCACACACTGTGTTAGATAATTTCATGTCAATGTGACACATTTTAGAAGAGAAAACTTCAACTAAGAAAATGCCTCCTCCCCCACTGGCCCTTGGGGCATTTTCTTTTTGAATGATCCACGTGGGAGGGCTCAACTCACTGCAGGGAGTGCTGCTGATGGCTGGGTGCTTCTACTGCTGAGAGAAGGCAGGAAGAGCAACTCATGAGGAGCAAGGCAGCAAGCAGTACTCCTCAGTCCTCGGCTCCCCGTTCCTGCCTTCAGCTTGTGCGCTGACTTTCTGAGCCGAGGAACTGGGATGTGGGGAATATACAATGAAATAACTTTCCTTCCAAAGTCGCATGGGTCATGGTATTTTATCACAGTAACAGGAACCCTAACTAAGGCAGGTGTTTTCACCCTTTAGATATACCTGCCCATACCATCATTACTTTTTAAACTGTTTGGAACCTTAAATGAGAAGAAACAGGATTCTTGGCCTGAAAGGATTTCTATGAATCAAACACAAATATACTTCCATTTTACTTAACTAAAGTTAAAATTAACACCTAAATGAGGACAAGACTTCTGAAACTTAGACTGAGTAGTGCCTGGGAAAGACAGAAGCCTGGGAAGGACCACCTTGCTCCATGAGAACTCAGCATGTATGCTCCTTGGTTAGGAGAGAGCAAGCGTTCCATGTGGATTTTTCTTTCTCATAAAAACCAAGATTAAGGTACTTTAACATTATATATTGGATAAACAGGAAGTAGTTAAATACACACACACACACACACACACACACACACACACACACACACACTTCCATAACTCAGTTAAGCTCAGGGGCCCCTACTCTAATTCAGCACTGAGATAGTAGAAGCAACTTGAACCGGCCTGGTGTACCGAGAGGGCACTGTACGGTGCCGTGTGGGTGTACTTCTTCAAGAGGCTGGGAAATCCCCTCTCCTCTCACTTCTGGCAAGAATCACAGAGCAGGCATTGTCTGCTCTGAACTTTAAGGGGGATTTGATATTTTATCTCCTTAAGGCCCATTAAAGTATTTGTCCAAACCTTTACCTCTGTGTGACTATGTTCAGTTTGTTACTACTTCTGAGACGATGAAACTTAAAGAACCCGGAAAAGATTTAGACACAGTTTAAAGAAAAAGATGATATATTTTAGTAAAAACCAGAATGAGCCAACACAGGAAACCAACTTTCTCACCAATTAATTATAAATCTTATTTTATCAGCCAGTCATTGAACTGAGCACAGGGTCCTCAATAGAAAGGACCCAAGGAGCTGAAGGAGTTTGCAGCCCCATAGGAGGAACAACAATATGAGCCACACAGTATCCCCAGAGCTCCCAGGGACTTAATCACCAACCAAAGAGTACACATGGCATTACCCAGGGCTCCAGATGCATATGCAGCAGAGGACATCAAAGGGAGGAGAGGGCCTTGATCCTGGAAAGGCTCAATGCAGCAGTGTAGGACAGGGAAGCTGGAGAGGGTTTATTGGGGAGCAGGGGCAGTAGAGATGGCTTATGGGATTTTTGGGGGTGGGAGTGGGGACCAGGAAAGGGGAAATCATTTGAAATGTAAATAAAGAATATATCTAATAAAAAAGAAAAAATTATAAAAAATCTTATTTTAAATTATTTCCTCCCACAGCACTTCTGTGCACAAGCCAGAATGGTTCACAGTGGGACTACCGAGGCCCCCAATCTGTAAACAAGGGTGTCCTGCAGTGCATCTCTTGACATTGCAGGTACCTAAACCAACCCCCATGCTCCTTGTTTACTTAAACTGGGGTGTTTCCTCTTAGAATTGACTGTGGATTCTGTAATCAACTAAGAGAAGGGACAATTTTGGGGTTTGCAAGGTTCAATCTCACACTAATATGAAATGTTTCATTGGATGATTGTTCTAATAGTTTTATTCCTCGGTGTTTGATTTAGTTTACTTACCACTTTGGTATTGTCTGCAGTCTTCCTAAGGTAAATAGGAGGCCACTGAGATGCTTGTAACCAAGCCTAACAACATGGGCTTGTTCTCTGGGATCCACATGTTAAAAACAGGGACTCAATCCCTGCAAGTTGTCCTCTGACCAACATGCATGTTGTGTGACATGTATGTACCCATAGGCATACAAATACACACACACACACACACACACACACACACACACATCTCTCTCTCTCTCTCTCACACACACACACACACACAAATTAAAAATAAATAGAAAACAAGTGGCAAAATTAAGTGTTTCCTCTTAAGAGTACTTAAACCTCCTTTAACTGATAATACTATATGACTCAAGGAATGGCAAAATTTATAAAGGAAGAAGATACAATGAGGCCACATTTCTAAGTAATTTGTATAGTGTGACAGAACAGACTTAAAATGACTAAGGGTAAGCCATTTTAAGACTATGAATCTGGCTCAGGAAACTGGATAAAAATGATAAACCCAGAGGAATATTAATCTCCTAATCAAAAGGTTCCTAAGATGCCCGAATCCTTCATGTAAACACCACACCTATCAGCATACTGGATTCAGTGGGTCACATTTATTCATGCAAGACTCTAAGGATTTAATGCATAAGAATTAGAATGCAGGGCTTTTTTCATCATCTAAGTTTCTTTCCAAGTGCAATTTAATCCAACTACTGCAACCCTAAGTTCTAATATGAAGTATGTATTTATTATCAGCATGTGATCAGACTTACAAGATGAATTGTGAAACTAGAAAATATTCATTGGACATTTAAGATGGTACAGAAGTTTACACATTCAAACAGAGTATGAAACTAGAACAGCTATATATTTTTCTTCTATCACATTTAATATTATTATTTTTATATAGTAATATAATTTTTATTAAATGTTTCTCAACAATAAGAAGCCTGAAGGGCATATAAGGTGTTTTATCCCTAGGTTTACAATAAGAAAACTGAGTAAATAACTTCCCTGCTAGTAACTGAAATGAAGAGTTTTAATATTTTCTTATTTATTTTGAGAATATATTTTTCAAGATATTCTTTTAAAAAACTAAAATATTCTTTGTGTGTGTATGTGTGTGTGTGTGTGTGTGTGTGTGTACATGAGGATATTCATGTATGTCTGTGCTATAATGTGTTGTCAGTGGGCAACTATGGAGTAGGTTCGTACCTTTCAACTACTCTTGCAAAGATTCTTGGACTCAGATACGCAGGCTTGTACAGGAAGTGCCATTACCTGCTGAGCTACCTCACTAGCCCCCAAACAGTCCTATAGTGCTACTATATAAGGAATGGACTATTACAACCACAATTACTATTAAATTAGAATCACCAAAGTTATCTATTTTTGGTCTCTTCAGAGGTATAGTACATGAAAATTCATAGGTAAGACAGATGTACATTAGACAAAAATTTGCCATTTGAAATTATCTGAAGGCTTTAGAATATTGTTTACCCAACTCTAAGTATATTACTGAATTAAATGGTTATATATTGCTAACATATTCAAAAGAAAAAATCATCTAGTTTCCAGAATGCTCAAATAACTTAGTCTTAAACCAAAATAAAATGCTTTACAAAAGCCAGATATGCAGCTACACAGCCCAATAGAAAAAGCTTTCCTGAATAGGTTCACAAGAATATTCAGCTCAACTAATATATAACTCTACAAAGCCAAAGTCAAATAACACTTTCCAATTTCTTTTCATGTGCATACCTTACTATACAGAAACACACACAGAAATTCTGGATTTATTCCCAGAGTTAACCTTAGAATATCTGTTGACTGGGAAGGCAGGCTGAGTTCTCATATGCACTAAAACATACTCAAATTCTACTTTGTTTCTATAACTCTGTGTTGTAAGATGGCTTCTGGTATCATTTATAATCCCAAGAAGTTCCATTGCTTAAAACTGTCAAAGCAACAGTTTTTTCAAATATAAAGTGGTGTGTTATGAAATTCATAAATCTTTCATAATAATCAATTTTTATCACTATATCACCAATATTTTCCAATTTTAAATCTACTTTCAAAGTAGATTTAGAGAAAATACAATTCCAAGAAAAGGTAATCCATAATTTATACAATAAACAGGCTCTAGGAAAGGCTGCATCAAACCAGACACACAATACACAGTTATAATAAAATAGGTTTTGAGCCGGGCGGTGGTGGCACACGCCTTTAATCCCAGCACTTGGGAGGCAGAGGCAGGCGGATTTCTGAGTTCGAGGCCAGCTTGGTCTACAGAGTGAGTTCCAGGACAGCCAGAGCTACACAGAGAAACCCTGTCTCAAAAAACCAAAACAATAAATAAATAAAAAAAAAAAAAATAGGGTTTGTGGTTTGATGCTCTTGCATCACCAGAGTCTACATAACTCAAGTGTTGAGGTTTGGTTTGTTGCTACATATTTGATTTGCATTTCCCTGATGACTAATGATGTTGAACATCTCTTAAGGTGTTTCTCGGCCATCCGAATTTCTTCTGGTGAAAATTCTTTGTTTAGCTCTGTACCCCATTTTTTGATAGGGTTATTTGGTTCTTTGGGGTCTAACTTCTTGAGTTCTTTGTATATATTGGATATTAGCCCCCTGTCGGATGTAGGGTTGGTGAAGATCTTTTCCCAAATTGTTGATGGCTGTTTTGTCCTTCTGACCATATCCTTTGCCTTACAGAAACTTTGTAATTTTATGAGGTCCCATTTGTCAATTCTTGATCTTAGAGCATAAGCTATTGGTGTTCTGTTCAGAAACTTTCCCCCTTTGCCCATGTCCTCCAGGGTCTTCCCCAGTTTCTTTTCTATTAGTTTCAGTGTGTCAGGTTTTATGTGGAGGTCCTTGATCCACTTGGAGTTGATCTTAGTACAAGGAGATAAGAGTGGGTCAATTCGCATTCTTCTGCATGTTGACCTCCAATTGAACCAGCACCATTTGTTGAAAAGGCTATCTTTTTTCCACTGGATGGTTGTAGCTACTTTATCAAAGATCAAGTAACCATAAGTCTGTGGGTTCATTTCTGGGTCTTCAATTCTATTCCACTGATCTACTTGCCTGTTGTTGTACCAATACCATGCAGTTTTTAAATTCTGTACCCTTAGGCCCAAGAGTGATACTCAAATTTACAGCTTTTGTTGTGCAAAACTTGTTCTTTAATTTAAAACTATTGGTTAAATAAAAATGGCTACAGCCAATTACTGGAGGAATTAGAGATAAGTGGGTTTTTGGGTTACTTGGTTGAGCTTAGGAGAAGGAAGAAAAGGAAGAATGAGGAGAGAAAGAGGAAGAGGAGGAGGAGGAGCCACAAGAGAAGATGTACCATGAGCACATGGCCAGGAGAAACAGCAAGTATTTGAAGAACATCACTGGGGAGGTAGCCAGGTCTGAAAAGTAGATTAGGAGTTACCCCCAGGTAATTGTCAAAACCAAATAAAATAACCATAGTCTGAGTCTCATTTATTTGTAAGCTAGTTGAGGATAAGCTTAAATTGTTTATACTATACTACAGTCCCATGGGATCAAATGTCCTCTTCTGCTGTTTACACCCATAAACATGAAATACATAAATAAATCTTTTAAAAAGAGAAAAATAAAACAGCCCACTAAACTATTTAAGCACTACTAGGAAAGATACTGCAAAGTTTTTTAGATTCCTGGAGCTGGAGAGATGTCCTAGCATAGAGTAAATCCAAACATAAATGCCATGGGTGAGGTGGTAAAGAGCTTGTCACATAAGTATCAGGATCCCAGTTAGCATTCCCAAAATCCACGTAAAGCCAGATGTGGTGGTGTTTGCGGTCTTCCTGTGGTGAAATGGGATATAGAGACAGGGGAATCCCTGGAAACTCCAAGGCCTGCTAGCACGAGAATGCATCTCAAACAAACTGGAAGGCTGAAACTAATATCTGAACATCTCTGACCTCTGCACAGCTGCCTCCATGTGTGCACCTCTGTCCACATGCAGATATGCACTAATGCATACATAACAGTAGAGCAACAACGAAATCCAATAGGGATTTAATACAATTCAAACCAACACACAAATGTTTGTATGAGTCCTAGCGTAGGTCTAAAATCCTTAAATGTCTTAATGACTATGCAATATAAAAAGAATGAAAGGGCGCTGTGCACTTTAATTCAGTTATGTATTAAAGCAGCACTAAGTCTTACCTGGGTTTTAAGTACTCATTAAGCTTACTTGAAAGCAATAATCGTGGTCCTGTTGGCACCCGACTTATTTTTCAGAAAAATTATCTTCTTATGTGAAAACTTTTTTGGGGGGCGGGGTAACTGCACAGAGCAAGTTTATAGAAAAAAAAAAAAAGCCGCCAATCCTCAAGGAAGACAAGGAAAGCAGGAAAAGGCATCACCCAGGTAGAAAACAGAGGCATCAAGAGAGTGCCAAGAGCTGAGGTGTGGTTAATTTGTTGAAGTGTTTACTGTGGAAGCAGGAGGACTGAGGTTGGATCCCAGGTACCCACGGAAAAGCTGGGCATGCTGGAGTGTACCTGCAGCCCCCGCAAGGGAGGAAACACAGGGCCCTCTGGGGCTGTGCACACAACCTGTTAGTTGCAGGTCCACGGAAGGACACTGCCAAAACAGGAAGTAGGCAGCTATGACTGTCATCTGAAGCTGGCTTCTGCCCCATCCCCAACATTAAATAAAGGATAATGCACGCCCAGCAGGGCCCTTACCTTCACTTCCCTTCTCCGCTTTTGTGGCAGTTTCTTTCTTCTGTTTTGCTGCTAAGAGTTCTCGCTTTAACTGCCTTGCTTCTTTTCTGAGCTCTTCACTATAAAGCAAAGAGGATATGTAAATTTACAATATTCTAACAGAAAAACTGGTTTAGCAAAAGCATAACTGTTTATTTTTAAACACACTAAATCAAAGAAAAATAGTCAATAAATTAACTTTCTGCTCAGTACATGCATTTGTAGATAATATTACATAAGCTGTCATTTTTCACAATAACAGTGTAAGTATCTATAATTATTTTCCCTCTCAAACACATGGAATAGAAGGAGGTAAGTTGCAGTTTGAATGAGATCTCCTCTAGTCTCGGCATTTGAGTAATAGGTCTCAAGTTGATGGTGCTGTTTGGCTGAGGAGGTGTGGCCCTGTTGGAGGAAATAGTGTCACCGTGGACAGGCTTTTGGAGTTCAGAGACTCATGCCATAGTGAGTTTTCTCTCTTGGCTCCCTGTTTGCTGCTTTGAGATGTGAGTGCTAGGCTCTTCCTGCTGCATTTGCCCAGTGTGACAGTGACAGACTCTTACAGCACTGGAACCATAAGCCCAAAATAAACCCTTCTATATGCTGCC
Organism: Apodemus agrarius; assembly: GCA_964023405.1. Taxonomy (NCBI): domain Eukaryota; kingdom Metazoa; phylum Chordata; class Mammalia; order Rodentia; family Muridae; genus Apodemus; species Apodemus agrarius. The sequence goes on along the minus strand of OZ030020.1, from coordinate 51,840,722 downwards.
TTGGTCATGGTGTTTTCTCACAGCAACAGAAAAGGAACTAATCCATTGTCTAGTTAGGGTTTCCATTGCTGTGATGAAACACTATGACCAAAAGGCAACTTGAGGAGGAACAGGTTTATTTGATTTATGCAGCTGCTCATCTTTAAACAAAGTCGGGTCAAGAGCTCAAATAGGGCAGGAGCTGTTGGGGGCTGCTTACTGGCTGGTTTCATAGCCTGCTCAGTCTACTTTCTTAAAGAACCTATGACCATCATGATGCCCAGGGATGGAAGTACCCACAATGGGCTGGGCCCTCCCATCAATATTTAATTAGTAAAATGCCTTCAGCCAGATTTTATGGAGGCATTTTCTCAATTAAGTTCCCTTCTTTTGGATAATTCTAGTTGTATGTTAAATTGACATACAGCTAGTGAAAACTGGCCCATTTTCTGAACTTACTAGTGAATTTAACACTAGTCTCAAGGGTTCTTGTGTCAAATCAAAATTTAAAAATGTATATTTCTGAACATAGGGCCTTTGTAGGTAACCTAGGCTGACCTGGGGAAGGCTATATAGCTCAAAGTGGCCTTGTCCCTACTTCCTCCTCCTGTCTGTAGGCATGTACTAGTATACCTGGCACACACAAAAGACTTTGAGTAAGTACTGTTCATCAACTCTGGATATACATAAAAGAGATTGACTCCCAACTTGTTTAATTACCAAAGTTTTACAAGTAATTACTACATTTATTAAGCAATTACTACATGATAGTTGAATAGCTAATATTATTTAAAATTTATTTGACTATTCAACGTTTTTAGTTCTTTGGTCATAGTTTGCTTATTTAAGTTTTCTCAGCACTTGGGAGGCTGAAGCAGAAGGACTTCTGTGAGTTAAGGCATGTCTAGGCTATATGGTGAGTTCTAGGTCAGTCTGGACTACAAAGTGAGACCGTGTTGTATCAATTCCCTGAGCCAGTTCTTAAATACTCACCTAATGCCACATTTGGCATGTAACTTCCTCTCTGTGAAATCTTCCATGCTAAAGTATTCTAAAAATTAACATGTGGTATCATGTGTAAAAGCGAGTGCTGACAAGTCATTAGTGACGTGACCTGTTTCTGCAACACAATTTTAGGGCAGAAAAGTCAAACTTATTTCCTGACAAAAATTATGAACTGTTCATATTACACACTTTAGTTTGGCTATGGTTTACTATTCCCTCAGAGGCCGTGGGGTGGATTTTTGTCCTCAGTCATAGTGTAGGGATGGAGGAACCTTTAGGAGGTAGCAAGTGGGTGGGTGAGGGAACACTGTCATAGAAGCAGGGGGAGGGAAGGGGATGAGGGGTTTGGGGGGAGAGAAATGGGGAAAGGTGATAACATTTGAAATGTAAATAAAGAAAATATCCCCACCCCACCCCACCCCACCCAAACAAAAGAGGTAGGGAGTCCTTAGGACAATTGAAGAGGCCAGCGCTGGGAGGAGTTTATCTTCAGCTTTCTGTTTCGAGATGTGATTTGTCTTTTAAACATGCTTTCGACACTGATGTTCACTATCAGGTTAATATAGCTATGGTGGGGTCTTAGCAAAGCTGTTAGGCTGTTTGCCTTTATTATTAAATATATAATGTTTATATATTTAATATTTATTTAATTTAATATATTAAGTAATAGAATATATATCTAGGTAACTAATGAAAATTCTAGACATGTTATAGCCTTAAAAGACAAGTATTCACTCTATTTACAGGAAAGCCAGACTGGATCCTGTATGCTTACAGAAGACTGGAGGACCAAGCAGACACCACATCCTAATCTCCAGTTATTCCAGCCAGCCTTAAGCCTGGTCCACCCTTCAGGCACATCCAGTGGGCCCACAACCCACATGGGCAGCTAGGAATGAAGCCCAACACAAAGCTTCAAAGCCTCTTAAAACACTGCAAAGATATTTTTGCAATTTCTTTTTGTAAATTTCACAGTTCTTGAGTATGAACTTTGTATATGATCATGTTTTGTCACCACATCAAAAGCAGTACACTACTTTGTGTAAAGCTTCCTCTTGGTCCTGATTCCCACTGTAGTACTTACTAACAAATCCTAGGTTTATCAAAGTGAAAGGCCTTATTCAAGCTTCAGTTCTTTTAGGTTTCTACACAAACAGTCCCATTTTGTGTTACTTGGCTTTGAAGATCCTTAAACTATCCTCTCTAATCCAAGTCCACTACCTCTTAAATATTTTAAGTCCTTTGTTTCTAACTGAGCTTGCAGTTAGAAACAATCTTAAACTCATCAAAACCACTTCCTGAGCTATACTTCATGGCCTACTCAAGGACTGTAATCCCACTAACATTGTATTAATTCTGGATACTATGCTGACAGTCTCTTTACTACTGTCTTCATCAAAATTCTTAATTTTCTTGAACCATCTGGCCCTGTAGATGTGACGACTGCTTGGAGTAACTGTGACTATGGGTCCCTTCAGGGATAAGAGACACACCTCCATTGAGGGGTAACCTTAGGTGTGAGCCGCCACCTGCAGCTTGGCCCAGGTAATAAATGCAGTTATGATTTCAGTGTGCACTGAGGTTCGGGAGCCACTGTTTAGCATTCGACTGTAGAAACTAACTTTCCTCTTTTACAATTTCAAACATTCTTACTCACCCTTTCATTCAGCAAACAAACAAACTCAAATTTCTCTACAGTCTGATGGAATCAAATGATTGTTATCCTTACAAATGAACTCCATCCTGGAAAGAGCAGTTTATATATACAGTCTGCTTCGCAATCTCTGGCAATCTATCCCTCCTATGTCTCCTGAACTGTTTCTATACCAACCAAATTCAATGGCCTGTGTTGAGATCTCATCTTTCCAGATGGTCTCGCTGTCATTCAAAGATGTTAACTACTTCCTTCCTGAAATTCTACCTAAACCAGACTTGTCAGCATTCTGGAGTCAAGATTTCCCAGTTGTCCTTGTCTTAGTTATTTATTCTTTCTCTTCTTAACTTAAATTTGTTGGGGTCTCCTCATCTGTATGTAGTGGCACTTTAGTCTCATGATATCAAATACCATTCCTAGAAAAGTTACTTACAAATCTAGTGTGAATTCTTTGCCTTGAGTTTTGGTCCTACCTCTCTAACTACTACACATTTCCATATAGAGTACAGAGAATGCCTCATGAAATAAATTTAAGATATAACATATAAGCAGTTAAAAAATTATGAAAATGAGCTGGGCAGTGGTGATGCATGCCTTTAATTCCAGCCCTTGGGAGGCAGAGGCCAGCCTAGTCTACAGAGCTAGTTCTAGAACTGTTAAGGACACACACACACACACACACACACACACCCTGTCTTGAAACTTTCTCCCTACCCCCAAAAAGAAAATCTTTAATTATAAATAACTTACTTATTTAAAGATATTTTTGTTTCAACATATAAAAAAGAAAATATTACCTTATATACAAGTTATTTTTTACATCTGTTGTATTAAGTCTTCCTAATCTGTTATCTATTTTACTCTTAAAGAGTACTGAAATTCTGCCTGGTGGTGGTGGTGCATGCCTGTAATCCCAGCACTCTGGGAGGCAGAGGCAGAGGCAGGCGGATTTCTGAGTTCGAGGCCAGCCTGGTCTACAGAGTGAGTTCCAGGACAGCCAGGGCAACACAGAGAAACCCTGTCTCAAGAAAAAAAAACAAAAAACAAAAAACAAAAAACAAAACAAAATAAAACAAACCAAAACAAAACAAAACAAAACTAAAAGAGTATTGAAATTCTGTCTAAGCACATTTCAAGAGCTCTGATATAGATGGACAGCCTGTCAGATGTCTCAATATAAACATACTCTCTCATATACAAACAGGATGTCTCCATGTTTTATGAACACGTCTATTTTTCATGTACTTAATAGCAGATTATCTCATGAGAATACTTCAAACTTCTTGAGGGCTGCTCTGTTTTCATTGGATCAGTGTTAAAGTACATATCACACACACAATACTTCCTCTTGGCACTCACTATCAATGCCAACTTCAGGCTCTTAAATCACCTCTGATAATATAATTACTTCCTTCTTCTTGAAGTTTGTGTATTCAATCCTAGAAATCTCTACTTCAGTCAGAGTGACTGAACTGTATAGTCTCCTCTACCCACTAGACACTCCTGTCTGTTATTCTGTTGGTTTTCAGTTGGGTAAGTAATTCAGTCATTTAGAGGATGTTTCTTGAAGGCTAAGATTATTTTGAAGGTTGAATAGCAAATGCTGCATTTCTATAGGTCAAACAAATCAGTTATGAGGATAATCTGAAGTATATAAAGAAGAAGGCTAAGGAAGTTTATACCATGTAAGATACTACTGCACCAGAAAAGAACATAGTTAATTAAGAAAATTAACTTGGATTAAGCAGTTTGTATCAAAAAAGTCGACTCTATCACTTAACAGTCGAGGAGTGACTTAGATCAGTTACTTAACTTCTCTGAGACTTAGTTCTCCTACTAGATAGTTAAGGATGGTTATAAGATACTGAGTATGCAATAAATGTTCAAAAAGTACTTATGATATAGGTCAGATATGTAAAATATCACTATTTCTCAGGACTGTTTATCATGCAGGAAAATTTTATCATTATTTAAATGAAAACCACCCTTGGTATCTATGGAGAATAATTTTATTCATAATTTGAAAGTCCAAAACAGTAAAAATCTATCCCTAACAGGTATAGATACTCTGTTGAAGTAATGTAGCATAAACTGAACAAAAATGACTTAAAACTCAAAAAAGACAAAGTGAGACAGAAAAGCATAGATCTATACAACATATTATAAACTTCTCTCTATGTTGAAATTTTTGAGTGACTGAGGACTTTCAATGTAAAAATCTTTCAGACTAGTGAAATATCACATTTATCAATGCTTTTGGAATTCATAACTCTTAGAATGAAGTACAACTTTTAAAATTAATATTTAGATCACAGTCTAATCTTAGGGATTCAAATCTTAAATTCTCTAGAACATAACCCCTATCCACTGGCAAGAAATATGTTTAAATCTGTTAAAACAAAAATGAAAACTATAATCTTTAGATATATATCAGTATGTACTGCCAAGACTGTGGGCCTGCTGTAGGGTCCAAAAAAGCAACTGCTTAGCCTCCTCAAGGCCTACTTGTTTCTGTTTGGATAATAAGAGAAAGTGATTTTATAAATGCTCTTAGTAAGTCTAAGGTAAGATTTTTTTTCTAATGGGTATGTTTTGAATTTTAATATAGTTTAAATATAACACTATTAACCAATAAATATTTCTCTACTCCTCTATGTATACATTTTAATCTAATAAATCTACAGTATCTTGCCCTCTTATTAGAGCTTACTAATTTCTTCAACAATATCTAATATTTACATGTAGTATTCTGGATACAAGCACAGAAATCAACGTAAGCAAGAAAAGATAGGAACCTAATGTCAATAAATTTTTCAATTCAGTTACTTCCCTGATGATAATTTTGTTAATAAAATGCAATACAGGCACTATATAGATTAGAGGCTGAGGTTTATGGAGAGTAAATACCACCATTCACTGAGGAAATTAGAAAGCCAAAACAAAAATCTATACATTCTAGTGTCTGTTCTTTGTAATACAGCATACCAACACCAACACAAACTCTTTGAGGAGCTTACATTGCAAAGGGCATAAACCTTGTCCACCAATAATGAAAGCAGTCAGTGCATGATAAAAAAGTAACAAAGAAATGACCGAATCACTCAGAAATTCAGTGACAGAAAGATTTCTGCAGGCCGAGTAAGAGATGATTTCGCAGAAGAGTCATGTGAACTGGACTCTAAACAGTAGTTAGGAATGTGCATGTGGAGCTCGTATGAAGAGGCTTCCAAATGGTAGCTTTAAATCTGGACAGGAAGTAGAGAATAAGAAGAATGAATGAAAAGGGTTGATTGATTCAGTAGATGAGGGTGCTAGATATACATACTGGACAACTGAGTTCTGCCCCTAGAACATGTGCAAAAACCCCGGATGTGAGGCAGGCAAGGTGGGGCACACCTTTAATATTAGCATTGGGGAGGCAGAAGCAAGTGGATCTTTATGAGCTTGAGTTCTAGGTCAGTCTGCTTTCCATAGTGAGTTTCTAGGTTAGCCTGGGGTATTCAAAGAGATCCTGTCTCAAAACAAACATAAAATTCCATTCCTTTCTTTCCTAGTTCTGACAAAGCCAGCAGAGTACTGGTGTCAGGATCACGTTGGCATTAGTTCCTGAGTTAACTACACCTTTCCTTTCACATCAAGGTGTGTGTCTCTCTACTTCGAGCTTAACTTCACATAGATGTCAAATTCTACAGTCCTATTCACCTGAGCTGTATGTAAAGTCTACTGTATTTGCACTAATTTCCATAAATTATGCATGCTTCTTTCTCAAGCATTCAAGTTCTCTCATGAGCTAGCTTCAAAACACATTTTCCTACTTTATCTTCCTGTAGACTATACAGTTACTCTAAATTTCAGTCAAAACATACTAGTCATCATTATCTTGGCAAAATTTAAGCTTTGGCATACATGCCCTTTGTTCATGCCATTTCTGTGACTTACAATACTGGTATTTTACTATTGCTGTTGACTAAAATCATCGTCTTTTCAGACTTCCTGAAAAAAGTGGCACTCAAGCTGTGGCTCTATTCAGAACAAGGATCAGCATGAAAAAGTACACTACCATGTACTCAGAAGGAAATCATGTATGTAATCAAAATATGTCACAACCAATTCATGACTGCTGAATTATAGGAACAAGATTTTTAAAATAAATTATAAAACAAAACTATCATGCCAAGATCTACTCTGCCACTGTTTTTTATTTATTTTTTCTTTAAAGTTAATGTGAGGGCTGGAGAGGTAGCTTAATTAGCAAAATGCTAAGGATATATATGAAAAAGCAACTATGTTCAGTTAGTAAAATGCTAAGGACATATATGAAAAACTAGCTGTGTTGTACACTAACTTTAAAGTATGAAGGAGATATTTTGAATGGGTAGGTAACATTCCTCCCAGAAGCTGTAAGATATTAAATAAAAATCTCAGTGCCAGGTGTGAGATACCTTCCTATGAGTTGATGCTTAGAGATATTCCAAAGTTCCCCCAAACAATGCAGGTTTCTGCATTTCCCTTGGTTATCCACCAGAACTAGTGATACCACCGCACGGCTGAAGACGCCACACACTTCGGCTGTAGACACAGACAACCAAGCTGGAACAGGAATGGCTGCCCCCTCCCGACTGCCTGGCTCTAAGGCTACGAGAGACTACACAGGCTGCTAGGAGAAGACTAAAATTAATGGTTTTTCCCAGCTATGAATACAAAACTCGTAGGTAAGGTGTGCCCATTGATTAAATAGTGGTGCGACCCTTATGAGGGTAATTAACTGCTCTTTGGTTGAACTTTAGGCCTGTTCACAGGAGGGAATTCATTCTTGGTATAATAAACCTGGAAATAAACTCATGGCTAACTGGAGGTCTCCACTGGGTTTCTCCCCTCCAGGATGGGTAACCCTGTGGAAGAGGGTGAGGAAAACCTGTAGGAGTCCGACGGGATGAAGGAGTCCACGTGAACATGGCCTACCACTCAAGCCAGCAGGACTCAGATGGACTCAGAGACAGAAGCACAAGCACAGGGCAGGCATGGGTCTGCACCAGGTCCTCTGTACTTAGGCCTGTTAGCTGGCTGCTTTTGTGAGACCCTTAACAGAGGGGGTGTGTATATCTCTGACTCTTTTCCCTGCTCTTGAGACTCTCTTTCTCCTGTTGAGTTGCCTTGTCCCCTCTCCTTATGAGTGCTTTCACCTTTCATCCCGTTTGGTTGTCATCCCTTGGAGGCCTGTTCTTTTCTGAGGAGGAAACAGAGGGTGAGTGAATCTGGGGCAGAGACAAGGTAGGGGTAAACCAAGGAGGAGTGGATGAAGGGAAACTGGTTGGGATATATTGTATGAGAGAAGAATTTAATATCAATTAAGTAAGAAAGGAAGAAAGAAGGAAAGAAAGAAAGAGAGAGAGGGAGGAGAGGGGAGGGGAGGGGAGGGGAGGGGAGGGGAGGGGAGGGGAGGGGAGAGGAGAGGAGAGGAGAGGAGAGGAGAGGAGAGGAGAGGGGAGGGGAGGGGAGGGGAGGGGAGGGGAGGAGAGGAGAAGAGAAGAGAAGAGAAGAGAAGAGAAGAGAAGAGAAGAGAAGAGAAGAGAAGAGAAGAGAAGAGAAGAGAAGAGAAGAGAAGAGAAGAGAAGAGAAGAAGGCCTCAGGTAGCAGCTCTCCATCTGTGTGTTGGGAGCCCTACGACCTTTTCACAGGGGTCACCCAAGTCCATGGGAAAGCATAGATATTTGCAACTCATAGCAGTAGCAAAATTACAGTTATGAGGTAGCAACAAAAATAATTTTATGATTGGGAGTCACTACAACCTGAAGAACTATATTGATGGGTCACAGCATTAGGGAGGTTGAGAACGACTGCCTTAGGAGGAACCTAGTACTGTTCTCCTTGAAATATTTATATTTATACTCATAGGTGAGTGCTAATCTTAACTTGGATCAGAGAAACCTTCTGGTTGCAGTAGGCAGCAATTAACTGGGCAAGGTGCTGAGACATCTATAATATACCTCAAAGGCTCAGGGAACATTGCAGAAGATGAAGATGGTTAAGAGTCAAGCAAGAAGTAAATAATCCTTCAGTTTAGTATTATCAACACAAGAAAAATCTGGTAAGATATACATTAATAATTCTGAGCCACATTATCAAAAAGAGCTTTGAAATGCTGTCTTCTAGATAAGACAGTTGTGCAACAATGATATTGACATTAGTGATAGTTAACGCACAAAGATGGGCCATCAACATTCATCCTGAGTGGGGCGGGACCCACCAGGTCCCAACCCCTCTGAAAAAGTTGACAGTCAGCTAAGGGTTACTGAGTAGGTGGTTTAGCAGCTGGTAAACTGCTCCTGCTCAAGCAAAGAGCCCGCTACTCACACTCATGTAAGCTACCTTAATTAGCTTCCACGGGACACAAACAGAAAAATATGAAACCTAATATCCATGTTAGAATTCTAAATCTTAGACAAAACATTTGAACGTATTTAGGCAGGGTTATTTATCAGCAATCTAGGTTCAACATTATTGTTTGGACACAAGAAAGCAAATAATCCTTCAGTTTATTATTATCAACACAAGAAAAATCTGGTAAGATATACGTTAATAATTCTGAGCTACATTATCAAAGATTTAAGTATAAATAATTATTGTATGCCCATTATTTTATTTCAAATCTTTTGGCATTAGGACAATAAGGCCCATTATGAATTAAATTATTTCGTCTCAGTTCTCACATCTAAAATATAGTGAGATGTCAAATAATTTAATATTCATCTTGGACACAGACACAAGTTAGAAACAATATGAGTCAGGGCAGAAGTACACACTGGCTCAGACACCCAGTTCTTTGTGCACTGTGCTCTCAACTGTGAGCTGCCCATACAAGGAAAAGTTCTTGTACATTTGCCTAGCTTTAATGTTCTCCTGCTTCTTCCCTCATTTTCTTCATGTACTGTGAATGTTCCTTGGAGGGAAGATGAACCTGCTCTTTTTTGTTCTTGTGGAATGATAGGTATCGTAATAGAAGTTGCTGAATTCAAACAGTAATTATCACTAATATTTACATTTAAAGGTAAAAACATTATCCAGACCTGATTCTTTGATTTGCCTTTAAGAAAATTTTAGTCAAAAAAAAGAAACAAATGAGTTTCTTATATAAGATAATAGAGTCTTCATAAAGGAAGCTGATGAGCAAATCCAAGTTCACTACAGACTGCTGCTCTTGAATCATGGAGTTAACACTTGAAGTTACCTTAAGCCTGCTATTTCTCAAAGTAAGAATTCCTAGCACATGGAAATAGCTGGCAGCCAAACAGTATAACTTTATGACTTTCAGTTTGCTGCTTTAACCACAATATCAATTTGGTCATAATGAGACAATAACTTGGCTGTTGATAAAAATCATAGAATCACTACAATACAAGCCCTTCAAAGTTATTAAGACCATGGCACAGTTTTTACACTTATGGTAGCATCAGCTGGATCAGAGATATAGATTTCCCAAACCTCATAAATATCCTAATGCACTGTAGCTTATGCATAGACTTTGAAAGAAAATCAGGGACATCACTGATTCCAGACTTGGTTTTCTATGTTGCTGGTGGTAAGGCAGTAGTAGATAACCAAGGATCCAAGCTAGTCCCTGCCTCCTAATCTTGAGAAGAAAAGTAGGATTGAAAGACAAAGATTCAGTGGAAATCAGCAGACCCCACATGATGCTTGGCCTAGAAGAAACACAAAGCTGTTCTTGCGGTGATGGCGCCTTCCATCTCTTATAAAACACTACTATTGTTAGCATTCACAGAGTCTAGAACCAGTTATTGACAAAAGGAGATTACAGTCTAACCAACCAACCAGGTAGTCAACCAACCAACCAACCAAACAAACAAAAACCTCAATCTTTATATATTTTTAATGGGCATATAATTTCAAAATCTTACTGGCATGTTTCTTTTGCTTGATTCACTACTTAAATTAAGTATCATTAGTTATGAGAATAAAATATATCAATTTCAGAGAGCTAAACACTAGAAGACTCCCATATTTTAACACTTATCATTAAACACTTGGAACCAAACTGTTTTTCTTTCATTATTATCCTATTAAAATAGGAATATGCAAGGCAAAGAATTGCATATACACTTAAATATTTCATGGGAGCATCTAATAGAATCATTAGGCAAAGTCATTCTGAAGCATTCTATCAGAACATAAACTCAGTCTGAGAGACAGTATGCCATGTCATCTCTATGAGCTGCCGTACACGTATATAGAAAGAGAAGGCTGCTCCTTTCCTAAGCATACTACAGTTCAGAAAGAAGGGATTTAAATGCACTTGGAGTCTTTATACTTCTTGATATGAAAGATCACATGGATTTTTACACAGAAACTGGATATTTGATATAAAATGCTACCAGTCTTTTTGATAATACTTTCAAATCTTACATTTCTTTTAAAACAAACCAAACAAGGGTAAATGCTGCAACAGAAATGTAAAATGCCTCAAATAATAGCAGAGATTGCTATTCTGTCCAAACAGTACTCTAAGTACTGTCTTTTAGTTTTGAACAGTATTTTAAAAAGGCAAATATGTTATTTGACTTTCCAGAAGTAAACTTTTTGTGGCTGAAAATTAACTTTAGGAATATGTACTTCCAGAACCCAACTTTATAAACACTAACACAATATGGAACATAAATGAAATTTCTTTTCCAGTAAGACAGTGTATTAATCTGATATCTTGAGAGCATTCTTAGCAGTGACTAAAGGCCCCTCTCCTTCCTTCCTTGTGGTACAGAAATATTTTACTTGAATATTGTTGACCCACATTCCCCATAGTCCCATTTTTATCTCTTTCCTTCTCTCTCTCCCCTCCTCTCTCTCTCCCCCTCTCCCTCCCCACCCTCTCTCTCTTCCTTCCTTCTTTTTTTTCCCCCTAAGACAGGGTTTCTCTGTATAGCCCTGGCTATCCTGGAACTTTCTCTGTAGACCAGACTGGCCTCTAAGTCAGAGATCTGCCTGACTCTGCTTTCCAAATGCTGGGATTACAGGTGTGTGTCATCAGGTCCCTGCTTCCCTTTCTTTCTTATCATCTTTTCTTCTTCAATAACGTTCTATTCAAATACTTCTTATTCTTTTTTCATATAATTAAATGTTCATATTACTGATGGATTATTTAACATATCAATGTAAGCTTTTTCATCTTTTCTGGTAAAAAAAATGTACAGTTTCTATCTCTCAACCTTACTGAAACTTTGTAACATAAAATATAGGAATTACATTTTATACTGAGAAACTCTCCTCTGTGACCCTTTCTGTTTTCTCATAGCTTATGATGGCTATATTGGTCATTACACTTTAAATGTGAACTTAAGAAGCTGACTTATTGAAGGAAAGATTGATTTAGATTTAATATTTTTAATTGAAGAAATATCATCTTATTACTTAATTTTTACACTTAAAAGATTAAAATACTTCCCATCCCATTTATGATATATAATTACATAATCTAGACTGTAGGTGAACCCTGGTCTTCCATTAACTGATAGCCTTTGCATTCCAAGGATAACAGATTTCTCTAAAGCATTTAAAAATAATGGCTTCAGAGATGGGGGAATGACTGAGCTGGCAAAATGCTTGTGGCATAAACATAAGAAGCTTGTGAAAAAGAACTCATGTAAAAAGGCGAGCACACCAGTGTCCATCTGAAATTTCAGCATTAGGCATGCAGAGACAGGAGGATTTGCTGGCCAGCTAGTCTAGTCAAGTTCAGCAAGGGACTGTACAAAAAAACAAACAAAACAAAACAAAACAAAAAAACAAACCAAACCAAACCAAACAGAAAAAAAAAAAGGCATGGAGTGCTTGATGAAGACATCAGATGCAGACCTCTAGCTTCCATGCACATTGTATTTTCACTTGTATGCACACATTAATATGTACACACACACACACACACACACACACACACACACACTTCCAAGTAAACAAGACAATCCATTTTAATCAGAGTTTGGAATAAGACAGATATGTATAGAGTGACAGGGTTGGCAAGTCCAGGAGGGGAATCTGACTTATTGAGCTAGTGCAGGTACAAGCAGGAAACAGAAACAGCTGGTTTTACAGTGAAAGGCTTAGAGTGTCGGCCTGCACTTGGGTAGACTCTGAGACAAATCTTTGACTTGACTACATTTTTAACACTGAACATCCCACTATTCCCTGTCTTCCCAAAGACTATCAGATCTAAAATGGAATAATGTCTACCACTAGATAAAAGTTAGATGAAAGACTTTTACCCACTTCTCAAATACTAAAGGATGCTAAGATTTAAAAACTAAAATGGTGCTCCATTTACATTTTTGAATAGTGAATCCTTCTATTATGATCTCTTTGTCTTCATTTGAGAGGCACTTTATGGTTACTACACCTTGAATCTGGCTTAAGAAAGGGCTTGTGAGAATAAACAAGCATGTAACAGTGTATGGTTGGGAAAGAATTTTTAACAAGGATAATTTGGGAATCCTTTCCAAAGGGCCATTCCTGGCCATGAACACAGCCGGAATGGAAACACGCTGCATCTCTTCCCCTGATTTACTCAGGCGGGCTCACTTTCAGGCTCAGCAGTTCTGGTTGGTCTACCTGGCCAACATGCTGGGGGAATCCACCACTTGTCTCTGCCTCCTGGGTGCTGGGAATATAGACGGTCACCACACCTGCCCACCTTGTACACTGGTTCTGGGGTTCCTCATCCTTGCATGGCAAATACTTTATATACTGAGCCATCTTTGCAGTCCACTAGGCATAATATTAATATTAAAAGCTGAAGTTTCTAAAACAAAACAAACAACAACAACAACAACAAAAATCTACCCAGCTACATTTACTACAGAATGTTGAAGAAGTTACTCAGTATGTAGTTAGTGCTTAATAAACACAGGCAAAAACCAGGAACAGTATGAGAAGACTAACCCTGGAACTACTAAAGGAAAATGTACAGGCTTAAGAACAGGGAGATTTTGTGAGAATAAAAATACATTCCAAACATAGCACATATAATAAAACCAGAGAACACAACATTAGACAAAACAACGTACACATAAAAAAGATGAGGTCATATCATAAGGTCTATATCCACTGGAAATAGCAACCTTTAGAAATGACTAAAAATTTTCCATTTCTCACAGAGTTCCTTACCAACACTAAAATGCTTTTCATATTATGTAAAAGAATGAATGTGTGGACAAACAATTTTAAACACAGTTCACATGGGACGGACTAAGTAAGGGAAAAAGGATGAGGTGGAATTTTTATTTATTTATTTATTTTTTGCTGACCACCTGGTCCTGTATCAGCATGGATTAAAATCAAACGGAATGGCTTACCACAAAGCTCAACAATTTGCAAAGTAATATACTTGTGTGGAGGCAATCCTCTTAAATCACTAAGATTCCACATTTGAAGTTTGGTGATGTTGGTCCTGCCTTCTCCCATTGGAGGACAAGCACTGAGCCCCCCATTGATGTGAAAGCCGGTTTCATGTGTGGTGAGCAAAAAGGTATGAACTTGTGAGCCACCAAGAACATGGTCAAACCCAAGTCTTTCTGTTTCAGGTCTGTCATCAAATACATCTCTGTGCAAGCCTTCCTGATGATGACTACATAATGATAATGAGGAGGAAGAGGATGGTACTTGCTTTGTTTTGTGTTTCTAGTCCCACATTCTCCACCTTGGGTAGGTAGGGGTCTCCCAGGCTGTACTGTCCTTGTGTGCTCTTCTTCATCTAATAGTGACAACTGTCTAAGTTGTCAACATCTAATGGGAAGGCTTGGTCTCTCTCAGTTCATCTGCCTCTCTGAATTATGGTTACCACACATATCTATGACTTTGTATGCAAAGCAGAGCATGGTCACTTCTTAATCAAATCTTTATCAGGTTTGATCTCATGTCTTTCTTTGTTCTCGTGTCCATTAATTCTTGAAGTCCAAACTCATGAGTACAGCTACATGGTCCTTCATGGTCTCCCCTTTATTCTCATCTCAGCTTCTTGCTTCATGCTTTATTATGTAGCCCATGCATTTATTTTTTAAATTTTATTTCATGTCTGTATGTGCCTCATATGTGTGCAGTGCCCTGAAAGGCCAGAGAAGGTGTGGGTGTGGCAGTTGTAAGCTACCTGACCTGGGTGCTGGGAACTGAACCCAGGTCTTTTATAAGAGCCAACTCTCCAGACCCTACTGCACATGTTTAAAAACCACACTAGTTCCTGGACCCTATCGAAATCATAGTGCCTAAGGCCCTCCTCTCACCACTTCCCCTTTCCCCACAGCTCATATATGTCACTTTTTAATCTTGACTTCCTGGACACTTCTGCACAAAAAATTCTCTCAACTCCAGTATGGTACTCAGGACCCTTCGTTTATCCCTGTTGGGTCATATTTCAATGTTGGGTCACTGTGTTGGTACAACTTGCAGTCAAACAGAACTATCTCATGTTGCAACTCTAACAACTAGCAGAGGAGCTGACAGTGTTGAGTACTCAGTGAATATGCCACACTACTAAGCAGTTAAGTATTTAGCTAAATGATATTGTTTTCTATCATGCAGTGTTTTGGTTTTCATTACTAAGGAGGTTTTCTAAAAAGTACACTTAACACTACACACACACACACACACACACACACACTTTTAACACTATATATACATATAATTTGGTTCCCTTAACTTCTAGTAATATGTATCAAACAAAGTAAGTTCCAGGTATTGATCCTAAGAATCCTAAAGTGTTCAAATATCTGCACATGCACATAAGGGTGCACTGGTTGTACATTACAATACTGCATACAATGGGAAGGCTCCAGCAATTAGGCCATATCTTAGACATACTATAAGAAAACCAGAGTGTTATTCCATTTATATAATCATATATTTAATGTTGTGTGTATATGCCTACACACAAAAACAAAAATAAAGGTATCAAAAGGACAACAGTGGTTAGCTCTGCAGAATGTAATATATGACTTAATGATTTTATAACATAATGGCTGATGACAGAGATAAACTCACTTTTGTTTAGAAAAGAAGTTTTGGTGGGAATATTTTAGTTCTCACAATGCATTCCTTCTGTATCCTTCTCTAGGATTGAAATACTTGATGTAACTAAGAAGTTAAATGTAATCAAATAAAAACATTCTGGTATTCAAGACACTTAATGACTATATATTTAATGTATACCATAGTTTCACTACCTATCACATACTTTTCAAATTAAGTCAAGAACAGAACAAAGGATGTAACATTCCTTACTCATAGAATAAATTAATTTTATCACACAGTATGTTCTGATTTGTACTAAGCAACAAGTCTATTACTACAATATATGTACAGAAGCTTTCAGTGTAGGTGCCTAAGATTTCCATTGAGGGTCTACTATCTACCACCTTAGAAACTGGCTATATGACTGATAAAACTACAGGTCCATACCAGCTGTGAGAGAGAGAGAGAGAGAGAGAGAGAGAGAGAGAGAGAGAGAGAGAGAGAGAAGAAGAGGAGGAGGAGGAGGAGGAGGAGGAGGAGGAGGAGGAGGAGGAGGAGGAGGAGGAGGAGGAAGAGGAGGAA
This sequence comes from Apodemus agrarius, assembly GCA_964023405.1. Taxonomy (NCBI): domain Eukaryota; kingdom Metazoa; phylum Chordata; class Mammalia; order Rodentia; family Muridae; genus Apodemus; species Apodemus agrarius. Next base: position 51,824,494 of record OZ030020.1, on the reverse strand, counting down.
GAGGAGGAAGAGGAGGAAGAGGAGGAAGAGGAGGAAGAGGAGGAAGAGGAGGAAGAGGAAGAGGAGGAAGAGGAGGAAGAGGAAGAGGAGGAAGAGGAGGAAGAGGAGGAAGAGGAGGAAGAGGAGAGGGAGGGAGAGAGGGAGGAGAGGGAGGAGAGGGAGGAGAGGGAGGGAGGGAGGGAAGGAGGGAGGGAGGGAGGGAGGAGAATAAGAATGCTCCAGTTTTAGGGTTCTTACTTCAAAGAAACATTTTGAACTGGCGGTGGTGGCGCACGCCTGTAATCCCAGCACTCTGGGAGGCAGAGGCAGGCGGATTTCTGAGTTCGAGGCCAGCCTGGTCTACAGAGTGAGTTCCAGGACAGCCAGGGCTATACAGAGAAACCCTGTCTCGAAGAAACCAAATCCAAAAAACAAACAAACAAACAAAAAAAACAAAAAAAAGAAACATTTTGAAAATGACTGATGCATGTCTGGGACACTTTGGCTTCTGTATTAATCTACTAAGCCAGTATGTACTAAGCCACCAAGAAGGTAATTTTTGGTATTTAATATAAATTTGTACCTCTTTCTTTACTTTTAAACCTTTCCCTTCCTGATAGCCATGGGGAGGAGACAGAGGAGATTAGAGGTAAAAAGGGGGAAAGAAGAGAAGAGGAATTCACATAAACAAAACCCTAAACCTAGAGGGAAAAAAAGGAAGAGGAAGAGGAGGAAGAGGAGGACGAGGAGGAAGAAGAGGAGGAGGAGTACGCAAATTAAATCCGTGTTTCATCTTCTCTAAAGCTACACAGCCACACTGTAAATAACGTGGCAGTTTGTGGACACGGCTCTGGCCACCTGCAGAGGCCATCATTCTGAGCTGTCTGACTTTTATAAAACCACTCACTTATACTTAAAGGGTAAATGAATTTTCAGATTGTTTCCAAAAAGCTGGAGGGGTTTAGCTGAGACAAGCTGTAACCTCAGAGCCACAGTGGCCTTACAGAAGGGCTGACTCATGCTAAGGCTGCTGCAGGCTCTGGGTCTTCTCTTCCACAACAGACAACCTCCCCTAGCATGCCTACTTCTACTACCTGGAAGACAGGCAGCATCCAAACCTTGCCTGACCTGCTAGACTACCCCCCTAGGGAGGATGAGGACAAGAATGGCCAGGAAAAGCACTTTGGAAACTACTTGCACCTAATAAAGCATATTTTAATTTAACTAATGTGAAATCCAAAGTGGATTCCATCAGTCTAAATGGGAAAGATACTTTATTTATATTTATTTATACAAGATCTTAATTTAGGCTTGATTCATGCTTCATGAATAAAACTACCAGTTTATAAAATACATTGCACACTGGTCTTCATGAGCCCTTATAAATCTTTAATAAACCAGTAGGACATGTGGCAAGAAACAATATTTGCCTTTAATTTTGTGAAAACAAAAATTTTATAGACAAAGTTCAATAAAGTTATAATCAACAAAGATATACTTAGAATTCATGTCTGCATTTTTTATTTCTCTAGCCCAAAACTTCTCCTAAGAACAGATAAATTTATGGCATTGACAGCCATATCAAAACCCAAAATGATGAGGCTAGGGAGATGGCTCAGTAGGTAAGAACACTTGGAGTAAAAGCAGAAGTCCCTGAGTTCAAATCCCTAGCACCCATGTAAGAGCCAGCCCTGACCATGTAGATCCACTACTGGGAGGCAGATACACACAGATCCTGGGGCCAGCAAGTCTTAGCTAATACAGTGAACTTCAGGTTCAGTGTGAGGACTCATCTCAAAAATAACAACAGCAAAATAATAGTAACAATAATAATGTGGACAGTGATTAAGGCCTACACATCTGATGTCCTTGATCTGCATGTATAAAGGGGCACATATGTGCAGACCCCAATAATCATACAAATGTGATCTAGAGAGATGATACAAATAGAGTGTGGTTAATTAGAAATAATGGTGTACAGAAAAGATAAATTGGTAAGAAACAGCTAATAAATAACACATTAGATAGAAAAGAATATACAATAACTAGAACCACAAATAATAGACTAACACTTAACTTTAACACTTTTACTCACATTACAGTAAGCACTAAAACAAGAGCTATATTGAAAATATAACACTAAAGACCATGTAGGAACAAAATAGACACAGGTGCATTTTTGGTTGATTATTCTTTAAATAGCATTTCTAAATGTTTTAGCAAATACAGAGTCACCTGATGTCTTGCTAAAACTCATAGGCACTTACTGACTCCAAAGTGCCTACTACAGCTTTAGAGTGAGGGCTGAGACTTCTTTCTCTAACACACACTCTGGAGAACTGGTGCAGACAGTCTGGGGGCTTTGAGGACCACTGGTTCAAAGAAATTTTTCATATGTAATACATAGTTTTATTAATATTCTTCTCGTTAAGGGCTGGAGAGATGGCTCAGCGGTTAAGAGCACTGACTGCTCTCCCAAAGGTTCTGAGTTCAAATTCCAGCAACCACATGGTGGCTCACAACCATCTGTAACAATATCTGACTCCCTCTTCTGGAGTGTCTAAAGATAGCTACAGTGCACTTATATATAATAAATAAATCATAAAACAAAATAGTCTTCTAGTTGAAAATTGTACAAAGCACTTCCAGAATAATGTAATGTAGCTACTTTACATGTGATCAAAATTCAATATATTGATAGTTAGACATACTAGAAATTTAGGAGACAACTAAGAAATGGATTGGTCAAGCTTCTCTGTCAGACAAATTCATTATTAAACAAATTTATTCTCCAGGATTCAGAGGAATGGTCCTTCATTGCACATGTAACAGAAGGAGTTTTCAGATTTTTTTTTTTTAATGTGTAGGTTAAAGGGGATAGAAAGAATGTTTTGGGTGAGGAGGGCAGTCCTCTGAAGTTTCCATAACTTTATGAATTTTCAATACTCATGGCTGCTTTGGTGGTGGTGCTTTACACAGGACTGAGAATTTATATGTGGCACATTTATAATAATAATAAATTAGTTCAAGAGGGCATGAGACTGGTAATTTGGTCATGAGTATCCAATGTAACAAACACACAAAAGCAGATCAACAGACAGGTTCTGGAGGCCTAGGGAAATCCTTCACTTCTCTTCTTTTAAGGAACCTGCGCTCCATCTGCTGAGAGGAAGTCAGTTCTGCTGTTATATAGTAAAGCCTGGGTTACACTTTATACCTGAGGGCAAACTACCAAGAAGTGCTAGAATATGGCTGAGATTGCATTCTCGTGTTTCACTGGTCTGCAAGATAACTTCTTACTATTAACTGGATATCTGTCACGATGCTTAGCAAGGCTTTCTTTGCTAGGACCACTGAGTTTGTGGATAAACTTAGACCCATGTGGTTCAGATTCTGATTGGCTTTATTCCCTCAGCTGTTAGGAGCAAATTAAAGATAAAATACTAATTGCTATCAAAAGATTTTATCTTGTTTCAAAAGATTTTATCTTGTTTCAACGGCCATATGAAAAATATATCAATAATTTAGAAAGGCAGGCCTCTTAAAGTGTAAATTCACATTGCAAAAGTGCTTGTGAATTAAAGCTGCACAATGTATTTATAACAACTACAGTAATAATAGCAAAAGCAAATACCATGTATGCTTTCTCATTGGTAAGCTCTATGTACTTTGCAATCCCGGAGACAAGGCTGCACTGTAGTTCAAACTTCACTAGCTATCTGATACGGGGGACGTTTGCACATACTCCACAGCGTTACTTCCTAATATGCAAGAAAGAGGAATGAGCACCGGGAGGGCCTTACACCAATCTTGGCTTTAATGTTATACAGTCTTCCCTTACTCTTCTCTACATATGCCATGTACTGAGCAGTCAAAGGCATGGGCTCTCTATGGAACACTTCATGCAAGGGTGAAATCCAGTCTCTTCAATACATAGGAAACAATCTCAAATATTAGTCCACAAACAAGCTTCTACATACACAGAAGGGTTAAAAATCAAACAATGTATGTTCTTTGACAACAGGAAATGGGAATTGAAATCAAGAACAAAGAAATATTTGAGAAATTTATAAGTAGTGAATAATAATATTCCTAAATAACCAACAGGTTAAAGAAGTCACAGGGAAGTCAAGATACTTGGAGCAGAATGAAATGAAAGTAAACATATTCAACTTCATAGAATACACCTAAAGCAAAGCTTCAGAGAGAAATTCCCAATTTTAAGTTGGTGTATAGATTAACAGTCTTTTTTTTGTTTTGTTTTGTTTTTTGTTTTTGTTTTTGTTTTTTTGAGACAGGGTTTCTCTGTGTAGTTCAGGCTGTCCTGGAACTCACTCTGTAGACCAGGCTGGCCTCGAACTCAGATATCCACCTGCCTCTGCCTTCCAAGTGCTGGGATTAAAGGTATGTGCCGCCACCATCCGGCAATAGTCTTTATAATAAAGCATTCGACCCAAGAAACTGAAAAGTACTCTGTATCCCTTTGATATACTATATACTATAAGCCTTAGGTAAATAAGCCATCAATATGATTATTCTCGAGCCTAATACTCTTCTCATTTTCCCCCTGTTAAGGAGCATATAACACATTTAGGAAAAAAACAAAATCAGCCAGTGGCCTTTCTCTTGGCAATGGCTATTTGGAATTGTTCTTCTGGGGGTCCTAAAAGTTAATGTGATGACTTAAAGATAGAATTACTAAACATGGTCTTTGAATTACAAGACATTCTGATGATCAGCTAAGTGTATATACACGTAGCAAAGAGATGGGCTTATCATGTTTTATAGAAGAAGCAGCTGAGGCTCAAATTAAGAATGCTCTCTGACAGACAGTGCCTGTCTAAGTCCCATAGCTTAAAATCTGTTATGGACACTGTGGTCATTTCACTGACTTTTTCATATGCTTTGGTTATAATGAGGCAGTCTAGTCTAAATTCTAAACATTTTAGATCTGGATCCATTTTCTTATAGGCACAATATATAACAAACAGATGTGGCTGGAAGACTGTAAAATAAGTATAGCCCTTAAAAGATGAAAATTGCGCCTAATATCACAGTGTTTCTTACTTATTTGTCAGCTGTTAGGAGCCAGAACACTCAGGAAAAAGGCATAGTTTCACAAATAAAGAATTCAGTATTACAAAGTAAAAAATAGCAGCTTAAATAAAAAGTATAATCCTAGGGCTGGAGATATGCCTTGGCCATCAAAGGCTAGGCTTATAACCAAAACGATCAAAACTATAATCCTAAATAAAACCATTTTCCTCTTAATCAAGGCAGGCAAGTTTTCTCTCAAAATATCCTGAAAAACAAAATAACCTCTGGCCCAGTCAATAACCTTCCCCTATTTGATAGCATTTCCATTTAAACCTTTCCTCAAAGTCCTATGTCCCACTCATGCATGCACGCACGCACCCACGCAGTCACGTGCACATCAGACAAGGCTAGACTTATATGCTATCCTGCATGATAACATCCTTTTCTCTTTTATTTCCTTAAAGATTTGTACCAGAAACTACATAATGGAAATACTGTAGCACTTCCAACTATTTCTATAACGAAACACTCAATTCTTAAAAAGTGATGGAAAATAGGGATGTATGTGGGTTTACTACATAAGTGAACTGTCTTAGTTAAGTCACAGACTCTTAAAGGCTAATCTTTAAATATTAACAATGGCACATTCTCTCCTATTGTAAATACTAAGTGTAGTCTCTTTGACCAAACACAATATTCTTATATATTTGATGATATTTTTAAAAAAATTTTATACCAACAAATTTCAAGTTTCTTAACACAAATGAAGAACTGAAGAACTGAAATGCTAATTACTTTTACTTAATCATCTTCAAGATACATATCAAAACATCACATTCTACTCTATATATGAGAGTACAGTCATTAACTGTAAATAACAAATAAAAATAAGAAACATATTGATTAACGATAAAAGTGCATTATGAGCCAAAGATTAGCCACCTGAGACACACAGACCTAATTATTCCATAAAATACATTAGCACCAAGAGAATGTTAAACTAGCCAAGAGACTCATTAGGAACTCCCAAACCAACTGAGGGATTCCCAATGCTCCCTTAGTTGTCTTGGTAGGCGACATCCAGCAGACTTCTTGCATTTTGGAAATATTCCAAGATAGGCAGAGTGTAGAACCTTGCTTCTATTTCAGAAGTCAGTGACCTGGAAAGATCTTATCCACACGACAGCTAAAGCATGTATTATTATACCTACACATGTCCATTTCAACAGATGGATATTACAGTTTCGTGGTTACATATCATGCCTTTAGTTTATTAACATATCTTTAAAAAGACAGGGGACATTGTTAGACTCAGGCAACAGATCCTTCCCTGTTGGTACTATTCTTGTTTACCTTCCAGGACTCTCCCTAGTTTATTAATAATAGAAGATTTTTAAAAGATTGTTTGAACTGGCCATAATGAAACGGAATCGAGTATCACCACAGAGAACAGCCATAAGGGCTGTGCCAGCCACTGTGGAGGCAGACCATTGTCATGATGCTTCAGGAGGCACCGTCTGCACGAGCAGCCCAAGCAGAGGGAATGCATATCCTCTCTCAGGCTCCTCTGCTGCCTTCCTATTCTGTCAGCTCAGCCACATCACTCTGATGTGTTCAGGTCTGGTTAACCAAGTGGATTTCTGCTAATGATACCCAGAATTTGAATAGATCAGACTGACTTTATATCTAATATACTATGCACTTGCACATGAATTATTCTACCATGGATTTTTAATTCTTTGAAGCAAGGTGCACAGGAAAAGAGGGACATCAGCATATTCAAAAGATTTTGGCTTTCAAATAGCTTGACATGTCTATTCCTTTTCAGGGGCTGGCAAGGTAGCTCAGTGGGTAAGGGGCTTGCTGCCAAGCCCGACAAGCAAAGTTCAACCCCTGGGACCCATGTGATGGGAGGATGGAAGACTGGCCCCACACCTGCCCCATGACATGGCTACAACTCACTGTCTCACCACAATAAATACATGCACAACACATCATCAAAGAATATTCCTTTATCCTTTAGAAGCAATTAAAATAACATCTTTTTTTTTTTTTTTTTTTTTTTTTTTTTTTTTGGTTTTTTGAGACAGGGTTTCTCTGTGTAGTCCTGGCTGTCCTGGAACTCAACTCACTCTGTAGACCAGGCTGGCCTCAAACTCAGAAATCCACCTGCCTCTGCCTCCCAAGTGCTGGGATTACAGGCATGCGCCACCACCGCCCGGCCTAAAATAACATCTTAATGAACTAAATTCTAAGATACAAACAATATATGGAAGTAACAAATGCCAGCATAATGACAGATGGGATCTGTTGTGTATTAACCTCAACTTTGACCATGATGCCCTAAGAGAAGACTGACTGTAAATACCATCTTTGGCCAATAAACATCAACACAAACAAACCAATACAAATGACACAAGAGGAGCCTTGATTACCCCTAGAACAACTGTGCTTACGTTTTGAGTGTGCCCTCTCTGAACGCAAGACCATAATGCATCAAAGCTAAAACATGCAAAGGCCACGAGAAAAGGAAATTGGAGGATGTTCCACAGGTAGAATGAAGGCCAGGGACATAAGCTCCCACTTAAGATAGCCCCAGGCTCCTAGCCACATTACCAACCTCAGCGGAGGTCCCATGCACTGCAGGGAGATTCAACCATCTACTTATATTCCAACCCAGCTCCTAACACACAGAATTAAAAGCTTTATTTAGTTACTGAGCTCAGGGATTGCTTTTTATAAAATAGATAACTGAAATAGGACCATACACTATGATGTGAAATTTTTTTATATTTTGATAACAAGCTATATGCACTGAGAAGCTGTCAATGAATGAATACCTGAAGAAACTCATTATAATTTCAAATCACAAGAAGTCAGACTAAATTATATGAAATATGACTAGTGTTCATTTTACAACAGCTTAAAAATACTGCTATATATGTAAAATTCCTACTCAAAAACTGATGGAAAGTTTTCCTCCACTAAGATCGATGCCATGATAGACATGAAATACCACAACTGATCTTAAATGAGACCCGCATGTTGAATCGGTGCCATCGTGAAAGCAGTCAAAACAACAAAGGTAAAATTGAAAACCTGGAGTGAGGTGGACACTTTAACCTTATCTGATCTAACTGTGAGACAATGCTGGAGGGCTCTGAAACTGGATCTAGGAGGGCTGTGGGGGCGATGCAGACGCAGCCTCCACAGCACAGACGAACAGGAACCTTCTTTAGACATATGATTTCTGGTGGGTGTTCACTATAATAAATGTTAATGATATCTGTATTTTATTAATATTGAATTTTTAGATATATTTAACATTTTAGTACTGTGTTAAATACAGCATTTCATTAATAATAATTCATCAAGTATAAATAAATGAAGAAAGTGATTCACTTACAATGATTTGTTGAGTTACAAATGTACTGGAGGCTCAATGTGGCACAGCAGCACACTGAATTCAGAGTACAGAATCAAAATGGAGGCTCTTGTTGCTGCAGTTGTTATTGTTGTTATTATTTTGCTTATGACTACAGTGCCTCACCTCAAGAAGGAGTCTAGTAATAGTAACTGCGCTTAGAGTTGGTGAGAAGTTTAATGAGTTCACATGCAAGAGAGGATACAGACAAGCCACGTGAACACTCGTTATTCAGCAGTGATAAAACAATGATACAGGCTCAAAAGAGAAATAACATTGAAAAAAATTTCACACGCTCTAGAAAAGGCCTCGGAATGAAAAAGTAAACATAAGGGACCTCATACAGCCTGTGAAACAGAGTAACACCCACCACCCTAACAAAATTCTAATAGAAACAGAGCTGAAGACAACATCTGATTCACCTTCAATTCTATTATGTGCCTTCCTGGTGCTTTCATATTCTCTCTTTTTCTTTTTTTAGTATGTGTGTGTACACACGTGCGTGTGAAACAAGGTCTTACTCTACAGTGCAGCTGGCCAGGAACTCATCATATACAGCTGGCTCACCAAACACTTGTGAGGACTCTCCTGCTTCTGTCTTCCAAGTGCCAGAATTACTGGTGTGTGAAACCATGCCTGGCTTTTCCACAAATACAGTCTAGACTTTTTTACACGTGGTCTGCTTATGTGTAATAACTTTACCATTCATGATAATATCTATGACTTCAGTTAATTTTTGTCATTCTATTCTGAATTCTAATCAGACTTTACTCTCAAAAATACAGTTAAAATGTCTTTTTCTAAAAATATACTTTAGGTATAGTACAATGAGGGATATAATAAATGTATATAGTTCAAAGAGTTGTGACAGATACATATACATGTACATACACCTATAATATAACCTTGAGAGTCCCATGTCAGCATGGCCAATGTCACTCCTCCTGGCCATGCCCTATCCTGTTAAAATAGCTGTTCTGTTATCAGTATAGCCTGGGTTTATTTGTTCTAAGAATCTGTATGCATGGAGTTATACGGTATGTTCTCATTAGGCTAGAGTTCATCATTCAACACAAAGTACTTTTGAGAGCCCAGAACCTGTTAAAGTATATATTACTATTCTGCTTTTTTTGTTTGTTTGTTTTTTGTTTGTTTGTTTTGGCTGATAACTAGTCTTGATTTTTATTCTCCACACAATTTGTTACCCACCGAACTGTTAATGTAAATTTAGGTGGCTTCTAGTGTTTACTCATTAAGAGCTCTTAGAGCATAAATGCAACAGGTCTTGGGGGGCAAAGGTTAAGTACCTGGACATAGCGGGTCATAGGATATATACACACTTAACTTCACAGGATACAATCCTACTTTTCATTACATGTTACATATTCATGTTACAGTCACACTGGCAACTTGTACTTAACAATTCTGGTATTCTACATTTTGCTTACATTTTTTTTCAATACTTTCCCTCCCCCTCCTTTTCTTTCTTGTTTAAAATCTAATCTATTGGCTATTTGTCTTAGAGTTTCTAGTGCTGTGATGAAACACCATGACCACAAGCACGTTTAGGAGGAAAGAGTGGTATTTTGTTTACACTTCCACATCAGTCTATAATTGAAGAAAATAGAGGCAGGAACTCAAGCAGGAACTGAAAGTGCTTCTTACTGGCTTTCTCCCAAGGCTTGTTTAGCCTGCTTTCTTATAGCATCCATCAGCCCTGCCCATTGGGGGGGGTAGAACCACCCCCCAATGGGCTCGGCCCTCCCACCCACTAATTGCTAAGAAAATGTTCTACAGACCTGCTTACTGGAAAATCTTATGGCACTATTTTCTTAATTGATAGCCTGCTTCTCAAGTGACTAGTTTGTGTCACGTTGACATAAAAGTAAGTAGGACAGTGTCACAGTGGCTTAATCTTGTTTTATGGAATATAATGAACATTTTATGGTTTATCAGCCACTTACTTGTTTTCTTCTCCTGAATTTGGTTCAAGTTTACCAAATCTTAATAGAATCTATTTAACTTCGGACAGTACATTTCTGGATCCAAGTCTTTTATCAAATACATTTTGTAAATAGTTCTTCATAATCTACAGCTAGCTATTTGCTCAGTGTTGCCGAAGTCGCCTACTTCTTTACAGTATAACTGATAATGGAATGATAGACAGAACAGTCAGAATCCCAATGCTCACCTAGTAAATCCAGAAGAAAAGGTAACCTGACGCAAGCTCTGATGAAGAGCCTGGTCACTGGTCCACTCCTTTGATAATCTGACTTGATGGAATTGATTTCTAGTTTTAATACCCTTACTCTCACCCTGCACTGTACCTCGCATAACTACTATATTTATGTATATACACTGAGTATTCTCTCAACTCCTGATTTTCAAAGTCATTAAACTAGGTATTATAAGGAAGGGGCACACACTATATGCCCCAGATTGTCAACAGCTACTAACAGGTCCTTTCTAGCCATTATTCTTACATCATGTAGTACAGGTTTACCCTGGCAGGGTCTTACTTTATAGGCTGTGTACTGTTAGACTTGTTAAGCCTAGTAGACAGCACGTAGACATCCCAACTACTCCTAGTCTACCCATACAGAGACATCTGTCTTTGTTAAATACCATTCACCAAGCAAACGGCAGTGAAAAGGAAGTGCAGTCTTTATTAGGCAGTGATGAATGGACTGGAACTGAAATTTAACCTGGTAATAAATAGTGATGCCTAGACTTTATTCTTCAAAACAATATACTGCCCAGCTGCTAACTCACTCAAACCTTAAATCACCCACAGGCTTACACATCTCTCGTCTGGTAGCTTTTGAGGGAGGACGGGCTGGAAAACACATTGTCAACCAATACTTTCCTCCTTGCTACTAATATATTACTATCTTTTGCAGACTTTCCTATCTTACAAATATTAATCACCAATATTACACTTTTAACTTGGGCTAGCCACATTAGCTAGGAACATCTGCTATACCACAAGGTATTACTGTATGAAGATCATTTGTAGAAATAAAATTGAAAGTAGATCTGACTTCCAATGTTATAATAGACTTCCTTATTTGGAAAGGCTGTGGAAAGACAGCTAAGAATAAGTTAATTTCTAATGCTCCTGGATATTTCTCAAAATGTTTGCCATTAGTTAACTCAGTCTCTACCACTTAAGACTACCATCTGCTAAATGATCTTTTCTAACAATGCACATAGCACCCCCAAATGAGCTAGTCTCTAAATTCTTTCTGGAGTTACTTTTTGTAACGATTCATCAAGTTCTTATCCCCCAAGTCCACCATGAGGTGTGGTGGCACACAAAAACACAGACTGTAGTGCAGGTCTATAGTCACACCACCACAGGAGCACAGCACAGCACAACTGTAGAGAGTTACAGGCCTGTAACTGCAACAATACAGTATAGTATACCATACCACAACACAACACAATATAACAATAACTTAACAGTGTAGCCTGTAATCACAATTTATCACACCATACCACAGCTATACCATGTTGAGATCATTACCACACCATATTGTAACACTATCCCACAATAATACAGATGGGCATGTCTACAGGTTTGAAATCATACCACCACAGTGCCACATCACAACACAGCACAGCATGACATACTATCATGGGTTGACATGTGGTGCAGGCCTCTAGTTACAACACTTGAAAGGCTATTATGGGTTATATGAGTTCCTAGTTCAAATGGATAGTTTACAAAAAGATAATTAAAAAAAAACAGTAATAATCCTTGCTTAAGGACTAAACAGAATTTTGATTATAATCTAAGAACCTGTTATATTTAAAAAACAAGTTTCTTCTTTTTTTTTAAAGATTTATTTATTTTAGGTATATGAGTACACTGTAGCTGTCTTCAGACATACCAGAAGAGAGCATCAGATTCCATTACAGATGGTTGTGAGCCACCATGTAGTTGCTGGGAATTGAACTCAAGACCTCTGGAAGAGCAGTCGGTGCTCTTAACTGCTGAGCCACCTCTCTAGCCCCGAGAAACAAATTTCTTAAAGAAAAGTATTTCAGAAGGGCTTTATAGTTGTTCTGAGGATATATGTATAGAAAACTTTTAAGTAAACCTTGAAAAAGTGGCAGGTCATGACAACTGAGGAGAGCTGATTTTCTTCAGGGGTGTAGCTACTGGCGAGTCGTCTACAAGCCAGTTAATAACACTGCACTTGTGCACATCTAAGCAATTCTAACTAAACTCAGTGGGTTATTTTTAAAGCAGACATTAAAGTAGTAGAAGGACACATGATCTGGGAGAAGGAAAGATAAGACAGAGTGGAAAGGGGATAAGAGGAGAATGGAAGGGAATATGATCAAATATGCTACAGACATGAATACAATTATCAAATAAAACCCCCAAAACTGGTCGGGGAGATGGCTCAGGTCTTAGCAGCACCACCTGCCTTTCTAAAGGTCATGAATTCGATCCCGGGCCATTGCTAAAATTCCCAAAACGTTAAGTGCTTTAGAATATATATATTTTTGTTTGTTTGTTTGTTTGTTTGTTTTTGTTTTTATTTTTTTTCCGAGAGGGTTTCTCTGTATAGCCCTGGCTGTCCTGGAACTCACTCTGTAGACCAGGCTGGCCTCGAACTCAGAAATCCACCTGCCTCTGCCTCCCAAGTGCTGGGATTATAGGCGTGCACCACCATGCCTGGCAGAATATTTCTTTTAACTGGGAAAGTATTCAGATTTACTTTTAACAATATAGGCCACAAGTGCTTTATCACAACATAAGTATATTACCAATCTCAAATACTGAAACAAGTATGAATTAAACTGTTTTTATGGTAATGATATTGAATGGTGACGTCCAAGATAAAAGTGGCCTATGACAGGAGCCCTAAAAGAAAATGTGAAGTATCTGCCATAGAAAAACAACAACAAAACAGCCAAACATTGTGATTAGTGTAGTTATCTAAAGCCCCTGATGCCTAGAAGAACAAAGAATGATGTACACCTTTCTAGCTTAAAGAAGATGGTGATGTCAGAAACGGTCCCACAAGCCGTCCATCTTCCTGACAGCTCACGACCATTCCCATCTCACTCCGCATGTCTTAGGAAGGCTGGGTTTGTTTGCTTTCCCACTGCTCTTCCTCTTGCCCCAAGATGACACCACACAGCATCAAGGAAGAACTCTCTTGTTCTGATATCAAACACTTCTACAACCTCTTCTGCCTTGTCCTCTCACATAAAAAGAGAAACCTGAAAAATCTTTCTTGAAATTCCCTGGCCATTAAGGGAATGCAGCTCATGAAACAGTTATGAGGCATTATTTAAGTAGCAGTGGGTGCTTCCCTGTTAGAGTCAACTGTTCACAGCTGGGGTGTGCTTCGGTCACTACTCAGTAAATATGAACTGGGAAGATGAAAAGGTTTTCTTTCTCCACTGAATCTCCTAGTATTTAGTTTAGATTCACAAGTACATCTGCACCTTAGTTAGCTCTTATATCGCTCTAAAAGAAAACAAACAAATATTCCCGAAAGTTCCAAATTAATTAAAATGGCCCAACTTTAAACAGATGACTAACCAGTCCCTTCTTTGTGTCAGTACTATCTGTCCAAGGTGAATCAACTCTGACGCATAATATGCCAGGAAATTCGGAGATCCCGAACGTATGTCCTAGGTGCAAGCACAGCAGTGTGTGAGAATGGTGACATCACTCCTGCTGCCTACACACTCTTCTGTAATGGTTACTTGGAATGAAGACTTACTCCTCTTTTATTTACTTCAAAAATCATTCCCCAAATATGACAGCAATAAATCTTTTTCAAGAGGCATAGAATTGCTCATTGTTAGAACATTAATGTTGAGGTTACCAAGTTTCATTCCAGATAGCAAAAGTTTAAACATGACCATACTAACTATAAACTTGGCTCATGACATTAATGATCTCACACCAGTCTGTAGGCACTACAAGAGTGAAAAAAAAAAAAGAAAAGAAAAGGAAAGAAAGAAGGAAGAAAGAAATCAAGCTAGCTAAATCACACAGCACTGAATATATTAATGATTCTGTTGGCAAGAATCATTCTGAACAAACCCCTGACTTATAGGTGTACTGAGTGGATTTCTTACAGAGGAATTAGCATGCTGATCCTTTACAGGTGCTATAATAAACTTCTAGAATCATGAGAGCAGACTACTAAAGTCAAAAATAGCTTAAGATTCTAAGCAAGGGCAGTGATGGATCTCTACTAGAAGGACACCTATAAATAAACCTCAGTGCTAAAACTGAAATAAATAGTTGCAGACATGGCTATTTCTAAGAAGTGTTTCCTTTATTTAATACTAAAGTACAGAACATTGACTCTATTAATAATCTCTGACAAAGACCAACTGTATTGAGCAACACTCTATGAAAATAAGAAAGCCCTAAGCCTTCTCATCTGTAAGCTTCCACAGAGCAGCTGCTATGTACAGGGAAATGCCCAAGACCCTGAAGTCCAAGTTAGGTCAATACCTCTCACACTTACTAGGATAGGTGTTACCGAAATAGAGAGAGCAAGTAATAAAGCAAACAAACAAACCCAAAGGGGTAAACAATGAGCATTACGTTCTAGAGAACTTGGTAGGCTGAACAGCCAGTGGAGATGTAAAATGCAGCAGTTGCTATGGCAAACAGTATGGCACATTCTCAAAAAATTAAAAATAGATGTTCCATATGAAGCAGCAATCCCACTGAATATAGCCTGGAGAGGAGATACTTACATATTTGTATTTGTGATAATGTTCATAGCAGGCAAGAGTGGAAGCAACCTAAATATTCTTATAGAGAGATAAAGAAAATATGGCACATGCACACAATGGACTAATATCCACACTTAAAAGGAAAGAAAATTCTTCTTACACACCATGGACGAGCTTTGAACAGATGTTTGCTAAGTGAACTGAGCCAGTTACAAGACTGGGAGTCTACGTAAAAACTGCGGCTATATGGAGAAAGTGAAAGCATAGAAACAGACGAGATTCCATGACTACAAGGAGAAGGTACAGGGTGAATATAGTCAACAGTATCAGTCTACACACATAAATGGTTAAGCTGGTTAATTGTACATAAAAAAATTTCTTAAGGTGAACTCTGGGAGGAAGGAGAAAAAGATTATGTCAACACTTTGTTCAGTAGTGATTAGGCAAACAGAGTGTTGGTGACATGCAGAAGTAAGGTATAAGTTTCATGATGCTTCCTCAGAGAGATATGGAAGCTTAGGACTCAAGCCCAAAAGAGCTTTAAAACCATTTTTTTTTAAAGATTTATTTATTTATTATGTGTAAGTACACTGTAGCTATCTTCAGACGCCCCAGAAGAGGAGGTCAGATCTCATTATGGATGGTTGTGAGCCACCATGTGGTTGCTGGGATTTGAACTCAGGACCTTTGGAAGAGTAGTCAGTGCTCTTATCTGCTGAGCCATCTCTCCAGCCCTCTAAAAACCCATTTTTATAGGAACAATAACAAGGCTTCTGTCCTTCCTAACGTGTAGCACAGTGACTCTCACAGAGACACAGGCACCATTGTGATATGGCAGCCCCGTTCCACTCTGGACCTTGTCTGCCAGCTACAAAGTTTTCATTACTGTTGACTCCAAATTTCCCACTTAGTTCCTTTCATTGGGCTGTTCTTGGTTCTGTCCTGTGAGCACCAGAGAGGACAAGAATAACCTAGTTCTTTGGCATGAACAACTTTTTATTGCAAAAGGCATCACAGAAAATGCAGTAATTTTGAAGTTTCCTTGCACTGAGTCCATTAGCCCAATGCTTTAAATGATAAGCAATAGGATAATAGCATTTTAAATTGTTTTCTCTGGTAGTGTCATGCCCAATTTTCTGAGGAACCGCCAGACTGATTTCCAGAGTGGTTGTACCATCTTGCAATCCCACCAACAGTGGAGGAGTGTTCCTCTTTCTCCACATCCTCGCCAGCTCCTGTTGTCTCTTGAGTTTTTAATCTTAGCCATTCCGACTGGTGTGAGGTGTAATCTCAGGGTTGTTTTGATTTGCATTTCCCTGATGACTAATGATGTTGAACACCTCTTAAGGTGCTTCTCAGCCATCCGAATTTCTTCTGGTGAAAATTCTTTGTTTAGCTCTGTACCCCATTTTTTAATAGGGTTATTTGGTTCTTTGGGGTCTACCACTCTTGGGCATATACCCAGAAGATTCCCCTGCATACAATAGACACATACTCCACTATGTTCATAGCAGCCTTATTTATAATAGCCAGAAGTTGGAAGGAGCCTAGATGTCCCTCAAAGGAGGAATGGATACAGAAAGTGTGGTATATTTATACAATGGAATACTACTCAGCAATTAAAAATAATGAATTCATGCAATTTGTACGCAAATGATTGGATCTGGAAAATATCATCCTAAATGAGTTAACCCAATCACAAAAGAATACACATGAAATTCAATCACTGATAAGTGGATATTAATGAGCCCAGAAGCTCTGAATACTCAAGGCACAATTAGCAAGTCAAAAGATTCCCAAGAAGAAGAAAGGAGAGGACCCTGGTCCTGAAAAGACTGGATCCAGTTTTGTAGGAGAGTACCAGAACAGAGAAATGGTGAGGGGGTGATTGGGGAATAGGTGGGGGGGGGGGAGAGGATTTATGGGACATATGGTGAGGGGGGAACTGGGAAAGGGGAAAGCCTTTGGAATGTAAACAAAGAATATAGAAAGCAAAGCAAAACAAAACAAAACAAAATTGTTTTCTCTTCTAACAGAGTTTAGAGGCTGAGGCAGGAGGACTGCCATGACCAAGACCAGCTTGGAGTACTTAGCACAACTCCCATGGAAAAAAACGAAAAACCAAAATCCCCCATGGCTCAATGTGATCTGAGTAGACACAAAGGCATGCCATGTTACTTATAATTTTAGATTTTCTATCAGAAAGTACAAATATGAAAGGCTCTAGAGTGATTTGATTTCTGTTTGAATTAACACACGAACAGGTCTCATTACAGTCCGACATCATCTTGCTGTTCTTGTGACTCCTCCTCCGCTCACCCCCACTCACGCCCTGCTAACCCCTCGTAACTTGCTGTTTCCTGGAGCCTCTTTTAGAATGTCTCTACTTCTTCAATAACCTGGAACCAGACCTTGACACATTGTCTGGCTCTCTTGTTCTTCCTAGAATAACCCTCACAAATCTAAATGTTACTTAGATTTACTTTGAACTAAAGATTTGAACAGAAGCATGATAAGTTCTGATTAACCATCAACTTCATTTTTATTTGTGTAAGAGACTTCATCCATTAAGCACTTAAGCAGCCTGAAGTGATTAGAATGTTTTCAGTCACTGTGATCTCTAGGGCAATTTGCACATATATAAACATGAACTAATACCAAGCCCTAACTAGCATCAAACACTAAATTACCGAAGCACTCTAATCAATTACTTACATTTCATCCCTATGAAAATCTCTTGTATCTTAGCACTAGAACTTTATTTCAGGAAATAAGAAAAGCAATTTAGGTAATAGCACTGCACTCTCTAAATTACACTGATAGGCTAAAGTATGTACTAAAATTCTTTTTAATGTTTCTGATAAGTCTGGTTTCAAGCACTTATTAGAAGCTTTATGAGCTTTTAAATAGGTTGGAATTGACCTGAAAAGGGAAAGAAAATAAGTCAAATAATCAAAGGTAAGTAAAATTTCAACAAAGTACTAAATGAATGAACATCCAGTGAACTTCCTTATACTTGGTATTTAACTAGTAATAAATCTTCAACTGAAATAGGCAAAGGTTTCTCTTTGTATCTTTTACTTATCATTTAAGTTAAACCACATGAGTAAGTTTAATATTTGTCAAATTTATGATGCATTTTAATTTTAATACTCATTCCAGTGATAAAGTGGCTACAATTATGTTCTACTTGGATTTTTTTCAGTACTACACAAATTATGGCAGGCTATGATGGCGCACTCCTGTGACCAGCAGAGGCCAGATGGGGCAATAGGAAGAGTGCCAGGCCGGCCATGGATCCATAGCAAAACCCTGATTCAAAACAAACATTCAAATTTCTGTTCCTGTTTAGGAAAAGATAGGATACAGTTATTTCTTAAAGTGCCTTTGTTGTTATGTTGCATAGTTATTTCTTCCAAGATTAAATCTTCCATGTTAGAAGGAAGCTCCTTAAGAAACAGGATTCTCTAAGACATCCTCAGGCAAGCTGCTTGGAAGAGACTAAGAGCAACTTGAGCCACATAAAAAGAATGCTTTTAGATTTGATGAGCTGCCTGATGGGTGTACAGTGTGCCCAGCTCACATGGGCTGTATCCTTGCTGGGTGGGTTTTGGTGATGCAGGCGTTTTGAGTGTTTTCTGCTCCTGTAACATCTCACCTATATTCCTATAAGTAACCCCAGGAAAACTCATTGGCTCACCAGACTGGATTACAGTGGTCTCTGTATTTTCGCTTATTGTTGTTCCTTATTTGGTGAATGCTCACATCTCCTCAGGAATAATGGTAAACAACATCTTCCTCAAATTAAGCAAAACAGAACCTATCAGACCTTTTGGAAAAAAAAAAAAAAGGCTTCATAGAACATAAGGTTTATCCTGCTGTTACAATTCTTTCCAACAGATGCAGACACATGAAGGATTATACATAGTTTTAAATTCTATTGGAGTTGAAATTAAAGGGACTACCAATTTCTTTTGGGTCTTAAACCACAAATAGGATTAATTATTAAACTTGATATAAAATATTTTAATATTTTAAATATACTCTAGAATTGAGATACTAAGTCAGGTAAAGAACACCTAAAACATTTGAGAGGTTGGAGCAGTAAGACCAGAAACTCAAGACAGCCTTGGCTACACAGCAAGTTTGAGATGAGGCTGTCTCTAAAAATAATGACAAATAAAAATTTAGGTATTAAAATTAATATAATATATATGATGCATATATATGCATCTAATCCTTGGTTGCATTTTTTTAAAACATAGAAACAGCAGTGTTAAAAATCTTTCAAAATCCTCAAGGTTCTTACTAAACAAGTAAAGATAATATTGGGCAGATGATTGCTACTTCCTTCTTACTGATATGCAACTGTTTATGAAGTAGCTAGAGTTTTTCAAGGAATATTACTTTATTAAAATTAAACAATACCAATAGATAAATAACCCCACACAAGGCGAAACCTTTCTTTACCTTGTATGGAGGTATGCCTCTTTAATTTTAATTTGCTAATTCGGTACCAACGGAGAACTAAGTGTTGGCAGGACTCTGGTACTGCCATGGCCCCTCACCAGATTTTCTACTTTGTAAATACCTGTCCTTCCTCACCTGCTTAAAGGCAATCTAGAAATGGATCAGAAGTTGTCTCGCTACTGATTGGTTGTAATAAAGAGCTGACAGCCAATAGCTAAGGCAGGAAGGAGGAGGGCAGAAGTTCTGGGCAGAAAGTGATGCATAGAAAAGAAGGAGGAGAATCAGAATCAAGAAGGACACAGTGGAAACAGACACGAACTGCAGGAGTGGGGATGTCTAGAGCTAGCCATGTGACCGGTCAGGTTGTAGGCTAGATACTTTTCTTAAGTTAGATGAGCTAGCTGGAAGATTCACCTAGCTTTAAGATTAATTAGTAGCCTCTGTGTCATTGTTTATACCACTGGCGGTCCTTGAAAAGTCTCGCTATAAAGCACCGTTTTGGTCCTGGAAAGATTAAGCCTCAAAGCATTAAGGGGATGAACCGTTCTGTGTCAATGAATCTTCTAGTAGGACTTGAAGACTACTATCAAAGCTTTACTGGTAAAGGAATTTTGGAGAAATGTAGGAGTTTGAAAGCTGTATTATACCCTTTAAGCTGCTGTGGTCAGAAACTGGAGGCTGTCTTCATAAGGGCATGTGACATGGCTAGAGCACTATTCTAGTGGATCAGAGTACAACACAGTAAAGGCGACTGGGAGACGAAGCAGGAAACTCAGAGGTGGTACACAAGTGAGAGCCAATGATCGGCAAACTTTCTGTGGGTATGTCCTTTTTGAAATAGATCAAGTCTTGGGGATCACATGCTTCCGATCACAATGGCATAGGCCTGCCATCACAGCACAGAAGCAGCAGCAGGTCAATGTAGCTTAGTTAGTGTGGCTTTTTTTTTTCTATTAAACTTTGTTTTTTAATGGCGCAATTTAGATTGTGTTTGTACAATTTAGATAAAATATAAATACCTGAACTTGGCAAATATGCTGGTGAAAATATATTTTGTTATTTTACTTGAAAACCCTGCTTCCTAAAGACTTGTAGCTATCATACTAAAATTTTAACTGTTCTGTGCACATAATGAAAAGGCTTATGGGTCCCCCATAAACACCTTTTTTCTACATGAATATGTACTATCTTTTTAGTGACAAAGAAAACGTTTTTAAAATACAGAAAAATCAAAAATACTTAGCTCCCTTTTCTGTCCACTGCCCAGGACTTTGGAAGGGTCTTCGTCAGTGGTTACCAGGAGAAGACTGGTGGATGCCGCAGACCTGGGTTCTGTTGCTGGCCCTTGTTAGCATCCTGTCTCCTTTGGAACTATGCTCAACACTTGGCAATCAACTACTGTCTTCTGATATACTGACACTTGGACTTCTGATTTGTAAGCCTCGGGTCAGAGATTTGGCTCTGTTGAGGACAAGCCTGCAGAATTACATCCCCTGGCTGAGCAGCCATCTGTAGTTGGTTGAAAGGCCATCTGCAGTAGGCTCTTCCAAAAGGAACTGTGAAGAACAAGATCTAAGGCAAACTCTAATTTGAAGTATTTGGTCCACAGATGACTCTGCTCAAGCAGTTATGGTGCCATTATAAGAAGTATGGGTCATACATATGTATGTATGTATATATACATACATACATATAGAAGCACACACACACACACACACACACACACACACGTGTGTGTGTGTGTGTGTGTGTGTCTGTGTGTGTGTGTCTGTGTGTGTCTGTGTCTGTGTGTGAGTACACTGTTGCTATCTTCAGACACACCAGAAGAGAGCATCAGATCCCATTACAGATGGTTGTGAGCCACCATGTGCTTGCTGGGAATTGAACTCAGACCTCTGGAAAAGCAGTCAGTGCTCTTAACTGCTGAGCTATCTCTCCAGCCCTGCCAACTGCATTCTTAGAATAATATACTTTTATTCCTTCTCCCTAACAAATATTTAAGGAACAAGACTTTAATTTCTCATCTTTACATCTATCTAACTAGTACATTTAAGGGGCTTGTGAAACTACTCCAAAGGTACAAGGACTTTGCTTATTCTCTCATTAAAAAACATTTCCGAGTACCTACTGTATGACAGACACAGAGGCTAGGAATTCACAAAGGGGATTAAATTGAAAAATTGAAAAATTATTCAATATGATGGGGAAAATATATATTACAAAACAATGGTTTCTCTGGGGTCAGGTCTTCATGGTGACATGTTACTTTTCCTAAGTTTCCTAGGCAAATATGATCACATTTAGACTTGAGTACAGAAATCATTTTCAGCTCAAACATAATTGATTTTATGAATTCAGTCCACTTAGATTATCTTGTTTCTGTTCTTTTTCCTTTTGATGCAAAAAATGCAAGATCTCATTGCTTATTCTAAAGCTCAGAGTTATATTGGTCAGCTTTAATACTTCTAGAAAATGGGCTTTCCAAATCATTCCGTGTTACAGGGAGGGGGCACCTGAGTAGTAATTTTGCTTTCTCCCTCGGCGTAAGAAAGTGTCCTTATTGAGGCTGAGTTTGGTTCAAGAACTAAGAAAGCCTGACAATTATAAACATTCCCTTAAAAGGATGTCCACAGATTGTTAGTTCAAGTTCTTCTGGAACTGTGATGAAAGGAAAGAGCCTACAAATCGTTAACTCTTTTGGAACAGTGAATATAAAAGTCAGTGACAGAAGAAATGAACTTTCCTGAATCTGTAACCTGTTTTACTTATATATTTATTAGCCACTGTATATTAAGTGTATGGATTAAGGTCACTGAAGCCGAAAGAAACTATATTGAGATAGACTTCATCTCTTCTCCCTGATGTTAGTAATGAGAACACACTGGATCTTGATTAATTGGAAAATAAAGCTAAAGGCATACAAAATGTGTGTTCCCCTGTTTATACATAACCTGCCCAAAACACTACCCTATGTTAAAACAAGATGGTAAAACCAATCTAATCACTTTTATTGAATAAGCTTGCTAATCATGAGTAATGGATCAAGCACACACCAATAATTGCCCAGACACTCTCACTTAGCTACATGAATGTATCCAGAAACCTCTAGGGAAGCTGTTATATTGGTAAAGTAATTTTGTTGTTGTTGCTGTTGTTTTGTTTTATTTTTAAAGGATTGCTTAATTTTTTAAAGAGATGATACCCTAAACATTAGAAAAAAATATATTGTCTTCTCAGCAAAATACTATTAAAATTTCAACCTTAAAAAAATTCTAAAGGAATAATTTGTAAACTAATGACTACTCCAGCTATCATATGTTGGAAGAAGCTTAACACAATTTCACATTACAGTAAGTGATAAAATGTATATAAGAAGGACTACTATCAGGTGAGGCTTCTGTTTGTTTGGTGTTTTTTTTTAATGGAAACTACAACAGCAAAATATATTTCTTTTGCCTACAAAGACAAACCATTCTGCTATTAACAGTAGTAAAATTAATACTGAGTATGAATTTTGTAGAGTCTGTGTGGTATGCATGTGTATGCATGTGGGTGTGGAGACTGGAGGTTGACTTCTACAGCCTCCCTTGGTTGCTCTCCTATTTAGATGTTGAAGCAGGGCTCTTGAGTCAACCCAGAGTCTATCAATTCACTATCTCACTAGCCAACGTCTGGGGATTCCATTTCTGAGATTCCCAAGCACCGAGATGGCAAGAGAGTCATCACACCCACCAGGCACTTACACGGGTGCTGACTACCCAAGCTCTGGGATTCACATGTATTTACCAAGTGCTTCTACTCACTGAGCCTTCTCTTTTGACCCAATACAAATTATTAAATATGGTGACTACATTAATAATTTTTCTGTGTTATCCATTAAAAAGGATTTAAATCTTAATCAGTTTTAAGATCAAATTTGACACTTTGGTAGCCAAAATAAGCAGTGAAGTCACATTTTAAAATACATTACTAGACAAAGATTCTATTTTAAAAAGCTGGAGAGATGGCTCAGCAGATAAAAGCACTTACCACCAAGTCTGACTACCTAAGTTCAATCCCTAGAATTCGCATAGTGCAAGGAGAACTGAGTCTGGCGTGTGTGTGTGTGTGTGTGTGTGTGTGTGTGTGTGTGTTTACATCTGTGCACATGAAACACGAGTAATTAAGTAGGCTATTCAAGAATATATCATTTCTAAATCCTAATCTCAAGAAACAAAACTGCAATTACATTTGATAGTGGTCACAGTTTTGCCATTTTATACAAAGTGCCCACACTCTGATGTATTTAATATTATCAAACATTACATTCATAAGCCTTAAAAGCTGAACTCACTAAATAACTACAGAATAAGCACTCATTTTTGAACCATCCTCACTGCGACTGGAAAAGGCTGAGATTGAATGTCTTGAAGCACAGTTCCACACACCCACAAATGGCCTACTGCAGACATGAATGTTTGTTTGTAACACTGGGTGGGGACGAAGTGGCAGGCACAAAGGGCATCCTTTCAAAAGTTCTCCCAGTATATGGAAAATCTTACTTTCTCGTTTATATAAACTGGTCCTGAAACTCAGATAAATACAAGTCTTCTGAAATAGAAACATCACGGCAGCCTTACTAAACTTAGTGTTGTTCTCTATGATGGGCATATATTCTGAGTTCCACCTTCAGCAAACAAATTTAAAGGTACTGAAAAGGAAGCAGTCTTTCTATCACCAGATTTAGGAATGAAGACTGAAGAGATGTTACTGACAATGCTGTTCCTCTGTTGGGTGATTTATACAATATGATGCATTGTCTCCCTCCAGACAGAGTTGTGAGCCACAGACTGTTGTCAAAGGTTATACTAACTCACATCAAATTAGGCTTGATGTGAATGGGCCAACTTACTCTAACCACATACTAAATTAGGAACATGATTTGCTTCTTTTCTTTTTTAAAGGTCATATGCCTGGGACCTCTACAAACAGTAGTATTATTAAAGGAAAAATTCTACTTGGTTCCAAGAATGGCAAAAACATCTTCACAGAGGAAACTGTTGATTAGCAATTGAATGAAAGTAAAAACACAACTCTAAAGTAGAGCCTAAAAATAGGATACAGAGCTCACAGAACCACAGGCAGGCAGAGTTATTTGCACCGAATGCCTTGAGAGTCAGTCGCCTCTCCTCTTCCTTTCCATTGTCTCCTGGAGCCACTAAAGAACATTAGGTTACATCAAGAAGCTTGAGAAAAAAGCATCCTCAGAATAAACTTACCTGAAAGCTATTGGCTGAAGTTCGCTAAGTGATACAAAGCCTGTTCTTTATAAATGTAGTAGAAAAATACAGTGTAGTCTTGTGGCTTTAATGAACTATCTGCTTATTTGAATACAAAATCCACATATTTGTAGAACTGGAAGTGTCGTATAATTTATATGGCAGCTTGTAGCTTCTTCGGATTTTCCCTTAGCCAGGCTTTGTGGCTTATGCCTGTAATACCAGAATATTAAAGACTCAGGCAGAAATAATGTCAAGAGCGAAAGGTCAGCCTGGGTCACTTGATAGGAAGAGCTATCAAGTGAGAGCTTTCCTCAAAACACCATTCCATCTCCCTCTGACCATCTTTCCCGTGCGATGGGAGTTAATGTCTGTCTTATCACCAAAATTAACCAAATAAGCTTGAAATCTCATTTGGTTTTTATTACCCACATATCAGTAGTGTCAAGAAACAAGCCCAAAGAACACATAAGCACAAAAACAGCATAAATAATACCGTAAAATCCACATCTTTTTTCTTTAGTCAAGAACAAAATAGGGGCTAGAGGGACAGCTAAGTGGTTAAGACAATTACTGTGATTTTGAAGGGGTCAGCGTTAAATTCCCACCACCCAGATCACACACTTTACAGCCTCTTAGTACACTCTTATTCTAGGGGATATGAAGCCTCTCACTGCCACAGGCACCCACCCATAGATACACACTTTAAAAAAAAAGAAGAAAGTGGTTTTTTTTTCATTAAAAATAAGAAAAAATGGCCTATAAAATAAAGACATAAGCTGATCAATTTATAACCTTAAAGTAGTTTAGAGAAAAAAAAGAAACTACTGAAAGATATGGGATATCCCAATAATGAATAGTTTGTTATAACAAATATCTAACCATTAGTTGTGGCAAACTATTTCCTTTCACAAAAATGAATGCACATTATCTATATTTAGTAAGATAACATCATAGAGCAATATACAGCTATTTCTACTGCTAATTTACATAATGAAAAGTGAAAACCTTTGCTGTTTCCACATCCTGAGCCAAGGTATATAATTAGCTTTGCCAAATGTTCAGCAATCTACAGAGTTTGAGTGCCTGAGACATCATGAGTAGCCAGGACTACATCTGTTTTAGGGACATTTATTTAAGAAGGGAGAACTCTGACCTAGTCTATAATCCTGTATGAGTGTGGTTTAGACTTTTATTTTAAATAGAAATATGGTAATTTGTTCAGGAATTTTTTGGAAACTAAAATTTACAACTAGAATATTTAAATAGTACTGTATAAAGATAGTACATCAAAAAGTAGTGAAAAGTTTAAGGGGAAATATTCCATTGCTGGCAGTTTCTTAGTTCACCATTGTGTGCTTTATATATAGCAAAATGAATAAAACTATACAAATAAATATAACACTCATACTTAACAACCCCTCTGGTTTTTTAATAGTGCTCTCCATTTCTACTCTGTGATCTGGATCATAATAGATGTGTCTCTATGATATCAAGAGAGGATCTATGCAGGCTCCAGAAACTTTCAGCTTTGGTCCTGGGCGGCAGGGAGCTCCCAAACTGCAAATTCTCTTCCTGTTCTATCACTGGATCCAAGGACAGTCTTCAGAAAAGATTCCTGCCTCATCAAATGCAAGCCTTACCTCTGGAGACGGCTCAGGGGAAAGGCTTAAGAGCTTAGGTGTACACACGCTTCAAGAAGCTACATGGGCTAAGCCCGTGTAGAGGAGACCCTTGGCCCTGTGTATAGGATACACATGTGTCCGTGGTCTACAAAGGAACAATTTAGTTTCTTTTAGTTAAAAAAAGAAAGAAAGAAAGAAAAGCAGAAACTAGAAGGAAGAACAGACTTCAGTACAAATAGAGATAATGAGTGCTCAGAAGAATCTCGGGGTCCTCTCTGAATGCACCACTGCACTGACAATTGCCAAAGTGCCAGACTATAAACACAAGGTCAAGTCAAATAAAGACCAACTCCAGGTCTCTTATGTGGACCTAAACACCTAAACAACTGCATCATATCAATGTACTCTTGGTTTAGGAAAGGAACACATTTATGTCAAAGAATAGTGTCACGGCAGGAGGAGATGGTCAGAGCACTGTAGAAGAGCTCCCTTAAAGTTGGAGTCAGATCATGCAGGTAAGCTACCAAGAGGATGGAAAACAAAGATGTACTCATCACATGGCAGTCCAAACAGATGTATATCGATAAATGTACAAACACTTCAAGATGCTAAGTAAAGCTTGGATACTAACGATAGACAACTGCATAAAAATAAAGAACTACTTCTGAAGTCATGTGTGTTCAAAATGCACAGCTGACTTCCTCTCCATTTTGTTTAGTGATGTACATATTCAAACAATTGTTGTTTATTATTCTAACAGAGTAATTCTATACAGTGTGACTAAATAGAAGCACAAAAGCTCCCCTAGGGTCCCACCTCACTTTCAGTTTCAATCAGAACTCCTGGCAAATAGGTTTAAGCAACAGAAAGCTGTGTGTGTGTTAAAGTAACTGACTTTAACTTAGGACACACTCATTTCCATTATATTCAGAAGCTCAGCATTCTCCACCTACATTTTCTGGCTGAGCTGTAACTATTCAGAACAGAAAGCTCTGAATGAAAACCACAGGAAAATGAGAACTCAATCTGAGCATGCCATGGGGAATTAACTTGCAAAGGCATCCAGGTTGTAAGAATACAAGGACTAAAAGTACAGCCTACAGCAAACAATGTAAATAGGTAACTGAGGTGTAGACACTTTGTGCCACGAGGGATCACTGAAATACAAAACAAACTAACTCTTCCCACATCACACTACACTTGGCTTTTAAGACCCTTTAAGCTGTAGAAAGAATGACCACAAATTACCAGTTATAGAGGAGATGATGACTCTGACTCCTCCCTCTCTGCTATCAAAGCAACTCAATTGTGCCTTTTGTTATCTGAAGTAGTCTATGTAAGATATAAGGAGAAATCTCAGTACCTCCAAATTAAAATAGGTGATATCACACTGTTCTATTTAAGTGTGACCTGATTTGAAAGCTTGTTTTTAAATATTCAAAATTAGAAGATTACACAAATAAATTGTTATGTATGTGTATAACCAAAAGTATTAATAGTTTATTAAAAATATACATAAAAGCTGTGGGTAGGAGCTTTTTATAAATTAACTCACGTACCTCCATGATGATCCTTTTACAACATTTTCCCTGCCTTGACTCCAAGCTCAATTAGGTTTTCCCACTACACTTACTTCCTGAGTTTCTATGTTGATTAATTTTTATCATTGCTGTGAACATGCACCTGATAGGTAAGACTTAAGGAAGAGATATTTTACCTAGTATATCAGTGACAGTTCCAGTGCAGGAACACTGTAATGACAAGAATTTGGAAGAAGGAGCCAGAGAAAGAGACAGCCCCCAAGGACATGTTCTCTGTGAGCTACTTTCTCCAAACAGACCACCCTCCATAGTCTCATCACCCCATACATCCTATGGGAAGTTTCAACCAGGGCTGGCCATGATGAGCCACACCTATAATGCTCGCATTTAGGATGAAGCAGAAAAATTATGGGTTCAAGGTATCCCATGTCAAAGAGTAAACTTGCTTGGGATATATGAGAACATGTCTCAAAAATGAAACAAAATTAATCAGTATGTTAAGTAATTCATTAGGTAAGTATCTCAGACAATGCATTCCCTGAGGTACTCAGTTAAATATTTTACTAATCCCCAAAGATTTGTCAGTCTAATCAAGTTGTCAGGATTAACCATCATAATTTCTTTTTTTTTTTTAAAGATTTATTTTATTTATATGAGTACACTGTAAATGTCAGACACACCAGGGGAGGGGATTAGATCCCATTACAGATGATTGTGAGCCACCATGTGGTTGCTGGGAATTGAACTCAGGAACTCTGGAACCTCTGAGCCATCTCTCCAGCCCCCATCATAATTTCTTTAGTCTCCCTTTTCAATGTTCTTTCTCCTTCTTTAATTTAAAAGAAAGGGTCTCACTATACACCAAACTCTCAGTCTGAAATTTTCCACCTTTCTCAGACTTTAGAATAGATGGGACCATAGATACAGACCATGGTATACAGTTGTTACAGACCAATCTCATTATTTAATTCTATTGTAAGTCACTTGAAAAGTGAGAAACCCTTTTTAGAGACCCATTATTAAACCTTTTAGAGACCTCCTTCTAAATCTCTAGGATTCAGAGATAGGTAAAGCCAGATTCCTTTGATCTAGGGTCTGTATTCTATATTCATAATCAGTAGAGAAACAGTTAAGAAGTACAGTTCATTGACTGTGAAAACTCAAAACTATTTCAAAAGAATCCACAATATCAAACAATTATGGTAATAATGTTATACCCTGATTTGCCTTCTCGCTGTTCTGACATTTGCAGTGCTAGTATAAAACCAACAGTAGACAAACCCCTAAACTGTGCCACACACTCAATCAGTAACAGCTAACTGTATGGTAAAGGCATCTTGTCAGGCACTCAGCAGTGATTTTAGCTAAAGGCGTGTTTCAGCTAAGAAACATCCTGATGAAAATAGTAAAATCATTTTAACTTTTGAAAACTCAACCTTTTACCATAGGACTCTTTGGGAGACCCCACTCATCCTGAACGCAAGAGCATGATGGGTGCTTTGAGGAAAACACTTCTGCAATTATCTCAGCTATGAGCTAAAATGCTAAGTCTCTTTACATGTGTACACCTGACATCTGAAAGAACAACTCACAAGTTCTGAAGTTGTGATTATTCTGACTAGGCAATAAAGTGAGTTTCTCATCTCCAGGAAGACTAGAACATTTTGTTAACAATGATAATATGAGTTCTTGATAGAAAATTAGTGTTAAAAAATGGAAACCCTGCTGTGAAACTGACCAAACACTGGAAGACTTCTCTGGAGATGAGTGGTGATTTTGTGTAAATGTGATTTTTGTATGACAAAATGTATCAATGCTTGGCAGATAAGTGTAACCTGATGAATCAATACTTTCCAAATGACCAATGCAGAATGTTATGAAGCCACAAATGGGCAAATGATTCATTCAAAGTGTAAAATAAACAATGGGTTTTAATGGAAAACACATTATGAAGAGTTTATTGATTTGGTTTTAGATTTCACATTACCCATAGCACAAGAAATTATTACCTGTTGGATTTTGGTACAGTATCAAAGGATAATTACCACAATTATCTAAAAAGGATGCTAAAATGCCCTTCCTTTCTCAAACTAGATATTTTTTTAAAGCCAGATTTTTTTCCTACAAGTTAAAAACAACTCAGCACATACAATAGATTGAATGAAAAAGCAGATTTGGGATTCCATCTGTCTTCTTTTAAGCCAGTAATTAAGGAGTCTGGCAAAAATATAAAAATACAACTCTTCTAAATGTTTTCTGTTTGGGGAATTTTTTTTCTTTTTTTGGTCTGAAATGAATGCCATTTAGATAAAGATCTATAATGTAGTTTTATTATTATTATTTCAAAAGTATTTAATGTTTTAACTTTTCTACTTTAATTCATAATAAAGGACTTACTGATAGTATAACCCAAATAATCAAAGCTCTTTGGAGTCTTTAATAATTTCTACGATTCTAAAGAGTCCCCAAACCAAAAGTTACAGGTTATTGAACCAAAGCCACACAGTCTCTCGTCTATACAGGACAGTAAGTGTATACACACAGTTGACATTGGGGACAGGAGACTGCTGTACAGCTTTTGGCTGCAGAGGAATTGTAGTCCAGCACGATGGCTGCTCCAGCAAGGGATCACATTCAAAGATCTTCTAAGTTTACATGATCTTGCAGGAATATGGACATGTCCTTTGTACATACCTTTAAACCCTAACAATAAAGGTAAGGTTAGTTTGTAAAAAGAACCAGCCATGTTTGAAAGTGAAAATGTAACCAAGAGGCAGACAAAGTGATTAAATCAGTGAAAGATCTCAAAGAGTGGCTAGAGTGACTCAGAGATAGGATATGCCCAACTCACATGAGAACAGCACAAGAAAGAAAGGCTACTTAAGAGCAGAGAGAGGGGTGTGGTGGTGTGGGTATGACAGTACTACAAACACAGGCTGCAGAGAGAACAAGCTAGACACAAGTGAAGGCAGAACAAACCAGAGAATGAAGAGGAGCCAGAAGATTAGAACATATTACCAAAGCTAAGTTATGAAGCTGAGCAGAGCAACTCAGGCAGAAGTGGAGAGAAGCCAGACTGAATCAATCAGCTTGGAAGATTAGATTGTACAGAGGCTAGAAGCTTCCAGGCCTATGCCTATGCCTAGGGATATTTAGAACAGAGAAACAAATACCCTGGGCTCAGCCCAAGCCATGTGCTCACACAGCCTGGATATAGCTCTTATCTCTTCTCTTCATCAGAAGGAAATAAAAGTGATATTTACATTTGGTTTCTTCTATATTCTAGAGTTTTTGTATCTGACTTTTAAAGTAGGATACCCATATCCACATACATATACTATTCTTCACTACTAATAACAAGGTGAATAACAAATATGAAAATTATCTTAGCAACTATAATTCTACACTTCAAGAAACTACTAGTAGGATTACAAGTGTGATCTTTACTGATCTGCAAACAACAATATATAATTGGGAAGCAAAAGGGACCAAAAGGCCAGCAAACTCATGTTGAACAATCCTATACAGAAGAAAAAAACATCTGATGTTTGTAGAAATACAGAGCTGTATTTCTAATGAGAATTCAGTTCTGACATTGGCCTGTTTGATGTAACGATCACCCAGGCAAACCACTTAGGGCACGGCTGGAACATAAACACCTTGTTCTAATCACACACCAGCTGCTCAGGAATGCCTTTCTTAGGATGGCTCTGAAATCACTATCACGATTTTTGCAGCCCTCCAAAATTTTTGTTCTCATACAGAGACCCAATGACACTTCATAGACAATGCACACGCATATACTATGAACAGATACAAATTAATTATTGGCATCAGTGTTTTTCTTTCATAGTTCCAAATTAAAATTTTCAAATTGAGGAAAAGCAATTATTGATTACACTGGCTGTTTCTAGAGGAAAAAAATTTTCTAAATAACATACAAATAAAATTGTGGTCATGAACCACTCATAAATTGAGTCAGTAAGTATCCTGTCTCTGAGCCAGTAATTCTAAAACTGGAAACTGACTGAATCTCCTGGATGACACAAGTAAGAGCACAAGGAAAGATTAAATCAGTGAGTCACAAAGAGGTCAGGTAAGGACTGCTTACAGGAGACCTAAAGCTAGACAATCACTGTACAGGAAATGATATTAGCAGCTTTATCTGTTGTAACAGAATACTCTTTCATAAATACAATAACTATAAAAATCTACTTTTATTTCGTGCAATTATTGGTATTTTCATTTATATGATCAGAACATTACTCATTCCTGCACAAGGCAGATGGACATTTAATACACTGCAGAACACAGTTGTGATGAGTTTCCATAAGGCCACTTCTTGACCTGTTGTTTTACATGTACCCCTTAACTATTGGGTGGACAAGGAATAACTGTGAGTTTAGTAGCTGCATCAAAACATAATATGACATTATGACTTTAGACTGTGGAGTGGGAGATTTCGAAAGACAGTATAGAAAAATGTGAATGAGATTTACATTTAGCAAACTATGTACACAATCAGTGACAAAATGATCGAAGACTCTGCAAATGAGGGTCGTGCTCTAAATGCTTACATCCTCACAAACAACCTCCGGAATAGGACTAGTGCCCTGACAACTATGAAGGCCAGACATATATGTGTATGTATGTATGTGTATGTATATACATAAATATATACTACATATGTCTCTTGATTCTTATGTCCTATGAAGACATTACATAAAAAATGACTGTTTGTGAACAAGGAAGGGGCCCCTTAGTATAGACTTTAACAGCCCCTAAATCTAAGACTCCTCAGATTCCATAACAGTGAGGAAAAGAACATTTCAGCTGACTATAAGCCAGCTAACCAATGATATTTTGCTATAGTGCCCCAAATGAATTAGGGTATTAGGAGAAATTAACACAGGCCTTCCAACTGAATGCTTCTATAATTTTACTAATACTTTGAATATTTGGCATAGACTGATTTAGTAGGGAAGAATATTAAATACTACTTAATGAAAACAATGGTATTAGTGATTTATCCTATTTAAAAGAAACGTGATGCACATTATTGTTAGGTTAAAAATGTCATACAATAAAATGAACAAACAACATTCGGAATCACTTGAAACTTACAGGATATATGTTAGAGAACATCTTTGTATATAGTCCCTCGAAAATGAATGAAATATAATTGATTAAACAGCTACAATTTATCAAAAACCTATTAACTTGTTATTACAACAATCTAACAAAATAGGTACTGCATCCTCTCTTTTAACCTAAGAAACTAAGGGCAAAAGAGATTAATTCCTATTAAAAAAAAATGAAGTAAAAATTTGCATATCTGATACTCTAACTTAGGTGTCTTTAACTCTAAAGCAAATTCTCTCCACTACAGTATTTCTGATTCCTATAGAACAGTTCCTTTTTTAGAGTTAAGTTTTAATAACTAACAATAAAAAAGCAAAAGTGTAAACCTTTTAATAAATTTACTCAAACAAAGCCTTAATAATTGAGGCTATGGAGAAATCAAATAAAATGAGTTCTGGGGGAGGATGACACAGTAGACCAGACAGCTTCTAGGGCACCTTCCAAATATCAAACTTAAATGATACAATAAATTCACTAAAGCTTCAGCAGGCTAGCTAATCCACTATCCCAGACACAGCAGAAATTAATAACTTTATGCTATATAAATTGTAAATTAACTACAAACTCCAACTAGATTGCTTAAAGAAATACAGGAAATCTAAGGGAAGAATCCAGAGATAAGTACCCAAACTAGATATTATCATTTTCTTAAGAAAGGGAAGTGAACTGCAAAATAATGTGCTGACTTAATGTTCTATTTCTATAACTTTGTTTATTCTTGAGATAAAACAAAAAAACTTCCCAAACACACACAAATATTCAGAAGAAAACTCGAAAGTCCAAGAATACTTACAACTAAAATGCTTGGACACTCAAAAAAAAAAAAAAAACTAAATTTTGAATTATAATACAGAAGACATAAAACTAACAGTTATATTATAACTTGCAGTGAAAACCTAGTAGAAGATTATAACTAAGATTAAATGGAATAGCCGTGCGCTATACAGTCAGAACTTGCTATGTAGTCACTGATTTTCAGGAATGAACGCCCTTCAAGAACTCTGATTGATCATGAAATTTTCAAATTACTTGGTATAATTTAAACAATAATAAAAGTTTAAGGTACCATCTAAAATAATGGAGGTCACTCCTCCACATAAAACCAGACACACTAAAACTAATAGAAAAGAAACTGGGGAAGACCCTTGAGGACATTGGCTCAGGGGGAAAATTCCTGAACAGAACACCAATTGCTTATGCTCTAAGATCAAGAATAGACAAATGGGACCTCATAAAATTACAAAGTTTCTGTAAGGCAAAAGACACTGTCAAAAGGACAAATTGGCAACCAACAAATTGGGAAAAGATCTTCACCAACCCCACACCCGACAGAGGGCTAATATCCAATGTATACAAAGAAATCAAGGTAAGACCCCAAAAAACCAAATAACCCTATCCAAAAATGGGGTACAGAGCTAAACAAAGACTTTTCACCTGAAGAAATTCGGATGGCTGAGAAACACCTTAAAAAATGTTCAACATCATTAGTCATTAGAGAAACGCAAATCAAAACAACCCTGAGATTTCACCTCACACCTGTCAGAATGGCTAGGATTAAAAACTCAGAAGACATCAGGTGTTGGCGAGGATGTGGAGAAAGAGGAACACTCCTCCACTGCTGGTGGGACTGCAAGCTGGTACAACCACTCTGGAAATCAGTCTGGCGGTTCCTCAGAAAACTGGACATGATACTTCCGGAGGATCCAGCCTACCACTCCTGGGAATATACCCAGAAGACTCCCCAGCATGCAATAAGGATACATGCTCCACTATGTCCATAGCAGCCTTATTTATAATAGCCAGAAGCTGAAAAGAATCCAGATGTCCCTCAACGGAGGAATGGATACAAAAAATGTGGTATATATACACAATGGAATACTAGTCAGCCATTAGAAACAATGAATTCATGAAATTCTTAGAGAAATGGATGGAGCTGGAGAACATCATTCTAAGTGAGGTAACCCAGTCTCAAAAGAATACCCATGGTATGCAGTCACTGATAAGTGGATATTAGCCTAGAATCTTGGGACACCAAAGACACAATTCACATACCAAATGATGTCTGACAAGAAGAAAGGAGTGGACACTGGTGCTGGAAAGGATCAAAGCATCAGTGTAGGGGAATACCAGAACAGGGAAGTGGGAAGGGGTGGATGAGGGAGCAGGGGGAGGGAAAAGGGCAAGTTGGACCTTAGGGGGGGTGGGGAAACAAAAAAAAGGGAAATGAAATGTAAATATAGAATATATCCAATAAAAAAAAAAGAAAAAATAAAATAATGGGTGTCACTAATAGAACATTCCAAACAAGCACAGCAGAATTCACATACTTTTAAGCACATGTGGAATATTTAACAAGATATACCATGCACTGAGCCCCCAAAACAAAACCTGACACAGAAGCAAGCACAGCATGGCCGGACTGCAATAAAATTAATTTAGGCACCAGCCAAAGAAAAACAGCTGGAAAACTCCCAAATAGTTGGAAATTAAACAGCATACTCAGTATCATGTCAAGGAAAGAGTAACAGGGACTTGGAAAGATATTGTGAACTAAATAAAAACAAAGGTATAATTTCTCAGTTTCTCTTCAATCAAAGAAATCACCTGGGGAATGGGGGCGGGGGGAAGAGGACTTATGGGACATATGGTGAGGGGGGAACTGGGAAAGGGGAAAGCCTTTGGAATGTAAACAAAGAATATAGAAAATTTAAAAAAAAATAAAGAAAAAAAAAAGAAATCACCTACAGGGGAGGGTGAGAAGGTAGATGGATTACTCAGAATTGGTTCATTTGATGATGGGTGGTATTGGGTAAGCATGAGATCTATAGCAAGTAGGCCATCAGGCAGAGCGGCCTGGAACTTTTGGGGGCATGGAATGATGCTACTATCCAGGCGGGAGTTTCTTCAGAGAAACCCTAACTTTCCTTTCAGGATTTCAAATAACTGAATTAGTCCATCAGACATCTGGAAACACCTGCTTTACCTAGCAGATTCACCTATCATATTATAGACTTTACTCACATGTGTTTGAATGACTGGTGTCTGCAGCCTAGCCAAGTTGGCATGTAAAAAGTGGGTCATCGAAACAGCTAAATTAGTGAGGTGCAGAGAAAGCTGTGATGAGGGGATATTTGAAGTTTTAAATGCTTGCATCAGGAAGAAGATGCAAGCCTTCCCTCTCCACCAAAACTTCTATCAGATATTTGAAAAATCAAACAACAAAGAAAGGGAGAAAGGAAAGGAACCACTTAACCACAGAGAAGCAGATTTCAGACAGACTACTACAGGCGGGACTTGTTTCTTTCTTTTTTTTTTTTTTTTAATTTTTTATTAGATATTTTCTTTGTTTACATTTCAAATGTTATCCCTTTTCCTCTTTCCCCTCCAAAAACTCCCTATCCCATCCCCAATCTCCCTGCTCACTAACCCACCCACTCCTGCTTCCCTGTCCTGGCATTCCCCTACACTGGGGCACCAAGCCTTCATAGAACCAAGGGCCTCTCCTCTCATTGATGTAGAACCAGGCCATCCTCTACTACACATACAGCTGGAGCCATGGGTCCCCCTGGTTTAGTCCTTGGGAGCTATGGGGGTACTGGTTGGTTCATATTGTTGTTCCACCTGTAGGGCTGCAAATCCCTTCAGTTCTTTCTCTAGCTCCTCCGTTGGGGACCCTGTGCCTAGTTCAATGGTTGGCTGAGAACATCCCCCTCTATATTTGTCAGGAACTGGCAGGGCCTCTCAGGAGACAGCTATATGTCTCAGGCTTCTGTCAGCATGTACTTGTTGGCATCCACAACAGTGTTGAGGTTTGGTAACTGTATATGGGATGGATCCCCAGGTGGGGCATTCTCTGGATGACCTTTCCCTCAGTCTCTGCTCTGTACTTTATCTCTGTATCTCCTCCAATAGGTGTTTTGTTCCTCCTTCTAAGAAGGACCAAAGTATCCATACTTTGGTCTTCCTTCTTCTTGAGCTTCATATGGTCTCTAAGTTGTATCTTGGATATTCCGAGCTTCTGGGCTAATATCCATTTACCAGTGAGTGCATACCATGTGTGTTCTTTTCTAATTGGGTTACCTCACTCACTTTTCTATTTCCATCCATTTGCCTAAGTATTTCATGAATTCATCATTTTTAATAGCTGGGTAGTACTCCATTGTGTAAATGTACCACGTTTTCTGTATCCATTCCTCTGTTGAAGGACATCTGGGTTCTTTCCAGCTTCTAGCTATTATAACTAAAGCTGCTATAAACATAATGGAGCATGTGTGCTTGTTATATGTTGGAGAGTCTTTTGGGTATATGCCCAGGAGTGGTATAGCTGGGTAGTACTATGTCCAATTTTCTGAGGAACTGCCAGACTGATTTACAAAGTGGTTGTACCAGCTTGCAATCCCACTAAAAATGGAGGAGTGTTCCTCTTTTTCCACATCCTCACCAGCATCTGCTGTCCCCTGAGTTTTATCTTAGCCATTCTGACTGGTGTGAGGATGAATCTCAGGGTTGTTTTGATTTGCATTTCCCTGATGACTAAGGATGTGGAACATTTCTTTAGGTACTTCTCAGCTATTCGGTATGCCTCAGTTGACAATTCTTTGTTTAGCTCTGTGCCCCATTTTTAATAGGGTGATTTGATCCTCTGGAGTCCAACAAGTGCTTGCTGACAGGAGCCTGATATAACTGTCTCCTGAAAGGCCCTGACAGTTCCTGACAAATATAGAAGGGGATGCTCTCAGCCAACCATTGAACTGAGCACAGGGTCCCCAATGGAGGAGCTAGAGAAAGAACCTAAGGAGCTGAAGGGATTTGCAGCCTCACAGGTGGAACAACCATATGAACCAACCAGTACCCCCATAGCTCCCAAGTACTAAACCACCAACCAAAGAGTACACATGGAGGGACCCATGGCTCCAGCTGTATGTGTAGTAGAGGATGGCCTTGTTGGACATCAATGAGAGGAGCGGCCCTTGGTTCTATGAAGGCTTGATACCCCAATATAGGAGAATGCCTGGACAGGGAAGCAGGAGTGGGTGGGTTGGTGAGCAGGTGGTGGGGAATGGGATATGGGGTTTTCGGAGAGGAACAAGGAAAGGGGTAACATTTGAAATGCAAATAAAGAAAATATCTAATAAAAATTATATAGAAGAAAACTTTAAAACACTTTCTTTTTTATTGAATATAATCTTCATTTACATTTCAAATGCTAAAACCTTTTCCGGTTTCCCCTCCCCAAAAACCCTCAACCCCTCCTCCCACCCCCTGCCTCCAAGTATATGTCCCTCCACCCGACCCACTCCCACCTCCCCTCCTCAATTTCCCTTTGTTGGGGCATCTATTGACCCTTCACAGGACCAAGGACCTCTCCTCCCATTGATGCCCAACAAGGCATCCTCTGCCACATTTTTGGCTGGACCCATGTGTACCCCTTGATTGATGGTTTAGTCCCTGGGAGTCCTGGGGCATCTGGGTGGCCAACCTCATTGTTCTTCCCATGGGACTGTAAACCCCTTCAGGTCCTCCAGTCCACCCTCCAACTCCTCCATTGGGGACCCCACGGTCAGTCCAATAGTTGGCTGCTAGCATCTGCCTCTGTATGTGTAAGGCACTGGCAGGGCCTCTGGAGACAATCATAACAGGCTCCTTTTGGTGTGTACTTCTTGTCCTCCATAATAGTGTCGGGGTTTGGTGACTGTTTATAGGGTGAATCCCCAGGTAGGTCAGTCTCTGGGTGGCCTTTCCTTCAGTCTCTGTTCCACACTTTGCCTCCATTATTGCTCCTGTGAGTATTTCCTTCAGTCTCTGTTCCACACTTTGCCTCCATTATTGCTCCTGTGAGTATTTTGTTCCCTTTCTCAGAGGAACCAAAGCACCCTCACTTCAGTCCTCCTTCTTGAGCTTCCTGTGCTGGGTGAATTGTAACTTGTTTGAGCTTTTGGGCTAACATCCACTTATCAGTGAGTACATACCATGTGTGTTCTTTTGTGGTTGGGTTACCTCACTCAGGTCAGGATGACACTTTCTAGTTCCATCCATTTGCCTAAGAATTTCATGAATTCATTGTTTTTAATGGCTGAATAGTATTCCATTGTGTATATATACCACAGTTTCTGTATTCATTCCTCTGTTGAAGGACATCTGGGTTCTTTCCAGCTTCTGGCTATTATAAATAAGGCTGCTATGAACATAGTGGGGCATGTGTCCTTATTGCATGCCGGGGAATCTTCTGGGTATATCCCCAGCAATGGTATAGCTAGCTGGGTCCTCATGTAGTACAATGTCTAATTTTCTGAGGAACCGCCAAACTGATTTCCAGAGTGTAACCATTTTCTTAAAACTCTTAGCACATCAAATTTCAAATATGTGTAAATATTCTAACAAAATCACCGAGTAGAATAGGACAACTTTATTGCTAAAATTGAATTTTTAAAAGAACATTTTATATTTATTTTCCTTAAAAAGACTTGAAATGTGTCTGTCAGTGCTATGTTTAAAAAACACATCGATCTTTTAAAAAGTGAAGGATTTTCCAAAGCAATGAATGTCACCCAGTTCTAAACAAGGACATTCATCTTTCTCAAATAAAAACAGTTGCATATACTAGCTAGTTAAAGCGAGAATATTATCTTTTAAATTTTGTTTCCTTGAGGGAACATGTCCATAATCACATTTGAACATGAGCTATTTTTGTTTCATGAAGTTGTAATAAAATTTTTATTATAAATAAGATGTCCTCAATAATAATATTGTTATTTTATATGAATTCAAAATTAAACAAGTGAAATAAAAATAGTAAATACTGATTCAAGTAAACCATCATGTTAGCAAACCCATTTTCAAATAAAAGGCTTTCCTTCTTTTTCTGAACAAAATTATCTATATATTCTCTACTTATTCCAGTCTGGGTTCTGACTGCTAACATTATAACACCCCCCCCCATTTAAATATCCCTTCAGAAAAATAAACCTCACCTACTGAGATTTCCTACGTTCCTACGTATTTAGAATATTGAATCTACACCATCTGATACTTTATGATATTCATGTGTATGACTTACTCTATAAATGCATCTGACACAACTATGCTCTCTGGAGCCCAGAGAGATGTGTGAGGGGAGACAACGGATGGCTATGAGGAACAGTAGCCATTAATCCAGTACATAGGCTCAACTTGTCTCTTCATTCTGGGACCTGGCTTCATCTCTTCGACATCGTTGGTACTATATACTTTTAGTATATGCAGGTCCTTCGATACTATTCAGTTTGATAGATTAACTATTATTAACTATTCTTAGTAACTATTAGCAACTACTTGACGAATCATTTTTTCAATTTACTTTCAATATATCATGGTTGGAAAAAAGTACTGGAAAGTGATCTGCCCTGTAATTATAACCAAGAGAACTGGATTGTAGGAAACCAAAGACAGTCTAAATTTTACCAATTCATCAGTGGCATCATGTTTTCAAAGTAGTTTTATATGTACTGTTTTCTTAAAGATTCATTTATTGTTATATGTAAGTACCCTGTAACTATCTTCAGACCCACCAGAAGAGAGCATCAGGTCTCATTACAGATAGTCGTGAGCTACCATGTGGTTGCTGGGAATTGAACTCAGGACCTTTGGAAGAGTAGTCAGTGCTCTTAATCACTGAGCCATCTCTCCAGCCCTTATATGTACTTTTATTTGACTTCATTAAAACCCTATTGAGGCAAGAAGAGAAGAAACTAATCTTACCAAAAGATAAAGATATAATCTAAAAAAAAAAAAAAAAAAAAAACTGATTTACTCTGATCTCGTTTATAGTTAACAACCCTGGGGTTTTCACAGAATCACAGATGCTACAAAACTAAATGACTCACTATTCAAATAATAAATTTATATATAGAACTAGAAAGAATTCTGTGTTCATCTGGTCATTAGTAGATTTATACCTGTCCTTGAGGCCACACTACCCCATTCACTAATGTCCTCTATTACTGAGTTTCAAATTATAGAAAGTAAAAGTAGCATAATATGGTAATTTTATCAAACTTTCCTATTTATATTACTCCTATCCAAAAATGTGGAAAATCCAATATTCTCCCAACTTTGAATGTTTCAAATTTATTTATTCAATTTGAAGAAGTTTGATTTACATTTCTTCTGGTAACATTGATGAATATATAAATAAAGTTAAGTAAGTTATATTTCTACTTTATTACCCTAAAAGTTCCCTTGTGATCTGGTCCCAGTCTATCTTTCCAGCTTCATTTCCAACTGCATCCACTCTTTTAGTCACAACAGATTACTCCTCAAGAACACCCTGAACTTTTTCTTGGTTTCCTCTGTTAAAAATTCCCTTTCCCACCCACTTCCTCTTATCCAAACCTTACATCTTCTTCAAGGACCAGGATTAATCATGCAGACTTCCTGATCTATAAAATTAAAATTAATCTCACCCTCCCACATGAAGCTACTGGGCCCTCTCTGAGTCATGTTTCACCCAGAGTTCACTGTGCTCAGATGGCTCTAGGGTTCAGCTGGGAGCTTGTCTGTGGTAGTATGTTTGTATCTTCCACATGACGCTGTGTGTTTGGGGAAGGGAGGGACATGTAAATGTAAAGCACATAGCAAACAAGGTGCTACCTTAGCAGAGGTCTTCCTCAAACACGGTAAACAAACATGACATGACAAACATGTTGCCTTAGCCTCTCAGCTCCCTCCCTAGCATTACAAGGGATCTTTCTAAAAAGAACTTAAGTATGTCAATTTTCAATTTGATCTTGATGTTCTGTGCCATCTAAAGGATAGAGCTCAGGTTCCAAGCCTAGGACTCAAGGCAGCCCATCATGACCTCCACTACTGTCCTTCTCTAACACTTTCTACCCAAATTCCTGAAGACATGTGTATCCGTGTACACAAACTCCTTCGGCTAGCAGGTATCAAATTCTCACCTATGCCCTGGCACTTATCTGCATCCTGGATACCCAATTCGAACATCCCACCTGGTAAACCATATCCAGGTAAATTATAACATGGGAGTTAAGCTCCTCTAGTTCAGGTGTAACACTATACAGAAGTCTATCTCTCTAATCAGATGGAAATGCAGCAGTCAGTAAAAGCATGCTGAAAATCAGATGGACTGCCAGTACAGCAGGAAGCACTATATGGAGGCCGGGAAACCACTCTGTCAGGAAAATAGGAATTTTCCACCTTTACAAAAGGCCAAGTAAAGTCTTCAGCACTGTCTACTTACACTAATCTATAGCAATTTCAGCAATGATCTATACATTATAAATTATCAAACATCCTAGAATTAGCTTTTGTTTTGAAAAAGCAGACAAATAATTTTCCAAATGCAAATATGCCCTCTATGTTGCTTTTATTTTAAAAACTGTTTTTTAAACACTGTTTCTGAAAACCCCTTAGATTAATGAGTTTTATTTCTTTTGCAGTATGCAGATGGAATCCAGGGCACAGCATGTACTAGACAAGTGTTCTCTCATTGAGCTACATCCTTAGCCCATTTAAAAATGTTTAAGACAAGGTTTCACTGGTTGCCCCAGACTGGCCATGAAACCACTCTGCAGCCCAGACAGGCTGGACTTAGGATACTCGTGCCTTGGCTTCCAGAGCAGCTAGTATAGAAGCAGGTGCCACTACTCCAAGCTTAGAAGTGGTTTAGCAAGAGATCTGGAATGACCTGCATCTCTTGAATTTAGTCATTTAAATATCATTTCCTATTACAGCCACATGTACATCCTGAATAGCTTAGCTACCTTAGGCTGCATTCTACGTCTGCAGGTTCATGTCCTAGGTTTTCTGTAGGCCACACAGAAGGTCTTTAGTAGAGGTTTTGTTCTTTGGCCCCACTGATAACTGTTATAGTCAACTGGCACACCATAGAAATAAAATTAAGGAGGCAAAAGAGGGGCATTTTTCTCTTGGTCTCTTTAGGAGGTCTTCTATCAATCCCTGGGTTATACTACTAGAAAAGACTGAATAATCTGCATCCCAAGTTGCTTTTAACATTACTTACCACATTCACCTGTGCTTCCAATAATACAGAATAGTATTAAGCAACAAGTGTATTTTCATTACTAATTAGCTACTAAAATCACTAAGTAAA
Organism: Apodemus agrarius; assembly: GCA_964023405.1. NCBI lineage: Eukaryota > Metazoa > Chordata > Mammalia > Rodentia > Muridae > Apodemus > Apodemus agrarius. Next base: position 51,781,187 of record OZ030020.1, on the reverse strand, counting down.
GACCTTTGTCTATCTGGTAAAATGGAAGCATATTTTATTCCAAAAGTCTTATCATAATATATAGCACAGGCAAACAAAGAAAAAAGAGAAAAAAGAAAGAAAGAACATTAGTTTTAAAACTTCACTGGAACATTAATAAACTGTACCTGTGAATACAACAATGAAGGTAAGACCAGAGTAAGTAAGGCTGGTGAATAAAATGTTTTCTTAGTCTTCAAATCCTAGGCCATTCTCTAGTATGAAGGAGGTGGAAGACTCACCTTACATCACAGAAAATATACTGACATTTCTGTAGGTAACAAGGCAAGTACATACAAACTTCACTTAAAACTAAACCCAGCCAGACTCCCACAGGATAAACAAATTCAAGAGCTTCTAACACTCCAGTCTTTGTGTCAGGCCAACACAGCATGTGACTAATCATGCTGAAGCCACAGCAAGGCCTTTTCTTTTTAACTCCTTGCACAAGGCTGGTTTATAAGATATTTCAAGTAACTGTAAATATTATGAACAAATAAACATATCTGGAAAACTTGTAATAATTTGTAATGATTAACAGAACTAGAAATGAAACATTTAACCCAAAGAAAGGAAATAGGAATGTGGAATCCAGAGGGCATTTGAGTGTAGATATGGGGGCTGTATAGGATCAAAATACACTGTATACATACATGTGTGAAATTCCCAAGAATTTAATGAAAATAATTTTCAAAAAATTATTTTTTATTTTAAGTATATAAATGTTTGCTCCTATGTATACATATGTACCATGTGAATGCCTAGTGTTTGCAGAAATCAGAAGAGGGCATTGGACCCTCTGGAAGTGGGGTTACAGATGGATATGAGTTTCAATGTGGGTGCTGGGAACCAAACATAAGTCCTCTGCAAAAACAGCAAAGTGTTCTTAACCTCTAAGACTAATAAAACATTACTACTACTACCACTACCACTAGTAAATATTAGTCCACTCCGGCCCTAATAAAATTCATTGTTAAATTGTTCCACAGTCTGACATACTTCTCCCTTACCTCATTAACCAGAATATGGTTATATGGCTACTCACAGCTACGAAGGAGAACAGTAACTGTTTTCTATATGAGTTCAGCTGAACACTGGAATCCTTATACTAAGGGGAGTACTGCTGATCTGGATGTGCCCACAAGTCACATGGGACCTACCTCCTTCTCTAATATCAATGCCATCATGAGTGAACATCAGACCAAAGCCTGGCCAATAAGACTGTTACCTAGGTGATCATATTTGGGACAAAAACCAAGGCAGTTTTTCTCTGAAGAGCTGATATACATTAGGGGGCCCAACTACTGTCTGAGAGAGAAACACATTTACAGAAGAGAACAAAAAAATAGCACAGAACAGCAGGATCTAGAGGTACAGAGGAAGAGAAGATAGACATTCTGACCCTGCTTCTCATGAAGAGCCATGGCAATACTTTTACCAGGATTCTGTGTAACAGCCCTATTCCTTCATACAAAACTCCTTTGTTTGAGCTCATTCCTTAGAAAGAGATTCCTTAAGGAATCTCATGAGGAAATTGTAATTTAATGTTCTATAGTTTCGCCAGCATTTCTGAAAGCTATGGAAGACATCCAGTGTCACCTTCCCTAAATCCCACATAAAGACTGAGAAGAAAGTGAAAAGTCTTCAATAACTAGAAATTGCTATCCCTTTTCAAATTTTGGTAATGATAACTATATAGTCTCTTAGCTCTAGAGCAAGCCAAAGGTGGCAGGCAGAAAGACAATGATCAAACTTATTACATAATCGCAGTATCCCTGGCAGTTTGAGCCAAAGCAAAGACTGTAATAGGTTCCATGCTATTCCAGCCGTTCCATACTCCTGCCTGTGAAGGGTCTAAACTTCACTCAAAAGCCACCAGGCTTAACTATAGCTCCTGCTCTGGCCACTGAGATGATCAAGTGATACATGGAACGTGATATGCCACCTCACAGCAGAAACCTTACAACCTAGATGAATCCATCATCACTCTCCTCTGCCATGTTGTTACCTCTCAGGAAGCTGCAGTCCTGGTCCTAGACAAAGCCAATATGAAGCTGACCCAGAGAAGATAGCTGTTTCAAGCTACTGAAAATTTTGTCTGTTTATTTATATATTTATGCATACAAATATTTACCTGGGGAGATTGTCTAAATTATTTATTCATTTCTTTTGGGGGGGGGTGAGACAGGGTTTCTCTATGTAGCCCTGGCTGTCCTGGAACTCACTCTTTAGACCAGGCTGGCCTCAAACTCAGAAATCCGCCTGCCTCTGCCTCCCAAGTGCTGGGATTACAGGTGTGCGCCACCACCGCCCGGCTATTTATTCATTTCTATGTCTCTCTTCTCCCACACCCTCACGTGTATGTGCATTTGTGTGTGTGTGTGTGTGTGTGTGTATGCATGCATACGTGTGTTGTATTTGAGTGTGTTGGCCTATGTGGTGGCCAGAGATTAATGTCACAATGTATTCCTCAATTGGTTCTCCATCTTATTTCTAGAAATGGGTTTTTGACTGAACCTAGTGCTCCCTGCTAGAAAGCTCCCATGCCAGGCCACCTTTAGCTGGACACATCTGACCGAGTGCTACACTCTAGGCTCTGAAGAGGTGGAGCCGATCATCACAGCCTGGGTCCTGGTTTTGCTGCTGTAGAGCCATAGACAAATGTCAGGGCACTTTATCTTTTAGAAATCTAGTGTTTTGGGATTCTTTGTTTCTCTTGTAAAAACAAGAATAATACCACAAAGTATACCTTGTAGCTTTGCACACCTTGTCGTGCTTTGTTGTGGAGAAAAAATACTTGGCAAAGTGCCTAGCCATACTGGAAAGGTACAATAAGTGTGGGAAGCCAGAACAACTCCTTGGCTACAGAAACTATAAATATACTCAGTGCACATGCAAATTCCAAGAAATACCTAAAGGGTGGTAAAAAAAATCTCAAGAGTTAGGTGCTGAGGGAGAGACAGAATCACAAGGCATAATTTCCCTCAGGCCCTTGTACTATGTTACATGCTTTGTGCAAAACAAAGACATTTGACTTGCTGGTGGCCTTCTCATCCTCCTTACTCCAAATGTCCTTGCACGTTTAATCAGCAGGTGGATTCACAATGAGCAGCTGGGACAACAAGAAAGCAGCCAGTGTTTGAATCTTCTTCAGTGGAAATACATATTCCAGGATAGAGAATATTTCATCAAATGCTGAATGACTTAAAGAATGTTTTCCCATAAAATTTTAATAATACATTTCGGATGTACAAGTCTATTCCCCATAAACAACAGATGGTACAAAATCAATAGATTGCCACTCTCATGGGTAATACGAATAAATATATTCTAAAGACATGCAAATGCCTCTTGTCTGTTTTGACAGGACACTCCTCCCCTGATGTGCATTTCACAGCTTCCTGTCTGTCATATGGAAAGCAATTGTGAAGACAGTGGAACTGTCACATCCCTGCAGCATTTGCTTGGGTTCAGTATAAGGGGGAGGGGTGGTGTATGCTTCGAAGGTGACCCCTTGCATATGGACTAACCAGTTCTCAGTGAACTGACCTGGCACTTTTAAAAATAGTATATTATTTCAAACAGCTCAAGGAACAGTTTTGTTGAGAATATCCAAAATTCCTACAATAAGGATCCAAACAGAATAAAAAAGGAAACTTGCCAGAAATATTAAAGTATAATATGGTTCATATTACAGCCAATACTATTCCAGAATTTTAACCATAACAGGTAAAGACAGTAAAACAAACTATCTAGTCAGCATGGGGAGACCAGCAGCATTAATCTAAAGAGCTGAGCTTGATGCACAAGTGCTAGTATTTAAATAGTGACTCCAAAGGATGCCCTATCTTACTAGAATTAGGATGACACATATGAAACCTGTAGTATTTGTCGCTATGTAGCCCAGGCTACCTCAAACTCATGAGTTTCTAACCTCCCCCTCTTGAATGCAGGGCTGCAGGCATGGCCTATACCTCTGGCTCTCTTTTGCTTTTCCTGAGTTGGTATTTGATGTTTTTTGTGAAATACATATCACTTACTCACTGCCTATAATACTTCACACACATGCAATAGAGCATGTGTCACACTTACTTCCTACAGTCTTAATCTTTCATGATGTGTATTTGCTGTCAACAGTGTTTGAGGCTGGACAATTAGTTCTTTAAGTGTGGGAGTCCCAGGTAAAGCAGCATACAGCTGGTGGGGGCCTTTGCTGTGTGTCAGGTGACTGACAGCAGAAGCAGCATACTTGATGTGTATGCATGAGTGTGCGAGGGAGCACCAGGCAGGCAAACTCTTATCAGCACCCACTGCCAAGACACCAAACCCACCCTAGCGTAACCCCACTAGTCAGCCTGCCTGTCCTCAGGCCCTACCAATCACTCCTTTAAAAACCCATCTCTCATTACTGCTGCACCTGAACTTTGGGATGCATCCAAACAACACCAATTAGACAATGAATATCTGCAGATAGAAAACATTTCTCCTGTACCTTTACATTTCATAACAGCTCTTACATAGTAGCGAGCAGTAAGAGGAACAAATACTTGAGATTAAAGTGAATAGAATGGCTAGTTATGAAATACACATAAAAAAATAGGCATCGAGTTCAAGTAAAAGCATGCAGATATTATTAAAAACAGGACTGAGTCACACCTTAACATCTGCTGTCCAACCGAAATGCTTGCTGGAAACATATTTAGACCACTGTTACTTCAGACCAAAGAAGTAATTGCAAGTCTTATATGTAGACTACTTGTCCAGAAGTTAAGTTATGTATTTCTGTGTCTTTTCCTCTTTTCACTACCTGCTCTAGTCCACAGCACCTGGGTAACAGGAGGCAGCACCCTGGGGCTGCTCAGTTCCATCTTGGCCTGTAAAGGTCTTGAGGACATGGTGGGGACATCTGCAGGACACGCTTCGAGGTTCTGAGTTCACTTGCTAGAATGCACATGTGATTTGAGCTTTTAAATCTTACTATGCTTTAAAAATTATACTGTCATTTTTCAAACAAGTTTATTTTTTTTGAAATGTAATTACCAGGCTACCTTTTTTAATTTGCCAAGAAAAAGAAAACAAAATTTAGTACCATGGAAAACTTATACTTCCTAAGTGTGATTATCAATCAAAAGTAGAACATCTGTATGATAAAACTCACACAGTCTGTAAGTCTGAGACTTAGTTTTGTGAGAGTTCTAGAATTCCTACAGGGGAAATAATTCAAATTTCCATAAGACATACTAGTCAAACATTGCAAACTCAACAGAGGAATATGAAAGCTACTAAATCTAGTGACAGCTTGTTTTTCACCCAGCCCTCAGGAGTTATGAATATATCACTTTTAGCTTTTGTTAATATGTTTCATAAATTAAAGCTTAACCAATTCATAAGGTCTTCATCTTCAACTTTAATATTTGTGTGTTACTACTTGGTACTAGTATTGCATAACAGAAATTTCACAATAAAAGGCAGTAATTCATAGTGATTGCAATCATCACAACAAATGATATTTGACTAGTCTGCTTGTTCCATCTGACGTCAGTGTTTAACTATTTATTTTGAATCAGTACACAAGTGCTAGAAATAAAAAGCTGTGTAGCTCCTACCTGACTAACCTGTAGCCCCTGAGTGCCACCTAGAGGCAAGCACAACTCATTACATGAAGCTTTAGGCTAAAACTTTCCATTTCGAGAGATAACCAACCAGCTGTGAATTGAAAAGAGGAAAGTAGACATGTTAAGCTTTTATCCAGCCTGGGGCACACATGAGAAGAAATGAGAGTTTACGCTCTCTATGAGCCTATAACAAAGCATTCTGGCTAGCTTATTTAGTTAGTCATCAAGCCTCTCAAGCCACTCCTCATCAAGTCAGGAGTGAAGGAAGTGGACAGTAAACCTTTGAATGAACAGAGAAGTAGTTAGAAATAAATGTTTATTTCATATTTGCTAGGAATATTTACCAATTACTTCACTTAAAAGATAAAAATCAATTAATATTCATAATGTTTATATTTACTCAAAACTTAAAAAATAAACATATTTATTTAAAATGTATTCATTTTAATGATTTTAATTCTACAAATTCAGAAGTCAGAGGACAACTTTTGGGCATCAGTTTTCTCCTACCATGTAAAGTCCTTACCTAAAATCTAAAACCACTTTTAGAGAATTAATTTTCCTAAATTTACTTTCCTTAGTAGGCTTAAACATACTTTAAAAGAGGATTTTTCCCCTAATTCTGTGACTATACAAAGTACTCATAAATATAATAGTTTAGTTTAGAATTTAAAGCATGCTACAGTATGTATGTCAAAAGTAAACTCTTAACTAGATATTTTCTAGGCTGTAACTACGTAAGAAGTCATCATACTCAGCAAGCGTCAAATGACAGGAGGGACACGCCTTTGATTGACACTTCAACCTCATATAAGGCTCCCTTTAGAGTGGCAGAACCTGTTTAGATAGGCACCACCTCCCGTGCTCAGACACCGACAAATGTCTGTCAGTCTTCTTTCTCCTTACCAAATATTAGTGGCCCTGGAACGTCCAACGCTGCATGTCTAACCCTAATATGCTGCTGGTGGTGACTGAGCTCTGGGGAGGTGATGTAAGCTCTGTGAAGTCAGTGCAGATCAAATTGGCTAGCACTTTGCTCCTTGACTACAGCCTCTACAAACCATGACCAGGAGGGAGTTTTTTTTAAACAAAACTTTCATCAGGATTTTTAGCTGCCACAGACTACCATCTATCAATCAGGATCATTAACTGTAATCCCGATTCATTACTCACCTACTAAGATTTCAGTGGCTCCCAGCACCCTTATGACCAAGATCATATTCCTACACTGGCCATTCATGTCATATCTGCACATCATGACCACACCACAAAGGACAGTTTTTGAAAGGCAACCCTTTATGGTAAGGATGAACGAAAGACTGAAAAATGCAATGTTTTTTTCATATGAGGCAAACCGTTTTTAGTCACTTATGAGAAGTGTATTAAAAAATAAGCCTTAATTAGTTCTTATAGAAAATTCAATTGTATTAAGTGATAATGTATGTTAGTTACATGGCATATAAGTATTTTAAATTGTATTGAAGCCAACAAGATAGAGTTCAGAATTTAAGAAATATCCACATATACATACTTAGCTATACACACAATTTAAAAAAATCCACATATTACTGTCAGCTTTGCCCACTAAAATTTTTTTAAAAGGAAAAAATAAAAGGTTGCATTATAAGCCTGATCTAAAAAACAACAAAAACTATTTTAATTTGTAAAAAAATTTAAAAAGTATACGACTTAAAGAAGAGAGATAGGATAAAAACTATTCAACAGTTATTATCTGGATTTCAGGAAAATCTGATGCAAAGAAGAGAAATAAAGTAACTTCTAAGTTCTATTGCTGACCACAATTTTGTTATCAGTAGAAATTTCTGGGGCTCATTTAATTTTAGTTAAACAAAGCAAATATTGGGGAGCTCTGCAAAGGAAATGCCTCAGTGCTTAAGCTCCCACACCAGGGTGAGAACACGCACACAAAGTTATTTATGAACTTGTATTGTACTGCACAGATCAACTGAAGAAAAGACATCCCATGACTTTGTAATACAGTGACATTTAAGATGAATACCCTAGATTTGTAATAAAGAGTCATATAGGAAGGGAAGGAAGTTTTAAACTGAGTCTAATTTCAAAAGAGCAAAATGTTAAGTCACAAACCAACATACTTTTAACACCAGACAGAACTTCCTGCACTTACTGAAACTTACTTCACAATGCCAATGATCAGGCAGGCATGTGGGTTTTAGTCAACCAGACTTGAAAAGACATCTAAGAATGGTTTAGCCCACTTTACTCACCATTTGGACAAAATTTACTCACCTAAATTCATGAGGATTTCTCTCATATAACTCAATGTTCTCATTGATATTAGTAAATACAATTTCGTACATGCAGCTAATACACTGCTTACTGTACATTAAATTTACTTTGATTCTGGTCTCTTTTAGGCCACGAAGAGGCTGTTTTTCACAACTGGAGCAGCTAGCACACATTATGCAATTGTGAACAGAGTACTCGGTCTCAGCTAGAGAGAGAGAGGCGGAAGGAGAAGAGAGCGCAGACGCCCAGAGCACTGCACCTGACTCACCTCCGGCTAGCAGGCTTCTTCTCCCCATCTCCGGCTGACTTCACACTGGCACTTGCATCTTTCTTTAACCGTTTTGCAATTCTTTCTCTCATCAGGTCCTTCTCATCTTCCTCCATGTGTCCACCATGCTCTGCACTGTCGTCTTCACCATCCTGTAAAAGCTGAAAGTGAGCAGAGTCCAGGCACTGTCCAGGGACTCGTCTGAAATGCTTACTGCGTTCTAGGCCAGGACTAGGTTTGTTTAGTTTTGAACCACTAAGGTGTTGTAGACTCTTCTCCCTTTGGGATAACCCAAATTCTGCTCTAGGCAACTAAGATGGGGTCCCAAGGATAACTGGCTCCTTCTCTGCCAGCTCTTCTGTGTAGCACTCCCTTTGTAGCACCCAGGGTTTTGTGTCTATACACAGTGCTATCATTATCCCAGCACAAATGTGGTTCTGGGGGCAGCTGACCAACACAACATCAACCAGGAATTGATTCAAGAAGAAGTGGGGGTGGGGTGGGGAGTAGGGGTTGGGTGGGAGGGATGGCACTGTACTGAAGAAGCTAGCTGAGACTTAAGCACCTTGGGATAACACCCATCAGAGTGCTCCTCACAAGAGCAAAACCAACCCAAATTAAAACCCCCTATAGGCTCCTATAATCCAAGACACTAATCACTACTCTTCTGTAAGCTTTGCCGTGTCCCAGACAGTGCACCTGAACTGTCTACCTTCTCCGACATAATCCCCTTCCAGTCCTTTCCTTTAACCTGAACTCTCTCATTCCAGATGTCCAGATGTTTGCTTTCTTCCTGTACAACCCCAGTGACATATTTCTTGACTGTATTATTAACGCTGAATTTTAAAAAAAATACTACTAATAAATAAAACCTTCCCATCTCATATTCCCTCTTATTTCCATAGCACTTAGTATTTACGTGGGTTTTGTTTCCTCAGACAATTAAGGAGAATACACCATGACAGCTAAAGGTCTGGCTAGCTGGCTTACTATTTTCTATTTATTTTTAGACTATCTCCCAGGAATGCTACAGGGGGGAGAGAGGTAGAAAGAAGAACTACACCAAAGGTGTGCTTTACTTCCTGTGCTTCTTTGGACTGCGGAGCCACGGGTAGACAGTCCTGACTTGAGGATTAGGAACCCCACAGCAGTGATTTTCAAAGACTGGTTCTCAGACTCCCTTGTTAAAAACATAAAATCTACCCAGACATAATGGCACCAGCCTTCAATCCTAGCAGTTGGGAGGCTGAGGTAATCCTTTATCTAAGCGTTAGAAGCCAGTCTGACCTACAGAGCAAGTTCCAGGCCAGCCAGAACTATACAGTTGAGATCTTGTCTCAAAACAAAATAAAACATAACAAAAACAACAAAAACCTCATATATGAATATACATTAATATATTGATTTTCATGTGTACAAAGTATCAGTACAGAATCAATCATATTATTACTTGATTACTTATAAGTACAAGTCTTGTTGCAGACTCATGAGCCAATAATCTCTATGGATAAAACTTTACACCTTTGGCAAGATACTTAAGTTATTCTTAAGTACAGACCTGCCATGTTTGGGCCTCAGCAGATATAAAACAAATCCTTTGCAAAGCCATAAGATACTGTTTGTGAGTGTAGGACACTTTCTGGGGAAAGGGTCCACTGATTAAATCATTCCTAAACTTTGGGATCTATAGGTGGCTGGAGCCTTAAATGACCTCACTCTACCCATAAACTTAAAAGCAAACCCATATTCTAGCCAATATTATTGCAACCAGATGCTTCAAGATAACTCATCTTAAAAAATACAAATTATTAATCCTACCACCCAATGTCAAGCCTGTTCTCTCTTGTTCCCTGCTCGCAAGGCCACTAAGCCAGAAACCTGTGGTTTCTTAGGCTCCTTCCGCGTCTCCCTCCTCAAAGCACGTCAGCAGCTTCCCCATCGCCCCCTCTACCCCGTCTGCTTCCTCGTGTCTGTCCGTCATCTGGAATGTTGCCAATGATGCTATTTCTAAAATGCAAAGTTGACCGCAGCGCCTTCCTTCCTCACCATTGGTTATTGGTAATTGGTATTACCCCCCAACAGTTACTCACTACGTTTAAGATGAGACTAACTCCTGACCGTGGCTATGGCACTGTGCAAGCCTGCTCACCTCTCCACCCCTCCCTTCCCACCTCACTCTCCCTGTCACTACCCTCGTCACCTGTAGTCGTCTCTTGGAACATGTCCAAGTGTCCCACGAGGACACACTGGCACTGGCTTTTATATCCATTATATCCACTCCTCTCACTGCTCCCACAGCAAGTGACAGAGAAATCAGCATTTGAATGACCCAAGGGTAAACTTTACACAGTGTGCAAAAACATTATGCCTACATATATATTTTGTGTGTGTGTGTGTGTGTGTGTGTGTGTGTATCTGAAAGAGAGAAAGAGAGAGAGAGAGAGAGAGAGAGAGAGAGAGAGAATATATCTGTGTGTATAAATGCATACTTCCCAAAGCTTGACTGTGGAGGAGTCTGTAGTCTCTCCTCTGTGGGTAAGGAAACTGAGCTCCCACCTTAGGCCTTACTACTGAGCTACCTCACTGGCCTTCCCTTCTGTTCTTAACATTGCTAGCTAGTAATAAAGGTAGAACCTTAAAAGAGAATCTTCTGGAGTATGTGTAAAAAGGAATGTGCTATTATAACTAACTCCTCCATGGACTTCCCATATAGCATGCAGGACTCTCACTCATCACATTTAAGCCTTAACATAATAAAGTTACAGTATTTAAACTTAGGGTATTCACATTATGTGACACAGAGAAAAAGCAGAGCAGAAATTCACATATAACACTGCAATTCTGTAGGGAAATATACAAATCTATTTGGAAGTAAAAATTCTAATGGTAAAAGAAATTATTTTCATTTTAAAAATTGCAATTATACTTATATGTTTTGTTTAAAAAAGTAATTTGTAGAACTTTGACCTATTTATAAATTGTTTAATCTGTATTAATACTAAAATGAATACTCACATCTTCTAAATCTCCTGTTGCATCATCTTTTTCACTACAAAAATAAGTAAAACAAATACATTTTAGCTTCAAAGTAAAACTAATAAAAGGATTTAATTATCTAAAGTGTAAACTAGTTTTCTGGAACTAATGTTCTTTTTTTCACCACAGCATGCTCAGAATGGCACTGTACAGCAGACGGGAGCATGCTCAAACAGAGCCTCCGTTTATAAACGGAGGAAGAGACATGCTGCTCTATTAGCAGATACCAGAATGCCTTGGATTTACTTTTCCTATAGCTTAAAAGATGCAGGCTAAAGAGACCAAGTCCCACGAATTAAAAGATACTACGAGAACAACAGCATTTTGAAATAGGAGTTTTAAAGATGAATTAACCTCAGTTCAACAGTATTTTATCTCTGTGTGAGACACGGGACAATATTTTGTTGTAATTAATACATTTAACACTAATTCACCTTCTACCTCTCAAACAGAGGCAACACAGACAATTAAGCCTGATTTCAATCAAGTCTGAAAGTTGTGAGAATTTGTATACAACAGATGTGCCCAGAATGTGATAACTTCTCCCAATAGCCTTGCACTCTCATGGTTAGTTATGATACTAAACAAAACAACTCCAGACAGTTAGCAATGCAATATGGAATTAATCATGAAATTATTGCAATAAACAGTTTCTGGTAATCAGACTAGCCTATGATTAGTCACTTATCAAAATGTTTTATTGCTTTGGCTGGTCTTAAAAAAAAATAATAATGTGACGAGCCCTGACTGTTAGCCAGCCAAGTGAATGAGGAGCAGCCTAACAGCGGGACTCAGGGCCACAGCAGCACTGCACTGACCTTTCAACCGCAGGGACGGAGCTGAGATGCGGGTCGTCCTTCAGCAGGTCGTGGCTGCTTTTACTCCTCCCCTTCATGCTCTGGGAAGGAACAAACAATGTAGCCGTGAGTGGGCAATGAAAGGTCTGCCAAAAGGATAAGCTAGCCAATTTACGTGAAATTTAGTACGGACATAGAATGATGAGAAAAGGATGAGTTTCTGAATAAAACCAAAACTTTGAAAATAGAAATCCTCCTATTACCTGAAAAGAGGATTTTTACTTATTTAATTATTAAGTTTTGTTTGTGGTTTGTTTTATAAGACATGCTATCCCCATCCCGTTCTAGCCTAAACTGGCCTAGAGTCCTCCCTGCAGCCCAGACTGACCCAGAGCTCATGCTTTCTATGCAGGCATCTCTCCTGCTAGGATGTTATGGTAGGCATGCAACACCACTCAAGGCTCAAAAAGACTTTTTTAGAATCATTTTTCCCAAGACAAGGTTAAAAAGAAAAAGTTAAAATTGTTAAAAGTGACTCTGTGGCTTGCCAGCTGAGTGTCTGTGATTCACATACAACTGACTAACTTCTACAACCCACGGATAAAAACAAGGATAAACTGAGATAAATGCACACTACTATCCTTTAATATACAGTAAGATACCACATCCAGAGTATGCCTCTGACCCTCTGTGTCAACCTCTAAATTGACAAGACAGACAATGAAAATTACACTGACAATTAGCAGGAACAAGACTGTAAGGGCCACTGCAACTGTATATTATTTATTAGTAATGTTAATTTATACAAGTGAGTTCTTGTACTCCTGAAAATCACAGGTTTTATTTTTATTTATGTTTTTAATTATTTATTTGATATGTATGAATGTTTGGCCTGTTTGCATGTATGCATACCACATTAATGCTTGGATCCCTCAAGGTCAGAATAGATCACCCAGAACTACAGTTACAAACAATTGTGAATTGCCATGTGGGTCTTCTAGACAAGTGCTCCTAACCACTTAGCCACCTCTCCAGCCCTACAGAAAGATTTTAACCGTTCTTACAACAGCATGGATGTGATTACATGAAATAGGTGTGTGCTAATTAGCTTAACTCAGACATTCTATTGTATACATATATGTTGTACACAATATATATAATTTTATATGCCAATTTAAATATATTACTTTTAAAAAGTTCTTCCTAAGTGCAGTGTTGCATGCTGTAATCCTAACCTTCAAGACGTAAAACAGGAAGATTGCATATTTGAGGCTAGCAGGAGCTATTTAGCAAGACCCTGTGTTTAAAAGTTAAAATTTAAAAAGGTCAAAAGAAGGAAAAAGAAAAGAAGTTCTTATTGAGCTGTCAAATGAAAACTCACTTTAGATAGCTAAAGGAAAAAAGAATAAATTTGTTTCACAAGTGATTTAAAGTAAGACTTGAAAACAGGAAGTTGTAAATTAAGCTGAATAATCATTCCCACTCTAGGTTTTCCTAAACTTTTCAAAGTGAGTTGGCATGGAGATAGATTGAAAGTAGATTCTAAACACACACCCCTTCCCACTACAGTAAACTACTGAAGCAGAGAAAGTTACTGGGAAGAATGGAAAAATTAGAAGAGTCTAAGACACTGAGACATAAGTCTTTCTTTCCTTAATGCTCATTCTTCCTGAATGACCTATTTTAAGGTCATTATTTGGCTAACGGGTCTAGCTGATGAAAACAAGATGAAATAGACTTAGTGAGTTCGACATAAGGAGTCTGCAAGGAAGTCAAAACTAGCCACAAGCATATTAAAAATGACCACCAACCGGCATGGACCTTGACCTTCACACTAAAAAATACAGAGGCAGCAAAACAGAAGAAAGCAGATAGAGTACGGGAGGGAAGAAGACAGAAAGAGCTACGGGACATGCCGACAGAGGGACAGCCCTGGCCCACAGCTTCTCACTGTTCATTCATGCGGTGACCTCCAGACCATGCCGCCCAGTGTTTTAGGCAATACTGGTCTAGATGGTGTAATTTTTGTAGATGATTACCTTAGATCAGTAAGTCATCTTTGGGATGATCTTCCATATATGAATGGTCGTCATCTAAGCAAGTGAAAGCCTTAAGAGCCAAATGTGTGTAAGAATTCCCAGAATGAGAAGCAACATGAAAGTCATGCCTGGGTGTCCAGAGTGCAGTTTAAGATATACAAACTATTTTGTCTTGTCCTTCATATTTTGGACTTATTGGACTAATATACAGAATTTTCAAGTATTCCTATTATGTTTTGACTTAGAGTTAAATAATAATTAAAAAAATCAGACACAGATTGACAAGAAAGCACCCTTTGGGCAAAAGTATTCAATTAGCTATGAATCCACCTGACAGTGGTATCTCCCAGATTGCATTTCTTCATGCACGATAAGACTACCATGAGAAAGTCAGCAGACGGCCTTCCTGAGCCTGAGATATGGCTATTACAGCATCCTTCTATCATGCAATCCAATCTGAAAGGAAGCAGGTCAGTCTGGCAAGTCACTTAACTCGGTCTCAGTTTCCGCAGCCATAAAGAGAGGAAGTTGGACTAGATCCCTTGGAGCTATAAAATTCTATGATTTCAAAGAGGTTTTCATCATAGATACTGAAACAATGAAGAAAAGCTAATCCACGTGGGAGAGACACCTTGTCGGGACGACAGGAGTGAGGTGGAAGAGTGTGTAACCTCACACTGATAATCCACAAACCAGAGAGGACTCAGGTTTCTTCTCCCACATACAGTAAAGCCTCTCAGTTCAGAACTTAACAATTATTAACTTGCAATCTAGTTCTGGAATAACGCTTACCACTGTGGAGTCATTGAAAAAAGAAACCTGATAAGCAAGTGAATAATGAAACAATTATGTTTAAGCCTTTTAGACATATTTAATTTCATGCAAGCGCTGAAACTTCAAATTGTTCTGTCACTAAAGGGCTCACCTGGCTTTGGCTCTAGATATTTCAACACTTAGAAATAAGAGTAAATTTTAAAACCACGTCTAATATTCAACTTATTCTTTTTTTTATTATCAAGATATTTTACCAAAAAGAAGGAAAATGAATTTGAGGCAAGATTATGGTCTGAAAGTAACTGTACATGAACAAAGCTGACACAAATCAAATCAACCCTGGCTTTTCTCCAGATTTTTGAACAACTTCTGTCCTCTAAGGCAGTAGATTTCAAACTGTTTTTGTTGTTTTGTTTTCTCAGACTTAACCACCCACTTGTCTATTATACACTATACAGAACAGATAAATGGGCCAGACTGAACTGCAGGTCACCAGCGGAGGCAACTCTCCTCCAAGCTCACTCAGGCTGCTTCATAGGAAGGACAGTGGCAAGGCCTCTCTGCAGCTCTCCAAGCTGCTTGGATGAGAGGGTGGCAGCCTCTATCTACCAACTGTGATCACACTACAAGTCAGTCAGGTTTTAAGCTCAAGAATAAAATACCAGTTATAACAGATAATATGACACAACTTTTAACGGCATCTTCCAGGATCATATGATGTGTCAAGGGTTTACAACCCTAGCAGGTACATAAAGAAAACCTGAGCGTGAAAGCCATCACTGAAGATCACAGTGTCAGTGGGAAGTGGGCTTGGTGGGTGTGTATGATCTCAATGACATTGGGTCTTAGCTCCTGCTACCCACTCTATGGTCAATTCAGAGATGAACAGAATGTACTCCCAATGAGCTCACAGCCCAGAACCTTACTCAGCCATTAAAGCAAAGGATATAAAGTGCAGTGCTGGAGTGATGTGCAGGGAGAGCAGAAACATAGCCTTCCTTTATGATAGAGGGGGAAAAGCTGTTTTTAAAAGAATTGCAGGGTAACATGAGCAACAAACATTAGATTACACAGAACAGATCTACAAACACTTGAAAACATCTAGAAAAGATGGTATTCTGGGTGTTAAATAAATCTCTCCAGTATCTAGAGGTGAAAAAGGACACTGTAGGCAGGAAAGCTGCTAACAGTGACCTACACAGAGCGGCATGGGGTGACCCTGCCTGTTCTCCACTATGAACTCCAAGAGACCTCTCAACGGTGACAGTCTCAGAGCTCACTCACTTCCAGGGAGAAAATGCAGTTCACATTCGGAACCAAAAGACTCCACAGGTGATTTTCTTTGGGTATAAATATCACAATCTGCCTTTAATCCCAGCACTTGGGAGGCAGAGGCAGGTGGATTTCTGAGTTTGAGGCCAGCCTGGTCTACAGAGTGAGTTCCAGGACAGTTGGGGCTATACAGGGAAACCCTGACTTTAAAATAACAAACAAAAAACACAAACAAATAAACAAACAAAAAAGCAGATATAATCTGCTCCAAATGTAGCCAAAATGTTCCCGTAGAATTTCCAGATGTTTTATAATGAGACTCAGAAGTCTATGGAAGGGAAGGGTGAGATAAAAGGCCATGGGGCAGTATGCAGTACAAGACTCTACAGTCAGACATGGTTAATTCCAGCTGTAGCTTCTTACTAGGTATGTGACTTTGAACAATTATAATTATAATCCACAGGCATTATGTGTACCCTGCTTTCCTTATGAATAAATCCAAGTATTTATATAAATGAGGTTAACAATACCTATCTCCAAGGGCTGTAATAGAAACTTGGAATTAATGAAGCAAACACAATATATGGAAATAACGTTAAAATGAATATTAAGTAACTGAGTTATTGAATGTTATTCTAATAATGATGAACACTGTCATATAGCAAAATAAAAGAAAAATAGTAACGCGATTCTAAATTTATAAATTTGAACTCCATTCAAAATACTTTTAAGACTGGTTTCAATTGATAAAAAAAAAATACAAAGATTAAAAATAAATAAATAAATACAAAGAATGCGTCTTTGAGAGGAAATCAACTCAGAACCTGCACATGCCCTACGAGCATGATGGGGCAGTCGCCATGCAGGTGAGAAAGCAGCGTGCTCCAGGCAGGGCACGGAGACGCACGGGCAGGCGGAGACTACCTGACTGACTCGGTTCACCTCCTCCTCCTCTTCCTCAGCCTCTTCTCCAAAAGAAAGCAAACTAAAATTTCTATTAGAAAAGAGAGAAAATTGAAGAGAGAGTTAGATAAAATTAATAAACATCTCATTTTCAAACAATAGCATAGGTTTCTAAGAAGAAATACACTCTATTAACACAGTATTAGTCTTCCTTAGGAGAGTTCCAGGATCTCAGAGCAAAGGGCATGGCCTCAGAATACTACCGTTTCACCTGAGCACCCACAACTAATGGCCACAGACTTACTATGGGTATTTCCATAATGAACTTGCTGACACACAATAGAAATAAGCTTTTGATAGTTATCAAAGCTGGGAGGAAAATAAACATTAATAAATATAGAATCCTGAGGGGCTGGAGAGATGACTCAGCAGTTAAGAGTACTGACTGCTCTTCCAGAGGTCCTGAGTTCAATTCTCAGCAACCAAATGGGGAATCATAATCATTTGTAATGGGATCTGATGCACTCTTCTGGTGTGTCTGAAGTGTACTCATATACATGAAATAAATAAATAATGCTTTAAAATATATATACACACACACTCTGAGAGCACTACAGATTAACCTATTTTAATACCTGACATATACCCTTTAATATTTTAAAACTATGAAACACAAAAAGTTGATAGGTAGAAAATGTCCCAGATCTTTTCAAACTAAACAACAGAAACTCAGATAAGATAAACTGTAAGTTAGTAAAGTACTCTGTCAAGTTTTAGAAAAAGTAAAACATTTGGCAACAACTGAGTAATTTTTAAAAATCCACATGCAAGCAATGAGCACATAACATCCTAACACACCTGCTCAGAATAAAAACAACAGGAAACACACAAAGAACTGGGATTTGTCATCAGGCTAGATGGTAACATGGAAACACTGTATCCTATCACGGTGACAATGACCTTTCAGCAACAATGAATCGGAATAAGAAATCAATCATGGAAACAAAGAAAATCATAAAAAGTGATTTTGCCACATGACAGGTACTGCTTGTTGAAGAGCCTGGCTCCCATCTGTCAATTTATTAATGCAGCTCAATGTACTGACCTGTGGGAGCCCAGTATGTACTAAGCACCTATACTTCTGTGTGCTATATGTACCCCTCTCCGTTAACCTTCCTGATAACCAGGTATTCTGCTTATTACAACCACCCCTGCATTTGCTATGAGGCAAACAAAGCTCAAAGGGATGATAAACTTTGCTTAAAAACTGGGGGCGGCAGGCCCATACATAGAATTGTCTGAATCTGGGGCTAGAGAGATGGCTCATCGGTTAAGAGCACCAACTGCTCTTCCAGAGGTCCTGAGTTCAATTCCCAGCAACCACATGGTGACTCACAACCATCTGTAATGGGGTCTGGTGTCCTCTTCTGGTGTGTTTGAAGAGAGTAATGGTGGTGTACTCATATACATAAAATAAATAAATCTTTAAAAAAAATTGTCTGAATCTAATACTGAGTAGGATGGTGCAATTCAGCAAAATGGTAAGTTGAAATCTAAAACAGGAAAAAAGTAATGTAAACAATATTGATATATACAACTAAACTTTAAGAAAAACAAAATAGTGAAGGAAATAGTTTTGTTTAAAAATATTTACAAAAAGACTAAACTGAATAGCACCAGAGCAGATGAAATAAAGTATGCAATCCTATAACACTCATTAAAAGTATCCTTTATAGTGTTCTTATCTACCCAAATTCCTTATAAGGATATACTAACTTACAAATGAGTAAATATTTCTCAATAACCCAACTATGATTTATAACCTATAGTGAATACACACATTATATAGCCATATAAGATGGTATTTCTTTTTTTTTTTAATATCTTTTTATTTTTTTTGTTTTTTTTTTTTTTTGGTTTTTTTGTTTGTTTGTTTGTTTGTTTTCGAGACAGGGTTTCTCTGTGTAGTCCTGGCTGTCCTGGAACTCACTCTGTAGACCAGGCTGGCCTCGAACTCAGAAATCCGCCTGCCTCTGCCTCCCAAGTGCTGGGATTACAGGCGTGCGCCACCACGCCCGGCTAAAATGGTATTTCTTTAGCTTAAGTTATATAATGTCAGCCGGACAGTGGTGGTACACGCCTTTAATCCCAGCACCTGGGAGGCAGAAGCAAGTGGATTTCTGAGTTCGAGGCCAGCCTGGTCTACAGAGTTGAGTTCCAGGACAGGCTACACAGAGAAACCGTGTCTCGAAAAACCAAAAACAAACAAACAACAAACAAACAAAAAAAGAGTTATATAATGTCATTAAATGTAAAAAAAAAAGTTTACTTTAAAACAAGCATCTCATAATTCTGTTAGTGCTCAGATTCAAAATTATATTCCCCTCTTTAGTAAACAATCATTATAAAAACAAACTGATATTTTACAATAAATAAATTATTGTTACTATTAAAGTTGAAGGAAACTCTATTATTAGTACTTTGTGCCTTTGGGTTTCAATTTCTTGACTTCTTCCTCCGGCTTCTCTTTCTTGGGCTTTTTAATTTCCCTTGGAATGATGTCATCAAAAGGATTAAATAAAACCTATGAAAAGAAATAGTCTGAAGATATTATTCCAGGATATTTTTTATTTACAAAAAAGTAAAAACTGCTACTGCCACGTTGTAACCTTAGTGTCTTTCTTCCCTACACAAACCTCATCAGCACAGGGCTGCAGGTCGGCAGATGCTTTCAGAGGCCTCGTAGGTTGTCCCAAAACATTATGTTGTTTTCAAGTAAAAGACACTCTACCTGATGATACCTACTTGACAGAAGGAAGAGCAGAAGGAACCCACCCAGACGTTTGGACTCAAATGCTCTTAAGGATTACTTCACTTCCTCCATAAAGGATAACTCTTAATTTACATAAAATCCTATTCTTTGAGCAAAGACACCTAATTCCTTTAATTCACAACATAATTCACTATGACTTGAGCTTTTCATTCTTTAGATTATCATCTAAAGTTTCATATTGGAATCTGCATCAGAAATTGTGCCTTATTAGACAGACAGATGAGCCATGGTGCATAGTATAAAGCCTTTATCTAATGACTTAACGCACCTCATACCCAGCTCCTACCTCACAACTCTTGATTCTATGTGGATTTCGGGGTCTTTCTTCATCATCGATATCTACTTCTGTCAGGCGTAGCATGTTGTACACTGTATCTCCTGTAACCTACCACACAAAAACAAACATCCATGTTCATCTCTCAAATAAACAGAGGAATTTTGAAAATATTTTAAGTAAATGATAGACTTCTGAAAAAAAAAGTGTTTTAAAATAATTAAAAGAGAACTTATATTTACCTAAGAATCAGTACAGCTAACAATGGCGGCCAAGCACACCTGACTCAAGGCTGGAAAACAACGCTGCACTCAAAGTTGTTTTGTTTTTTTTTTTCTTTTTTTTTTTTTGGTTCACTCTCTTAGTAAACCTTTTTTGATGTTTCCAGTGTATATAATGTCAGTTACTAAAAATAGACATACAACATCAACCTTCTTACTGCGTGACAGTTCATTCAAATACCACAAATGAAGCTGGAGCCGCTTAAGTATTAACAGTATGATAAATACTATGCAGATTGTTGCCTAATTTGATTTATACAAATATCCTAGATGTGAGAATTACATTACCCTTCTTGAACAGATCTGAGGATAGAAACTCAAGTTACAGTCCCAACAGTGGGAGCATCTCCACTTATGGCTGCTATGATATATACAGTGTCTCTTGCACCTAGATTATATAACAGACACTATAAAACACAGTACAAGACCGGAACCCAAATCTCATCTCACTTTAAAAGAAAAAACAAAGAGGCAGGAAAAATCCATGATAAGCAGAAAACCCTGGGTTAGAAATGCAGTCAAAGAACAGGACAATGCCTATTTCCTAGTGCATGCATTTAAGAAACAAGCGACAAAGTTACATCTCTACAGTTTGGGATGATACGAATTCAGGGGTTCAGTTGTCCAACTGTACTAAATTGCTTTCCTCCTTTTAGCAAAACCCTCTTTTTAGTCTAAATCATCTTTTGCATAGGATGTAAGGAAGCAATTTTCACTGAACCAGCAGAGGGGGCTAAAAGGCTATTCATGTCAACTACCAACTACGTCTGAGAAATACAGGAAGGATGCTGAGAGGAGACTAGAGGGAGATGAGGGGAAGAGGCATTCAAGATCCCTCTTTAAGGAGAACTGCTGAGATTCTACAGGGAAATAACCTCCCTCATTTGCTGTTAAATGTGGGCAGGATTAAATGAACTATCCAAAGTAATACTTCTGATAAAGTTATACCTACTAACACAACTTCCACTTTAAATTTAAGAAAGTTATCATTGGTAAACTTTAAACTACAAAATATTTTTGGCTAAGTATATTCTTAAAAATGTAAAACACCCAGGCATGGTGGTGTATGCCTACCACTCAGGATGCAGAGGCAGGAGGATGACCAGCCTGGTCCACAAATCGAGTTCCAGGACAGCCAGGGCTACATAGAAAGCCCTGTCCTGCTTCCCCTACCTCCTAACCCCCACTAAAAGAAAAGAAAAGAAAAGTGTATAAAACAACACTGACTACTGGCTATAAGTAGCTAATACCACTACTCTGCCTTAAAGAACATACTGAGACCATGACAGATAGCTGACTTGAAGCACACAGTTCAGGTAGCTCTTTAGAGTTCCTCACAATAGGAACATATGCCATCATTTTTTGAAAACAGTATAACATTTTAAAGGCAGCCATTATAAAAGTTAATTGTATGTATCATAGAAGCTTAAAGAATAACATAAAATCCAAACCAAACCATATACTTAAGATATGGACACTAACCTTTCCAAAGATGGTGTGCTTATTGTTAAGTTCATCTGCTCGACCCAGAGTAAAGAAAAATTGACTGCCATTATCATGTGGACCAGCATTTGCCATGGCAACCAGTCCTCTCCTATTAAAACGCAACCGTGAGTGAAACTCATCCTGCAAGAATGAAAGAGATTTTGTGACTGTTCTCAGTCATAAGAACCTTCATATTCAATCAGCTACGCAGCAGACCAGCAAGGCTCAGACAATTTCTAATCAAAAATGCTGAAGCTTTATTTAACTGATTTTGAAGTACAATCAAATCCAAATTTACTATCTGTTCAACACTCTTAAACCTGATTTCTGCAGCTTGTATCTTCTAAATATCCAGCCCCATAACTGTCTTAAGGAAGTCTATGTACACAGAAGAAGGATGGAAGCTCACAGGGCATCAGAGTCTAAGTCTCATTTCCCTACTCGCCTTCAGAGTCCCCCAAACGTTACACCTGTGCAGTTTTTCCAAGAAACCCATCTTTGAACCACTGTAAAGCCACCAGCTATTGCTGCCCATGTTATGAAGCAATGAGTGTCTTCTTGCTTTTCAATTCAGAGAATAAACCATAAGTGTATTAATGTGGTTTCACTGTGTTTTTAAAAGTCCTAAACCACCCTGAGTTGACTCTTCTCAGAGATGGCATGAGTCTGACTTGGCAGAGTGTAACAGTGCAGGAGCCACTGGTTCTCAGGTGCTTTCTGTATTCCGAGAGCTACTTAAAATTTCCCCTCAGACCGGACACTGGATTCATCCACGACACACACCTTAATACTATCAGTGCCTTTTAAGCATCAGAGGTGCTTTTCTTTACTATTAGTCTTAAGATCTGAACTCAGTACATCTCACCGGGAGCCAGATAGGTGTTTGCCTTCTAGGCCTTCAGAAGAACTGTAAAGCAGTCCTGTTTAAATTCCCCTCGTTTGTGTGTGGTGTTTCCGTACCATGTGTGCTGACACAATCTAACGTCATCTAAGAGGAGGGAAGCCCAACTGAGAAAATGCATCCATAAAATCAGGTTATAAGGCATTTTCTTGGTTGGTGTTTGAGGGGAGAAGGCCCAGCCCATTGTGAGTGGTATCATCCCTGGGCTGGTGGTCCTGGGTCTATAAAGAAAGCAGGCTGAGCAAGCCATGGGGAGCAAGCCAGTAAGCAGCACCCCACCATGGCCTCTGCATCAGCTCCTGCCTCCAGGTTCCTGCCCTGTATATATTGCTGCCCTCACTGCTTTCAATGATGAATTGTTATATGTGAAACTATGGGTGAAATATAAACTCTTTACTCCCCAAGTAGCTTTTGGTAATGATCTTTGATCACAGTAATAGTAACCCTAACTAAGACACCATGTTTAAAATGATCTATGAAAGAAGTTAATATAACTGTAGTATTTTAAAATAGCAAAGCAAATAGCTTAGAAAAATGTTAAAAAGAGAAGTTAGGATAAATAACAGAATTAACAGGATAAGGAATACTTCCTACACAATGGAGGTCCTAAAATTATGAGATCTAATTAACAGTCACCTGAGATTTTTTTAAATATCATTTCCTACTTTACGGGACCACTGTCATCTGAAATACAACATTGAGAAAACAAACAAACAAAAAAAAAAAAAAAAGAAAGAAAGAAAGAAACCAAGTTCCACTGTTCTTGTGAATAATCGCAATCACACTGTGGTGAGGCACTGCAGTACACAGCAGCAATCTGAGCACTCAGGAGGCTCAGGCAGGCAGGCGCAAACTCAAGGCCAGTCTGTACTATACTACAACTCCAGCTAGGGCGACCAGGGAGGACCCTCTTTGGAAACTGTAAAAAAAAAAATCCCACGGACCCAGGAAAAGTTGAAAGGAAATTCCAGACACTCTTTCCCACTAGAATAAATATGAAGTTTTCAAACATTTAAGAACCACTAACACTCATTCACTCAAAGAAGCTAGCTAGCAGTTATAATTAGACTAATAACACATGCAATTTTTGCTGTAGTTGAACCCATTATTGTTCCTAATTTTGTAAATATTTTAACTCTTTCCTGTTTTAAGTTTATGCTGGCAGTCAAGAAATCACAGGCCAAGACTGGAGAAATTGTTCAGCACTTAAGAGCACTTGTTGCTCTTGCAAAGGACCTGGGTTCAGCTACCAGCACCCACATAGTGGTTCACAGCCATCTGTAACTCCAGATCCAGAGAATCCAATGCCCTCTTCTGACCTCTACTGTCAGCAAGCAGCAGACAAAACACTAATGCATAAAATAAAATTAATAAATCTAATAAAATTTTAAATAAGAAATCACTGGCCCATTCTTGACCAATATATGTTTCCTATTTTTTGGCCTTCCTTCTGCTCACTTCATGACTGTCCATCATGCATGCACCTTGTACTATAGAGCTTGTTTGTGTACAGTAAGTTATACTGTATGGGACTGGTCCCACAAAAGCTTTAGATTGAAGTCATGGACCCTGGCACAGCTATATTTGTGGCTCTGACAAGGTGGAGAAGGTTATAAACACAATACAAGTGAGATGAAGACATAGGGCTGGGGCTCTCTTTCTAACCCAGTAGTGTTCATGTCCTCTTAAG
This sequence comes from Apodemus agrarius, assembly GCA_964023405.1. Taxonomy (NCBI): domain Eukaryota; kingdom Metazoa; phylum Chordata; class Mammalia; order Rodentia; family Muridae; genus Apodemus; species Apodemus agrarius. The sequence continues at coordinate 51,756,730 of OZ030020.1, read as the reverse complement.
AAAAGTACAAGAGTCCTTCCTCAGACCTCCTCAAGGCAGGAAGAGAGATAGATGATCAGTCACTGACTTGGACCTCCTACCCTCCACAAGTCAACAAGAAATAAATTCTTATTTAACCTCCAGTCTCTTGTAGCAGCTCAAACAAACTACTGAAAAACCCATATAGCATTTAAATCAATTGTTTTAACTAAACTAGCACATTCAATATTCTAAAACCTGGCTGCTGAGACCAGACACAGCCAAGTATCAGGAAATACACTATATGAACTTCTTTCTGAATCCTGCGCTCTCTCTCTCTCTCTCTCTCTCTCTCTCTCTCATTACAAGTTCTAGTTCTATCTTAATTTAATCTAGCACAAAGGCATGCCATAAAATAAAACTGCTCGGTAGATAATATTTGCTTTTATCTCTGAACAATTTTCCTCTCCGTTGTTGATTTTGTATACATACATTCTGTAGGACACTATCACTTTTGAAGAAGCGTTCCAGCTGACCTAGAATATAGTAAATTGATCTGACCTTGAATGGAGCTCCGTAGATAGACTCTCCACCAGTGCCAGTGCCTGTGGGATCTCCACCTTGGACTATGAAGCCAGGTACAACTCTATGAAAAATGGTGTTGTCATAGTAGGCTGAAAAACAATATATCAATTTCTAAAACTTAGTGCACTTCAATTCTCATAGTTAATACACAAACAAAACCACAGATTTAATCTCCAGAATGCTGAAGTTGGCTTTCAAACCAAAACCTTGCTTCTTCACTTCTTATAAAACATTCAATTTTCAAACACTATATGTTTCTACAGAAACAATGGTGGTTTAGTTTTTGGGGTTTTGCTTGTTTCTTTGTTTTTAATCTCTATAACTCTCATATTATGAATTATTATTTTTAAAATAAAAAGAAGTTTAATACACACCAAGGTCTCTCAGTTGGGGGAAAGAGAGGACTAACAATTCTGCATCCCAGGGCCACTTATCAACATCTTGAAATTTTTTGGTTATAGAATTGGGAAATTCTACTGGCATCTTGTACAAGAAGGCAAGAATATTGCTAAGTATCCTAAAGACCAAAGGATTGTCTCTGCAACAAAGAATAAGCAGTCCCTAAGGCCAGCACTGCTGAGGTTGAGAAGCCTAAGTAAGCAGAGCTGAGAGCTCATTTCGTGCCCCTTTCATTTCTCCTGATAGAAAATTAACTTACTAATGCACAAGAAATACAAACCTGTAGATAGGAAAGTTATTAACTTATTGAAGTTCCAGCACTGTCTGTGCAGTCTCCTTTTTAAAAAAAAGTTCAGTAAGTAAAATAACATATTACAGTTCAATTAAATATTCATTCACTTTCTAAGTGATTTTTAGAAATTATTTATACATAAAAATACAATTTCTAGTCACAAATATGCAGCATAAATGATACATGGTCTCCCTTAGAATGTCTTCTGAGACCAGAATCACTGAGAAGGAAACCACTAATGAGGTGACAACACAGCAACCCACGGAGTTGTAGGACACCCCCTAAAAAAACTCAAAATCAGTGCCTTTTGCTTTGTTTCTTTTCCTTCTTTTGTAACAGTTTTATACTATGTTTTGAACTGACAACTTTCAAAAATATTTATTTTAAATCTTTACTTATCTATATAGCAAAGACCTTTAAGTCCAAGATTATATCTATAATTTCAGATCTTTGGGTTTTTCAAAAGGATATGACCATCTGTGACACATGAAATCCTATGTCACTGAAAGCCACATCTGAGACCTCCTTTCTGTGCTTTCAATCATTTGCTTTTATTCTGAGAACTGTACATTGTTGCTGCTGTTGTTTTACTGAAAGGTGCATTATAAGACTCAGAAACATTGTAACTTCTTCAAATCATACTTTATAAAGATTAAATGGAGTTATCTACATTATTTTACTGCCCTAAGAAATACCTATCTTTTTATAAGTGTATGAATGCTTTGCCTGCATGTATGTCTGCATACCACATTCATGCTTGGTGACCATGAAGGTCAGAAGGTGGCACTGGATCTTCTGGAAGTGGAGTTCTTGATGCTTGTGAACTACCATACAGGTGCTTGGAAATGAACCCCAGACCTCCGACAGAGCAGCCAGTCTTAAGTCTTAAGTCTCAGCAGACTTAGGAGCTGAAGTGCTGAGTCATCTCTCCATCAGTCTTCTCAGGTTTTTAATTAACAACAATTTCATTAAATCTTGCCTGTTTAATCATTAAGAAAATTGCTCTGTGGAGAACATCATACTAAGTGAGGTAACCCAGTCTCAAAAGAATACCCATGGTGTGCACTCACTGATAAGTGGATATTAGCCTAGAATCTTGGAACACCAAAGACACAATTCACATACCAAATGATGTCCAAGAAGAAGGAAGGAGTGGACACTGGTGCTGGAAAGGATCACAGCATCAGTGTAGGGAAATAACAGAACAAGGAAGTGGAAAGGGGTGGATGAGGGAGCAGGGGGAGGGAAAAGGGCATGTGGGACCTTTGGGGGGCAGGGAACCAGAAAAAGGGAAATGAAATGTAAATCTAGAATATATCCAATAAAAAAAAGAAAGAAAAAAAATTGCTCTGGTTATTTCTATAAAATTTCCATTCTTTTCTTCTATCTACTGGTCTTATAAAAATGAGAGAATATTATTTTTCTTTTTGATGCAGGTAAGCTTTGTAGGCATCCAAATGAACCTCATGCTTATTTCATTGCTGTATTCTGTCCAGATTCTTTGTTTCTTTATTCACCTGGTCCATGGATTGCAATTTACCATTCATCCTTTCTAGTGTTTTTGTGATTTCACTTTCCTGTAAAATTTGAGCTTTTTAAACTTATTACCAGAAGTCAGACTTTTCTTTGTCTCATGTGTTTCTTAGCTTTGTTGACAGTTATTCTAACTAAACTACCTGTCTGATTTTATTTCCTTCCTGCCTGCCATAGCAATTATTAATAATGGTCTTTGCAGACCTATTTTCTTTGTCTCATCTGAGGGATTGGATTCTTTTATCATTATTTCCTTAAACTTTCCCCTGTCGTGATATATTTAACTAATATCTTCTATTTGGAGAGCTTTGTCCATATCATACAACAGGACACTCTGGACTCTTAAATACCTTGTTTCTGACACTACAAAGAACGCTGTCTCTAAAATTCAGATCTAACTGGAAGACAACGATTTGCCACCACTGGAGGCATTTAAAGTCTCCATTTAACGTATGTAGTACTTTCTAGAAGCCAATAAGAAACTGAAAACTGTACGAAATGCAAAGCTGCATAAACAAATATTCAAGAACCAAAAATACTAAGTGAATATAAAATTGTGCAAAGCTTCTTATAAAGAAAAATCATCATATTATGACTCAAAGTGATGCCAGGTGGTAAGCTTTATAGAAAACAGACTTTTAACAAAGTGATAAAAAAAAAAAAATGGCTCTACTTTAATAAAAAGAGAGTAAGGAACATGAAAGAAAGAAAGAAAGAAAGAAAGAAAGAAAGAAAGAAAGAAAGAAAGAAAGAGAGAAAGGGAGGAAGGGAGGAAGGGAGGAAGGGAGGAAGGGAGGAAGGGAGGAAGGGAGGAAGGGAGGAAGGGAGGAAGGGAGGAAGGGAGGAAGGGAGGAAGGGAGGAAGGGAGGAAGGGAGGAAGGGAGGAAGGGAGGAAGGGAGGAAGGGAGGAAGGGAGGAAGGGAGGAAGGGTGGGAGGAAGGCAGGCGAATATGAGGAGATTGGAAAAGGAGGAAAAGGAAATGGAATAATGGAATGTTCAGGAAGTAGAGAGAATGTTGACTGAAAGCATGTGACTAGTGGAATGGAAAAGAATGGAAAGTTAGAAGCCAGGTCCTTAAAGATCCCATATCATGTGCATGAACAGAAAGCCAAGAAAAACAGGGAAGACCAGACAGGAGGGAACTACAGTCGTGGAGATGGAAGTCGGCCATCTAGGGACGAAGCTGAAATCTGGTTTAGTGGTAGCTAACAGAAGTTTGCAATAGAAACAACCATTTCGCCATTAGATCAATTAGGCACAAGAAGGGAAGAAATGAATATAGTTCTGAAAGTAATAACCACTCGACTAGAGACAGCAGGAGAGTGGAAAGGGTGACACAGAACGAGAGGCATGCTTAGAGCGAATATCCACATTTAAAGGAAAGATGGAGTGAGCAGCAGCAGGTTCAACTTGTCTCTGTTGAAAGTGTAACAATTTACAGTCTGCCTGGAGGGAAGTTGCTACTCCTGCGTCTATTTCCTTATACACTGCTCAGTGCTGTGTGATTACTTGTCACCTCTGGATAATACCTGATCTCGATGCAAAAAACACATTGTAGTTTATCCTTTTCAATCTTTAAAAAGCTCACACGTCCAGGGTTTTACTTAAAGAGCTACTGTGCTGCCTTGGCTAGCCAGAAACTCAAGTGTTTCTACATGAACCTCCCAAGTGCGGGAACTACGGGAGCAGCCCAGCACACCCAACACACATGCCCAGCATGCCCAGCTAAGGCAGGTCTCTCTCCAGAATGTCAGGGGCGGTAATACTGACCCTCCAAACAAAGCTGAAGGAAATTCCTGCATGCTTTTGGGGCTTCCTTGGACCACAACTCTATGTCAATATCTCCAGCTGTCGTTTTCAATAAAACCTAGAGAAAGAACATGACGCCATATTAAGTATTTATTTTGCTTGATTGATTATTCAACTTGCAACACTAACAAGTAACATTTTCAATTTTTGAAATATTACAAACTCAGCTTGGGTTTGTTGTCATACTGAACAGACACTCATTACATTACAGCCCAATCATCATCAGGAGACTCAACACACTATTTTCAGAAAAGCACCTACCTTCTCTAATCACAGAAAACAAATTCTGATCATTCAAAAACCAAGAGTGAACCAGGCGGTGGTGGCACACACCTGTAATCCCAGCACTTGGGAGGCAGAGGCAGGCGGATTTCTGAGTTCGAGGCCAGCCTGGTCTACAGAATGAGTTCCAGGACAGACAGGGCTACACAGAGAAACCCTGTCTCCAAAAAACCCAAAAAACAAGAGTGAAAACTTAATTGCATTATTTGCAATAAAATGGGTTAGCAAATTATGAAATTAAGAAGTTAATGAACTCACTGAATTATGACATTATTAGACAATTTTATAATCATTTGGTTGATAATATCTCTGAACTCTACTTTCACATTAAAATCATGCTGTCCCTAATATGGATAAATATTTATTCTCTGTATGCACATTACAGGTGCATCCAGAGGCCAGCGGTCAGCACTGGGTATCTTTCTGGGTTCTTCACCTTTCTTTTTTATATAGTTCTTCTACTGACCTGGCCCGCCTGGTGAGCAAGGTTAGTAGTCCAGAGGCCCTGCCATCCCACAGGCTCCAGTCTGGGGTTTCAGATCCATGCAACCATGCCCAGCTTTTCATGAGAATATTGGCAATCCAGACTCAGATCTCCTTGTTTACACATCAAGCACTGTATCAACTGAGCTACCTCCCTGGCCCCTTGATGTTTTATCCCTGGCTTTTCAGTTAAGGGCTGATGGCTTTATAATCCAGTCTGCCCTCAAGCTCACCCTGACTCCTGATCTTCCTGCTTCCGATCACCCAACGTACTTGGAAGGCAGGCATGTGTCCCATGCCTTGTTCATGCCGTGCTGGAGACTGAACCCAGGGCTTTGTGTATGCTAGGCAAGTACTCTACCAAATTCGTTAAAGCCCTAGTCCACAGGAATATTCCCATCTAAATCTGGTGGTGACTTGCTAAAATGGTTATGTTTTACAAGGCATCATCTCTATAATAGGTAGGATCATTTAATAGTCTCCTTTTTACTGGTTCATGGCAGCAGTTACTCCTTTGTAGAACCAGATGCTTTATAACAACCAGAACTTCCACTAAGCCCAGAGGGTTAAATAGCTTATACAACTGGCTCAATAACTACAAATAACAAAAAGAATGTTAGATCCTAAGTTTGAGCATCATGGTACAGCTGGAGTCTCCAGTATCAATTTTTCTTTCCCACCCCTACTGTACAAAAGTTAACTAGTATTAATAATCTGTGGCTACCACAGAATGTTCTTGCAAGTAAAGACAGCAGAATAACTAAAACTAAACTGATCCTCATGAGGAATCTGTATATAAACCATACCTTTTTTTTAAAATTCCTTTGCCTTGTCACAAATACAGTTTTGGAAGTGGGGGAAGTTTAAAAATTGTTCAGGAAAGCCCTGTCTTTTAAGGATGCCCTAGAAGGTGTAATTTGAATGAGAATACTTTTCATTTTGTTTGGTTTCATTTTGTTTTTGAGACAGGGTTTCTCTGTGTAGCCCTGGCTGTCCTAGAAGTCAGTCTGTAGAACAAGCAGAGATCCCTCTGCCTCTACCTCCTGAATGCTAGGTTTCAAAGGGTGTGTTATCACTGCCCAGTGAGAATGTTTTTGGACAGCAAGATGAAAAGGGTAACTCCCTCTCCTCTCCCACCAGCTTGTACATTTTTTGCTACTTTATTTCAGAAGCCTAGGAGAGGCTATCTTTTTTTTTTTTTTTTTTTTTTTTTTGGTTTTTTCTAGGCAGGGTTTCTCTGTGTAGTTCGGGCTGTCCTGGAACTCACTTTGTAGACCAGGTTGGCCTCGAACTCAGAAATCCGCCTGCCTCTGCCTCCCAAGTGCTGGGATTAAAGGCGTGCGCCACTACTGCCCAGCTAGGAGAGGCTATCTTAAATTATGTAACACCAATGAATGCATTGCATCTTTAGGGGCTTTTTGGGAGGGGGGGCAACACACAGATCTTTTACAACTACTCTACAAGAATTATGAAATGAGAGAAGTGAAAATGCCTACATTATGGTAGATTTTTAAGGGCTTCATTAACCTATAAAGAACTATGGAAAAGCCAAGCATGGTGGTAGGCGCCTTTAATGCTAACACTCGGAGGCAGAGGCAGGCACATTTCCGTGTTCTAGGCTGCCCTCATCTGTGGAGCATGTGCCAGGTCAGCCTCACTACAGAGTGATGTCCTGTCTCCATTTTTTTTCCTTTATTACATTTTTTATTTAACTGTTTTTATTTGTTTATTTTTGTGTGTGAAAGAGACTACAACCTGAAGCTGGATAGATAACTCCCTCTATCTCAGAATGGAACTGAAATGACATTAAGCACTACTTCCTGACTTTCCAAAAGTCCTGTCTCTTTTTTTTTTTTTTTTTTTTTTTTTTGGTTTTTTGAGACAGGGTTTCTCTGTGTAGTCCTGGCTGTCCTGGAACTCACTCTGTAGACCAGGCTGGCCTCGAACTCAGAAATCTGCCTGCCTCTGCCTCCCAAGTGCTGGGATTACAGGCGTGCGCCACCATGCCAGGCTAAGTCCTGTCTCTTATATGCTTGAAATAAAACACTGTTAGAGGGACCTAGGCTTTTCTTCTTAGCAACCTTTTAAAGAATTTTGTGATGTTACAAAGACCATATTTAAAAGTAGTTCTGGGCTGGGCAGCGGTGGTGGCGCACGCCTTTAGTCCCAGCACTTGGGAAGCAGAAGCAGGCGGATTTCTGAGTTCGAGGCCAGGCTGGTCTACAGAGTGAGTTCCAGGACAGCCAGGACTACACTGAGAAACCCTGTCTCAAAAAAACAAAAAAACAAAGCAAAACAAAACAAAGAGTGGCATTTGTACAGGTAAAATAGGACACTACGGCAAGCGTGAAGGTCCTGCATTGCAGAATGGTCAGTCTGTTTTATCTCTACAAGCATTTATTAATTAAAATTAATATTGTCCTCTAGAAACATAGCTCAGCGTGAAATCTATCAGGGAATCTACTCCCATTCCTACGCAATAATATTCCTCACTCCCCCGCTGCCTCTGACAATTATCTCAAAAGATACTCCTCCAAGATGTTTTCCCCATCATTTCCTGTTTTTCACCCCATCATACTGTCATGGCAATATAATCTCTTCTTCAATACCTCCCAAGCAAAGGCAGGCGTGTGGATGCACGCCTGTAATTCCAAGATAGGGAATTAGCAGCTAGCCATATATATACATATACAAGTGTGTGTGTGCGTGTGTGTGTGTGTGTGTGTGTGTACACATAGAAAGGTAGAATACCAACCTTTGTATCATCAGCACCTAGTAGAGTGTGTGGTGCCAAGGAGGCCTTCAATAAATGAGTGTAGAGAATGCATGAGCTCCAAGTTAAACAACAACCAAAAATGAACAATCTTAACGTTAAGTCTTAAAAACAACAGACACTAGAAGGCGCTCACGTGAGTTGGATCACGGAAATTAAGGAATGAGAAGACTAGCTAATAGAGAAGTTATCAAGAACGCTTTCAAAAATATGCTGAGAGATGTCACCGTAAATAATATAACACTGGCCATAAGCAGGATGTGGAGGACAGTTCTTTTGGTCTTTCCAACTCTTAAGATCCCCGACACCTGCCCCTCCCTTCCCGCCCCCAATCGGGGTGCTTTCAATTAGGGTGTCCAGGGGGTGAGGCTCTCACCTTCCCATTTGTGGGCGGCTCCTGGATGTAGATGTTACTCATTTTGCTCAGTGCTCAGGACTCAGTTCTTTAGTGTGGCCGCGAGCGAATGGCGGGTCTTCGGCGATGCCCACCTGTTAGTACACAATTCTTTAACTTGGGGAAAACTTCACTCGGTCAGAGTCGGACAAGACAGCCGTACTAAGCACAAGTTACTCCCCAAACTAGCTTCTCATGGACGCCGCCATGTTGCTCCCGGACCGGAGCACCGCTAACTCCGGGAGGGGGGACTTCCCTGTCCTTCAGGAAACTAGAAAAGACTACAAGACCTCTGCAACTCTAGAGAATTTGCCGTGTCGTTTATAATACTAGCTGAGGGGACAATCCGTACATCCAGGTGCTGCGTCCAGGCCAGGCGTTTGCAGATGGCACTCACCTCCCGGAGCTGGCCGAAATGGTTCCGACCACGTGTGCTCCGCGGTAGGACATCCCCTGGAAACTGGATCCGCAGCCACTTAGTTCCGCCAACCCTGGATGTGCATCCGGCCTTCCCGGCCGTGTGAAGTTACAGTGGCCGGGTAGGAGAGATCCCGCCGAGAGTGCGTTGTCCTCGCAACGGACCTGAACCTATCGCGATCTCGAAAGCCCAGGAAAGCCCAGGACTCCGGCGATCCCACTCACCTGCATCATGGCAGTCCCAGGTGAAGATCAACCGCAGGGCTCTCTCACTCCGGAGGAATGAAGCGAGCAGGAGAGTCCAGGGCACAGGGGTGGCAGCGAGTACTTGGGGACTTAGGCGAAGGCCTAGAAATTTAGAATTGGTTGGTTTACATGAAGAAGTTTACACTCCAAGTTCAAAGAGGGGTGGGAAAGACAGGGAAAGATCATCTCTGTCATTCTTGGGCAAGCCCAAACTGCACACAGTTAGAGGGAAAGTGTATTTTAAGAGGCACAGGGGACTTGGTGACAATGAGGCCTAAGGGGACAAGTTGCCCAGAAGACTGTAGCTTTCACAGGATTTCAAAATAAAATTCGAAATGTGAACGTTTGCCGAGTCCAGGTGGCTCTACACATTATACTGAAAATCAAGTCAAGAAGCGCACCTGGGGTTTGTTCTAGCTCCTCCAGCCTGTAGTTACAGTGTGGCTGTAGGCCGGTTGCTGTGCCCATGTGGGCCCCAGTTTACCTATCAGTTTCAAGAAGGTGCTTTCTTGAATTAGATCTAAGATTCTTTGTAGGTTCCACTTTTGTGTTCAGTGGTTTCTAACCTAGAAACGGCAAACTGAACTCCGGGGATTGTTTGTGTTTGCTGCTCCAGTTTACTGGGGAGCGGCAAGAACTTCCCCGAGCCGGCTTTGTCAGAATGTTTGTGCAAAACCCTATCATCTGGCAAGCGTTTTAAAGAAATATACTCGCCTCACATCTCAGATTCACAATGCATAGTACTGTAGGAAAGACCCTGAAAATATTTATGAAGCCGCAACTTTGCTTAAAACTGCCCCTTCCGGCTACTGTTGGATCCCTCTTTGCTCGGGCAGCCTTTTCTGAACTTTATGCGAGAGATAGCAGTTGCAGGGTTGGGGTGGGGCTGCTCTGAGCCTAACTTCTGCAGAAGAGCACACCGGGAGCTGTGGGAAGAGAGGTGACTCTACATTCTATCTTGAGTGTGTTGCAGTGAACATGATAGGCACCTTTACTCTCTTAGCAGGGAAAGGGAGGAATTTACAGAAAGTAAATTGGCAAGCAAAAACTGTTAGGACAACTAATAGGATACTGAGAGTACAAAAGGCCGTTCCAGACGAGAGCTAAAGAAATGTGAGAGGGCGGGGAACCTGCAGGAAGAGGGAGCAGGGTACCGGAAGGAAGAGGAAGTAGAAGAGGAAATGAAAGATCCCTGCTGTGACTAACCATCAGCTAACCTGAAAGAAATGTGAAATTAACTAAAGAGATAAACCAAAGTATCAACTTTTTACTATGTAACCCGTGTATCTGATACTATGTCAAACATTGTAATTGTTTTCTTCCTTTAATAACCACTGCTGTGAGATAGCTGTTGCTAGTCTCACTCACAGATGGAGAAATCAAGTAACTTGCTTATTACAAGAGCTAATGTAGGTTTATCCGAGCCCTTCACCACCAAGCATGCAAATGTGTTCTCCAACTTCTCCATGACACAATAGATTTCCTGGGCCTGAAGGACCTTACGAGCAAAAACAAAGTGTTGGGATGTTAATCGACAGTAGGAAACCACTTAACGGATTTAAGAAAAATTACATTTTAGGATACTGTGACCTAGAGAAGAGTTAGTTAACTTAGAGACATTGTTGGTACTTACAGGTGATTCTGGTAAATTATGTTACCATTGCAGATGTGGTCTCATTAAGAGAAGCAGCTAACTAGGAAGTGTGTTGGTCATGGTAGAATCACTAAGAATTGATTGCTTTCATGTGGGTGGAAAATGAGGTTAACCTTGTTCTTGACAATTAGCTCATTGAGGAGGCCTCATAACTGGGAAGACATTCCTCAAGATCAGAGTTGAGAGAAGTCGATGAGGTCAGTCTGGAGCTTGTGTTGAGGTTGGTCTGACACAGGAATGGAAATGGCCAATAGACAGCATGGGAATAAACAGATACTAGGCAAGAAGTCAAAACCAACACTTATTATAGGAATACAGGGATAAAGCGTGAGGAACTTGTACGGATACAGTGAGTAATGTGTGAAGGGAAGACCTGACCGGAGCCCAGGAATAACCGCCTTTAAGGGGTAGAAGAGGAAGATGAGCCTGCATGGTACTTGCCTAGGCATTTTGAGAGGCTCTGGGGACCTCTGGTCACACAGTTGCACCCAGAGTTGGCCTGCTGTCGTTGTTCATTATTTGATCAGGCACTCTGGTATGAACGCACTGTAAAACTTTAGGAATGAGAATGTGCTCCTTTAGAAAAGGGACAAAAAGTGACTTCTCTTCTAGCTTTGTTTGAGATGCTCTTAAACTTGAGGCCAGTGTTGTTTTTTTTTTTTTAATGTTAACCTTTCAATTCAAAATAATGTTTCAAAGCGTAATAATAAATTGTGTCATTAAGCCAGATGGAACGACTTACATAAACTGTTTAAACCCACCAAAAAAAAAAAAAATTCAAGATAATAGGCTTGACAGGTGGCACAAACGCACAATGCAACTGCTTTAGAAAATGCAGACACAGAAGGTGTTAAGATAATTTCTTGGATGATCGATCCAGACGCTGCATGGAAGGAAAATGGGGCTCCATTGAAGTGATCATCAAGAAGGACAAGTATTGTGTCATGCTCTTTTATTTTAGGTGTGATGGATTCAGCTTGGGGTGATTCTGCTCCTGGTTATTATAAGGTATAACTATAGAGTAATGAGGCTGCTTTTCACAAGCCACCAGCCCTGTCTGCTTCAGTGGTCACGTGCTTCCACTGCATTGTATGCCAGCTTAAACCATTATGTAGGTAACAATGAGATACTGAAGATCATAGGGGGAAAAAAATCTTAGACACTTATTCATTTGACAAATGGCATTGAGCATAGGATTCAGTGAAATTTACTTTCTTTGGAACATTTTTTTTTTTTTTTTTTTTTTGCTCATTCACAGTTGTTCCGTCTAGCTTAGCTGTTGAAGTTGTATCAGTAAGTCAGTGTTCTCCATCAACAGTTGACCTTGTCCAGGTGGCAGCGTGTGTTACAGAGAAGGATGGTGTGGAAGCTGACCATGTTCAGTCTGTATAGCCAGGGTAGAGAATGAAACGGCCAAGTCAGCATCCCAGTCTCACATCCCTTCAGCATATTGTGGCAGCGTCTCCAGAATGACAAGTGGGAAGTCACACCACAGCCAACTTTCCTCAGTCAGACTGTAGGTAACTTCTCTCTCTCACAGGCTGCTGGAATAATGTTCATGAATCATATCTGGTTCTATCATTCCTGAGGAGCAGCAATCTGTGAATTTTCTTTTTTTTCTTTCTTTCTTTTTTTTTTTTCTTTTTTTTTTTTGTTTGTTTGTTTGTTTGTTGTTGTTGTTTTCCGAGACAGGGTTTCTCTGTATAGCCCTGGCTGTCCTAGAACTCGGTAGACCAGGCTGGCCTCGAACTCAGAAATCCACCTGCCTCTGCCTCCCAAGTGCTGGGATTAAAGGCGTGCGCCACCACTGCCCGGCGTGAATTTTCTAATTCTCTTTAAGCCACTTTCATAGACTCTTTCCTTGTCCCAGTAACTAGGGGGCACAGTACCTTGAATTTCTTCAGGCTTCTAAAATATTAAAGTTCCCTTACCTGCAGGAATAATGTGTGTAGCCTGAGCACGACCAATTCTTCCTTTTCCTGCCTTTCTTATGTATTCTCCAATGAGACACACACACATACACAAACAAAAACAAAAACAAAAACAGAAAACCCAAACCCAAAGCCCCTGGCTTCTTCAGCTCTTTTCTGGCCTCTCAGGAGTTTTTCCACCTGTGCTGTGTGTCCCTGTCATCTCTCCATATTTTTTTTTTTTTTTTTTGGTATAGAATAGAGTTTATTCAAGGAAGAGGATGGGAGTTAATGATATAGTGGAGGCAGAGAGAGAGAGAGAGAGAGAGAGAGAGAAAGAAGTAGAGAGGAGTGGAGGCCAGCCATGACCAAATGGAGAGAGGGGGGAGGGGAGGAGAGCCCAAGAGGGGCAGAGAGGTGAGAGCTAAGAGCGAGAGCGATGAGAGAGCCTGTCATCTCTCCATTATCGGTGTTCTTATCTTACTTGGAGACCGTTGCACACCTGCCTTAGATTTCCAGCTGTCTCCCACTTTTTTTTATGCTTGTGAGCAAAACTATATGTTGTTTCTCATGTTGGCCAGCACCATCTGACCTGCTGTAACAGCTAGTGTACACTACCCTAGGGAATCTAGAACGATGGATTCATGATAATTCAGACATGATTCATTCATGTGTATGACTTTTCTAAGAGTTACACCCATTTACAGGATTTATAGCTCATTCATGACGACCACAGTCCAGTGCTGGAAGTCTTGCTTTGGCTTCATCAGACAGTAGAATATATCCCCAAGGTTTATGGGAACCTGGCTCCCCAGTTAAGCGCTCACTGATTTGGGGCAGCATCTGTACATGGGAGGGAAAGGGAATGTCTGCTGGGGGAGGGGCCTCACAGTGCTGCCTTGCCACTCAGGTTCTCAAGAGTTCTCAGTCCCACTGCCCTAGCTAGAGTTGTCTGAACAACAGATGCTAGTGAGTAAGCTGTGATTATATCACTTTTTTTTTTTTTTTGCCTCTCTTTTGTCTTGGTCTGAAAGGCCCATGTAGAAACTTTTCATTGGGCAGCTTGGGAATAACTACAAATGATGCTGGGATCTCAATTTAGCTAAAGGTCCGTGAGGATGTAGCTCGTAGGGAGATCTGGTTAGTTCTTTTGTCATAAAAAGTTTTGTCTCTGTTAAGATAACCTAAGGGAAAGTTCATGTTCCTTCTAAAACTATCAAGCGCTTGAAGAATGAGTTCGCATCCGTCTCTCTTGCAATGAGTTCAGTTCTAGCACAGGCTGAGGTGAAGCAGTTTTGCACCTGTCTGTTACTGTTAGTCTGTTGCAGAAGTAATAATGGTGCATGGAGCAGTTTATTCAACATCTGTGGTTTCTATGGAAACAAACTTAACACTGACCCATATTCTCTGAGTGTTTTTTTTTTTATCAATGTGCAGTTATTTTCATAATGGAGAAGCCTTAGATTAGATTAATCCAGTTGTATTCCACAATGAATCCTGGTAACTGTGGCATATGAGTTCTCATGGGACAGAGTAGAGACAGGATGTCTAAAGGGAAGGGACCAGTGCACAATGCTCAAAAACTTCAGCAGGGATGCCTTTTTCTGATTTAAATATACAGACACTTGAAAGTGACAATAGAATTTGAGGTGAAAGCAGGCTTCAGAAGAACTGCAACTAGTGAATTCTTAGGAAGGTATCACATGGTGATGAGTGATACCAGAAAGGTTCTAGCTGTCACTCAGCCTAGCTGTCACTCCGAGGCTAGCTGACCTGACGGTGGGGAAATGTTACAAACCTCTGTAACTGTGGGATTTCCTAGATGGCTCCAACATCAGGGGCGTGCTATGATATGCTATGGTCTCTGACATAAGGGGCACATTCTCATACTGTTCTCTGAGGTTGTCAGCAGCAGTAGAGCTGGCTACACATACAGTGTTGTAAGATGTGTTTACAAGAGCAGCTCATTGAGTGTATTTTCCCCCCAAACTAGAAGTAGGAAGAAATAACTAGTGTTTCAGTTTTATCATAGTAAAGAAATGGTTTAAGAATTATTTTCATTCACAATTACTGATGTTTTCTATCGGTTCTCTACACTTACTATATTGGCAACTCCATTTGAAGGATTTAGAAAGTGACACTCCCTTCACCAGACAGTGGATTGATGCTCCATGGGCCTTTCATTGCTTCACAGAAGCCACTGGTAGAAGATAAAATTCATTGTAACATTCAATGGAGTATTCAGCCACAAAAAAGAATACATTGTGGTGCATGCTATCCTTTGCCTGATTCTTGAAAACACTGTGTCAGACTTAGGAATAGTGTGTTCAGACAGACTAATAGAAAGTAGACTAGAGTGGCTGAGATTTGAGGAACATGCATGTGTTTGGTGGGTGGAGCTACTCTTCTTGATAAAAATCATCCAGAGGAGGACAGGAAGTGAGAATTGTACATCATTTTGACTGTTCTCCATGCTGCTGAATTGTACATTGAAGTAATAAAAATCCTCTTCTTAGTTGTGTATATTATCACAATTATAAAAGATCAGTTTTCTTTCATTCCTAGTGTTTATATCTTTAAGACCTTTTGTATGTACTGACCCACAGAAATATTGTCAATATTTGTAAACTTTTTCAAATTGGGATATGTAACTACTTTGTTTTCATGACTCAAAGTTAAGTGCTGATTTTAAGTGATTTTTTTGTAATGATACCTTAGAATTACAGTGATGGGATTTTACCAATTTCTTTGAGAAAGATGGGATTATTTTTTCTGAAAGACAAAAAAATAAAAATAAAAAACCATTAGTTGCACCCTAAAGTATACACACACATACACTCTATAATGTTAATTACATTTCAACATTAAGCTATAGTATCCTACAGTCTCTTCCCCCATGTTGTCGGATTCCTAACATGTTTAAGTTCTCAATTATAATGCCGGGTTCCTATTGAATTAGAAAAAAAAATATGTTCTTGAAAATATTGGTCAAACGATTGGATAAATTCGCTTTCAGTAAGTTGACTGTTCATCAAAATAACAGAGTAGTGTTGCTAAGATTAGAGATTTTTTCCCCCAAAGGAATTTTAGTAGAAAAGGTTATCTTAGGTTTTTCTCATATGACAAAGTCCTTATTCTCACTTATATGTATTTCCCCAAATGTTCTCCAATTGTATTTCAGGTTGCAACAAGGACAATGTTCGAGCAGGCTGCAGAAAATGTGGCTACCGTAAGTGTTCTGAAAAGTAACATTGTGTCTACTGTGCTTGTTTTCTCTGTCTTTTGCTTCCTGGGGGCTGGATGACTCAATATCCTGACCTCAGGAGCTCTGTGGGTGGCCCTGAGCCCTTACCAGGGTTTGTATTAGACTCCCTATGTGGTAACTAGCTAATAAGATGCTGTGAAAAGTTGGGGGTCAGCTGTAGACTGTTTGGAGGAAATAGAACTAAAATAATTGAAAATATGAAAGTAAAAGACTATCTATAAAGAAGAATAGGTGGTGCTGGAAAGATGGCTAGGCCAGTTTAGAGCACTTGTCCTTTAGAGGACAAGGGTTTGATTCCCAACACCCATGTGGTAACTCATAACCATCTGAAATTCTACTCCCAGAGTGGAGCATTGTTTACTGGCTTCCACAGGCATGCACGTGGTACACATACATACATGCAGGTAGGCCAAACACCCATATATAAAAAATAAAATAAGTAAATCTTAAAAAATGTAAACATGTTTATAATGTTTGTATGTTTTATATGTGTGTATACATATATGTGTGTATATGTGTGTAATATATATGTGTATATGTCATGTATATATGTATATGTGTGTAATACATATACATTCAGAAAGAGAAATAATAGGGGTGTATGTGTGTAATATATATATACACCCCTATTATTTCTCTTTCTGAATACTAGATGAAGACGTAAAGGCATTGAAGTGATTTTAATGTTTCCTGAATGTATCCCTTTGTATAAGGGTTTGATTGGCTCCAGAATTTCTGCTCATGGGCAGAAACCTATTGAGTTCAATGCTGAGTCCAGGGGATTACGCTAGTAGAACTAGAAGGTACAGTCAAGCCTGTGTAATTGCATATTGTATCACAAATGTGATTTTATTCTGTAAACAGCATTCCTGGAGGTTAGGTCCAGCAGCTCTTCAGTCCTCACCAATAAATAGTTATCCTGGAAGCGCTGGCTGCCTCTAAAGTCAACTGATGTCCCCGCCAACTACACTGAACTGTTAGGATATTCCAGCTCATTAAAGGATTATTTTCTTTCTTTCTTTTTTTTTTTTTTTTTGAGACAGGGTTTCTCTGTGTAGTCCTGGCTGTCCTGGAACTCACTCTGTAGACCAGGCTGGCCTTGAACTCAGAAATCCACTTGCCTCTGCCTCTCAAGTGCTGGGATTACAGGTGTGCGCCACCACTCCTGGCTCAAAGGATTATTTTCTAACAAATTAAGTGATTAAACAAAGATTCCAAAGAATACCACGAAATTGTTTTATGAACTTTGTTATTAGAAAAATAACTTACTAATAGATAGAACAGACTACAATTAAACTCTACAGAAGGTTCCTGGTCTTCATCTTTATGAATAGTCCCTCTGCTGGTCCTGGCAACAATGATTTGTGTACACACCTCAGCACTTAACTAGATGCACAGTAGTTGGCACATACATGGCTTACCCATTCTGTACTTTGGTTTTCTTTCTGCAAAATGACAGTTATAGTATTGTCTTGATTAGGGTTTTATTACTGTGAAGAGGCACATGAGCAGGGCAAGTCTTATACAAAAATATTTCATTGGGGCTGGCTTACAGTTTCAGAAGTTCAGCCCATGATCATGTCAGGAAGCATGACAACGTGTAGGCAGTCATGGTGGGGGTGGGGAGCCAAAAGTTCTAAATCTTGATCCAAAGGCAGCCAGGAGGAGGCTATCTTCTGCACTGGTAGGAGCCTAGAGACCTCAAATCCCACCCCCATAGTGACTCACTCCTTCAACAAGGCCACACCTCCTAATAGTGTCACTCCCTGGGGCCAAGCCTATTCAAACCACCATAAGTAACTAACCTCCTAGAGGTTGCTGTGAATGCTAGATGTGCTTGTGTTAAGTAATGACTTCAGGTCATTGGCCAGCAACAGTAGGTCATCAATGTTTGTGGGCTGTGAATGTTGCGTATTAGAAAACTAAGGCATGGGGTCTTCCACTACAGGATCTGGACATGGAACTTGAACTCTGATTACCAGGTTTCATGCTGTGTGGTGCTCTCTGTTTTCTTACTCTGTGTAGTGGTAAAATATATTTCCTTAGTGAGGGTTTCTATTGTTGTGAAGAGACACCATGACCACAGCAACTCTTTTTTATAATTAAATGTATTTATTTACTTACTTAGCAACTCAATATCAACCCTTCCTCTCCTCCCAGTATCCCCTCATGCAAGTCCTCCTCCATTTCACCTTCCCCTTTTGTTTGGCCTCCCCCTGAGGCCAGCCAAGGCAAGTGGTCCATTTGGGGGGGGGGGGTCATCCGCAGGCAGGCAGGCAACAGACTCAGGGACAGTCCCTGCTCCAGTTGTTGGGAGACCCCCATGAGGACCAAACTGCTCGTCTGCTGCATAGACCACAGCAGATCAGAAAGGAAAGCATTTAATTGGGGCACCATGACCAAGGCAACTCTTATACATAAAATATTTAATTGGGGCTGCCTTACGGTTTCAGGGGTTTGTCCATTGTCCTCACCGTGAAAAGCACATCAGTGTGCATGCTCACCTGGTGCTGGAGGTGCAAGAGTTCCACATCTCCATCTGAATGCAGCCCAAGGAGAGAACTGACTGGAGAGGCTAAGACCTCAGACTCCTCCCCACAAAGACACCTTCCTCCACACCTACTCCAACAAGGCCACACCTCCTAATAGTGGCACTCCATGTGGGTCAAACACAGAGTCTGCCAGGGCCATTCCTCTTCAAACCACAGGTGTGGATGGATGGATAGATAGATAGATAGATAGATAGATAGATAGATAGATAGAAAGAAATGAATATATATGTTTCATTTCTGTAGCAATATTCTCAGGAGTGGAAATATTGAATTGTCTTGTGGACTTTTTGAGAAACCACCTAACTTTTCCACACTGGCTATACTTTATATTTCTTACTACTAATTAAAAGAAAAAAAAAAAAAACCTTCCCGTGTTCCCACATTCTCATTAGCATTTATTACTTTTCCAATTTGATGACATTTATAAATGGGTATTGATAAGAATGTTTGACCATTGTCCCTAGTTCCAGATACAGATTGGGTGAAAATCCTTGGGCTTCCCAAGTGAAAAAGCTAATAGTAGCACTTATAGCAAATGTTTTCCAACCAAATCTGGGTTTCTTCTTATGACTCTTAGTGAACTCAGTATGGACACTGATTGCTAGAGGACCACATGGATATTTAGAAGGTGGAAACTAGCCCTCCAGGGACGGGAATGTTCATACAGGTGACATCAATCACCTGTGGTCAACAATTTAATTAGCAATTCCTGTACAATGGAAATCCATAGACAACCCTAAACTACAGGGTTCTAAGTGCTTTTGGGCTGATAAATATACAGAGGGTCTGGGGAGGTGGCACACCCAGAAAGTGGCTACTCCTCACAGACACACCCAGATATTTCCATTTAGCTGCTTGTGAGCTAAGTACTTCATAATAAAGTGCAAATGGTAAGGTATCTGCTTCCTTTCACTCAGTGAACCATTATCACGAATTGTCAGATTTGAGGAAGTTTTGGGAACCCTGTGACTTTATAGTTGGCCAGTCTGTGTGAGTAGGCCAGATTTGTGATTGACATCTGAGGTTGGGGAACATTATGAACTGAACCCAGGCTGCACTAAGCCTGGAAGGTGTCCAAACTGGGCCGGCAAGATGTCTTAGGAGAAGCCTAACAATCGATTGTCCCCACAATGCGTTTAAAAGCAGAAGGAAAGACCTGACTCAGCAGGCAGCCCCTGACCAATATGTGCACACCTTGGTGCAGATGCATGCTCCCTACACACAGACACACAGACACACAAGAATAACTAAAATTTAGGGACAAAATTAATTCTATAATACTCAGTGTCCAGAGAGTAAAGAACGAGCAGTTGGTGTGGAACAAAAGTTACCTGCGCATTTGCTGTGCAAAGTGTTGTAAGGAGAACATAAACCGTACTGATAGATGTGAAGTTGTGTTACTGATAGATGTGAAGTTGTGTTGCTGATAGATGTGAAGTTGTGTTACTGATAGATGTGAAGTTGTGTTGCATTGTTATTTTGGTTTACTTTTCTGTAATAATTTGGAACAACTGCTCATATGCTTTTTGGCCACTTGTATTTTTCTGAAGATATTTGTCTTGTCTTTTTTTTTTAAGACTGCATCATGTTTTCATTGAGTTTTAGTTGTTCCTTATGTGCAGTTAGCAGACTTAACAGTATCAGATTTATGGCTTATAAGTATTTTTCTCATTCTCTCTAAGTTATTTTTCCCTTTCCTGGTAATATTGTTTGCAATTTTTTTCTTTATTTATTTAATATGTGTAAGTACACTGTAGCTGTCTTAAGACACTCCAAAAGAGGGCATCAGATCTCGTTATGGATGGTTGTGAGCCACCATGTGGTTGCTGGGATTTGAACTCAGGACTCTGGAAGAGCAGTCAGTGCTCTTAACTGCTGAGCCATCTCTCCAGCCGTCCCCCTTTTTTTCTTTAAAGATTTTTTTATTATATGTAAGTATACTATAGCTGGAAGTTTTTTTAAGTTTGATAAAACTAAGTTTTCTTTTGGTGTTTTATGCTTTTGGCATCACATTTAAGAATCTTGACAAATCCAGATGGTGAAGATTTACCCTATGCTTTATTCTGAAAGCTTGGGGTTTGGGCTCGTACATTTCTGGTCTGTTGGTCCTCTTTGAGTGTGGTTTTGCATGTGATGCACGGCGAGGGCCTGTGCTATTGCTTCTCGTGTAGAGGGCACTTGCTTCAGCTGCTGGCCTCCCCCTGAGTGAGAGACTGGGCACTCAGAATCCAGTTAGCCATTGCATCTTTCCTTTTCTGGTCACTGACGGAATTCCTGCGGTGACAAGAGAATGGGAGGGATTGATTGCTTCTCTTTAGCTCACGTCTCCTGGGCTTCTAACTATCGTGGTCTGGTCTGTTGTCTCTGGGCCCCCCTGAAGGCAGAGTGAGATGGAGGGTGTGTGTGCTCGTCTCACCTCAGACAGGAGGCATAGAGTCCATGCATCTGCTGTCCTTTTTCCTCTGTACTGCATTCTGGGAAGGTGCAACCCACATTTGGACTGTGTCCTACTGAACCTGGCCTCTTGCTAACGGAGTTTGAGGATTCGGTTACTCTACTCAGCCAGCTTGCCCCAGGGATCCCCTGTCTCTGTGTGACAGGGGACTACAGGTCGACACCATGCCCACCTGACCTTTTTGTTTTCGTAACAGGTGCTATCGTGTTATAGGGATCCAAACTCTGGCCCTCACACTTGCATGGCAAGTGCTTTGTCACTGAGCTAGCTTCCCGGCCCCTTACCTTCTAATAACGCTTTACCGTTCTTCATCTGAGTCTCTTTAGAAAAGAAGCCCCAAGGAGATAAATGGTTGGAGACACAATGGTATCCTAAGCATCTTTCACTTAAACCCCGTAAGAAAAACCACAGCAACAGACAAAAACCAAACTCCGTTGCAGTGTCACAAGTAATTTACCATGTCACTGTCATTAACTCGAAGCCACACCAATTGTGGGGACTCCTAAGCATTTGTCTTGCATGTTGATTTCAGTGCCAGGCATGTGGGTATAACGCTAACTTACTAAGATTGTGTCAGGAATTCTGGTCCCAAAGGCTACAGTGCAAAACCCTCTTTTCTGTGCTAAGTGCATTGCACTGGAGGGAAATGTGATAATGATAGAACTAAACCAAGAAACCTAGCTCAAAAGAAGAAAGGCAACCCACCTCGCTTGCTGGGAAGCAAAGGGTCTTAAAGAGAAAGCAGAGAGTGCATGCCGAACACACAGTGAGTCACACACTGACGGGATGCCGGCAGGGCTGTGTGCAGTTAAGCTCTAGAGCCCTGGCGTGGCAGGGTGCCTAGAGCAGCCTCTGACATGCAGCCAGGATCCCTGCCCTACCTGTGAGACAGAAATTAGGAACATTTCTCTTAACCATTTCTCTCAAACCACTCATGTTTGAGAATCTACAAAATAGTAATTAGAAGGAAACGAACAATAAGCACTCGGCCACCAGACCTTTCCTTGTCCAGTAAGGGATGAACTGTGCAGTCCACACTGAGACAGGATCTTTTGTTCCAGTGCTAAGAAATTCCTACTGAAAGGCAGTCTTCTAAATGCTTTCCCTAGTTAACTGTCTGGTTGCTGTGACAGAGTCCCAAGCAGGAAGGTTACTTACAAGAAGGAGAGTTTCTTTAGGCCCACAGTTTAGAGGTATAGTTCATCGTGGCAGAGAAGTCATGGCAGCAGGCGCTTGGGACAGCTGCTCACACTGTACCTACAGGCAGGAATATTGTTGCTAAGGTGTGCCATGGCAACATGTGACCATCAGGGGAAATCTTGAGGAGGTTGTTCTCTTCTCCCACCATGGGGGTCGCAGGGATGGACTCACGTCCTCGGGCTCAGGAGCAGCAGATGGCTTTACCCACTGACCCATCAGGTTGGCCACACTGTGTCCTTTTTGTTCAGTCCAGGACCTGGCCCAAGGAATACTGCTGCCCATGTGTAGGGTGAGTCTTCCCTCTCCAACTAACCGAATCTAAACCCTCAGAGCATGTAAGGGGCTTGTCATCAGATGAGCCTCGATCTTCTCAAGATCAAATCAGCGATAACCATCACAGTGAACAATTATTGAAGCTTCCTCACTAGAAGAAATTTAGGAAAACTGATATCAGAATTTAAATATTCTTTTTTTTTTTTTTTTTTTTTTTTTTTTTTTTGAGACAGGGTTTCTCTGTGTAGTCCTGGCTGTCCTGGAACTCACTCTGTAGACCAGGCTGGCCTCGAACTCAGAAATCCGCCTGCCTCTGCCTCCCAAGTGCTGGGATTACAGGCATGCGCCACCACACCCGACTCTAAATATTCATTTTTGAATCCTTTAAAGAGAGATGAAAGATGTAACCACATGAGTTCGCGGAAAAGCTGGGGGAATGGGATAAAATACAAAGTTTCATGCATGAGAGTATGTTGTTAGTTACCCTGATCTAAACAATGTAAAATAATGTGTGCTTATTGAAAGAGAAAACAGTGATTCAGTATTCTGAAATGTATGGCAAGAGCCCCCACAGTGCTTCTCGAATGAGAAGTTTCAATGAAGAAGGGAAGAGTTCTGTTGGAAGATTGTATTCCCACAAGAATGTAGGGCATTGTACTAACCCACCGACAACACAATACAAGTTAGACTTTGGTGTCGTTACCGAGCTCTACTCGGTCGCCTACTGTGGAGTACCTAAGCAACAAGCACAGATATGGATGTGGTTTTTTTTCCTTCTTCTCTCTTGTTTTCTTTATTTAGCTGGTCATCTGACTTTCGAGTGCCGCAATTTTCTCCGGGTAGATCCCAAAAGGGACATTGTGTTGGACGTCAGCAGCACAAGTAGTGAGGACAGTGATGAAGAAAACGAGGAGCTGAACAAGCTGCAGGCTCTGCAGGAGAAAAGTAAGCCGTGGCTTCTCTCCATTGTCCCCTCTGACTCACAGGACGCTTATGTAACTGTGCTCATCACAGAGGTGTCTGTCTTAGTGCATGTGAGGGCTACAGCATAAGTGAGAATGTCGGCTTTGATGGAAGCCATTGACGTAAGATTAGTAATCAGTTATGAGACCAGGAGGCAAGTCGGCCGAGTCCATAGTTGGTGTTTTGCTTTTTCCTCAGCTGTTGCCTGTTACACTGGTGTAACACAGACATTGGATCCAGGTCCCACTGACAAATACCAGAGAGTTAGACAGTCCCCGAACCTTACTAGCAATATTAAGCACACGAAGAATCCAAGGCATAGGGAAGCAAGAATTCTAAGATTGACAATATATTCGCCCCAGGAATTTCTTTTCTGCTTTTGGACATACTCTCACCAAGTGTGAAAATCACCAAGGTTTTCCTAAGTGAGGTTGGAGAGATAGCTCCGCAGTTAAGAGAGCTTGCTGTGGTTCCAGGGGAACTGAGTTCAACTCCCACCTCGGGAAGCTCACACCTGCTTGTAAGTCCAGCTGCAGGGGATCGTCCTCCCTCCTCTGGCTTCACAGCACCTACATCCATGAGGCATGCAGGGTACACAGTCGCATAAGTAAAATGACACCTAAAATCATTTAAAATAAATTAATATGAAAAGTTTTTATACTACTACAAAACAAAACAAAATCCAGCTGCAGTTGACTGTAAAAGAAGCATCTCTCATTTTGAGCAATCTTGTACACAAAAGCCTTGTTGCTGTAATGGGATAAACATGAAGTTGTGTGCTTATAAACTTCATGTTAGAGGACATGCTATTATATAGAACTAAAATGTATTTCTTATTTAAAATGAGAGGATTATAAATATTAAACTCATTGGGTTTGAGATTTTCAGAAATATTTTTTAAATATTTATTTACATTTATGTATGTGAATATATCTATCTGCATGTACACCTGTGTTTTTGTTATCTTTGTCCTTCTAACTATAAACTAAAATCTGTGCGTGCATACAGACAGCATTCTAGGACATAGACTCATAGTGACCTGATTTTTGTCTCCCTACCTTCTTCCTTACAGGAATAAATGAAGAAGAAGAAAAGAAAAAGGAAAAAAGCAGGGAGAAAATTAAATTGAAAAAAAAGAGGAAAAGGTACATTTTAATGGATTGTTTACTTGGTGGAAAAGAAAACCAGAAGCTGTTAATCCAGGAAGGATTATAGATTTTATCTTTTATAGAGTCCAATCAATTTACTGTTAGTGTTTTCTTTATGAGAATGAGATGTTTAGTTTAGTGAAGTAGGAAAGTCCTCTACATTAGAAAACAGGAATCAGAAATGACATTATCGCTGGGTCACATGCTCTCTGGAGCAAGTTGAGGTCCTGAGCAGTGGCCCCACCCCTTCCCTTTTATTCGTTTGTATTCTGGATGTTACCTTTATAACAAGAGCTGATCTTAATTCCATACACATCTAAATTCTTCATATATAGTTTGTGCTCATTTTGAAATTGGATTCTAAATATCTATATTCTCCTATCATTACCATGACTAATAAACTAATTAATTAATTTATTGTGGAATTTAATAGAACTTCATAAGCCCAGACTTTCTTCAGGTCTTTTACAACCCTCACTAGCCATTTTTGAATATTTTACTGGTAAGACTTTTAATGACTGATTAAAGAAGTTGATCAAATTCAGTAAGAGACAGATTCTCCCCTGGTTATTAAGTACAGTCTTATTTGTACTAAATTTGATATGTTTTTGAGCATTTGTTCACAGTAAGGGCCAGTCTGGACTTTATTCTCTGACAATTTTTTTTAAGTCAGTTGTTACCACTTTATAATTTTATAATGTACTTAATTATATATATTTTAATACATCCAAAAACATATGAATTATAAGTTAGCTCACTTTCAAGTGTTGGGAGTTAAATAATTACGCTGGGGGTATAGAGCGCAGATTTCTGACTAGTGTGTTGTTACTTGTGCTAACTCAGCAGGCAGGATGCGGCTATGCTGTGTTCCAGGTTCTGACATATTTGTGTGTTCATATGCACATCCACACGTGTGTGTGTGTGTGTGTGTGTGTGTGTGTGTGTGTGTGTGTGTGTATTCAAACCTGTCTATGCCAAGCCTCAAAAACCTTAGGCTCTGAAACCCAAACGTCTTCATGTAGAGATAGCCACCTAATGGTATGCTGTGCTCAAACCTAGTTTTGCCTTAAATCTGATAATCCAGGGCCCAAAAGCTAAGGAAAAAATGCACAGGCATAGAAGAAGCTGTCTGTGTGCAAATAAGTAGACCAGCAAGATAAAAAGAAGGAAGTGAGGGGAAGCTTGGGTGAGGGGCTCACCCAAGCCACTCTGAGGGACAAGGACCCCTGAGCCCTATAGGTCATGAATTCACTTTTCCCCTATATCTGTTCTGATGTGTCTTAGTTTGGGTTATAGTCCTGATATTTAGATTGCTGAGCTAACTTTTAAAAAGTTTTAAAATTGCTGTGCGGTGTTGGCGCATGCCTGTAATCCCAGCACTTGGGAGGCAGAGGCAGGAGGATTTCTGAGTTCGAGGCCAGCCTGGTCTACAGAGTGAGTTCCAGGACAGCCAGGGCTACATAGAGAAACCCTGTCTCGGGGGGGAAAAAAAAAAGTTTTAAAATTAAGATATATGTCTTAGTTAGAGTTTCATTGCTGTGAACAGACACCATGACCAAGGCAACTCTTGTAAGGACAACATTTAATTGGGGCTGGCTAACAGGTTCAGAGGTTCAATCCATTATCATCAAGGCGGGAGCATGGCAGCTGCCAGGCGGGCATGGTGCAGGAGGAGCTGAGAGTTCCACCTCCTGTTCCGAAGGCAGCTAGCAGAAGACTGGCTTCCAGACAGCTGGGACAAAGGTCTTAAAGCCCATGCCCATGCCCACAGTGACACACCTAATCTAACAAGGCCACACCTCCTAATAGTGCCACTCCCTGGGCCAAGCATATTCAAACCATCACATCTGAATTGCACAGTATTCCCCTTCACCCGCCCATATACCCCTCCACTCACTCCCAAATCTATTTTTATGTAGATAGATAGATAGATAGATAGATAGATAGATGATAAACTCCTAAATATGTAAATAGAACCTGCTCAGTCCGCATAATATTACTCATATGAACTAATTTTTAAGATGCCTATTACATTTTAAATTAACTCAGCTTCCGTGTTGTCACATTTATTTTCTGGGTTTAGACATAGGTAAAATGTTGTACTTTACATGAGATCTAAAAAGATGACTTTCCTTTTTTAATCCCCACCCTAACTCCCACATGCAGGGAAGGAAATTCTATGGGTGTTCCCTGTCAATTTCATGTTAAAATATTAGAAAAATATAATGATAAATCATCCGCATTCACCTACATGCAAGTATTAATTTTAAAAGCCCCCTTTCTGTAACTAATAAAACTCACTTGGAAATAAGCGTGCTCATTTCTATCCCTCTGCAAGCAGGAGGATCAAGTTCATTATCATGAAAAATCACAGGAATTGCAGAAGTGCTTTTATTTTGTTAATTTTTAGCTCTTACTCATTCATACTGAGGAACAATTAGGATCCTTTTTCTATTGAGCCATAATTGCATCCTTTTGTGACTTAAGAGAACATGCTAACAAGTTATTATATACACAAGTGGGCTGTGTGTGAGGTCAGTGAGCTCTGCTTCAGTTTCCCCTGTGAGATTCTGAAGGGCGGGCAGCACTGTATGTAAGCCCGCGGCAGCCCCAGAAAAGACCTCAGGTCTCTAGCATTGAGCAGAGTGGAGGCGGTAGCTTTGTCTGTTTCTGTGACCAAGCAGCAAAGATTGAATGCTGCACTTAGCGAGAGCAGAAGGCAGTGTTTTAGTATCTGTGCTCACTCTTCCTCTCCCAAGACTTGAGGCAGCTCAGATCCTACACGGTTGATGTCTCCAGTCCTAACTGCAGTACCAGTCACACAGCCTGTTCTTCCCCCTAGGTCTTACTCCAGCACCACTGAAGAGGACTCCGCAAAACAAAAGAAGCAGAAGTATCAGAAAAAAGAAAAGAAAAAGGAAAAAAAGAACAAATCAAAAAAAGGGAAACATCACAAAAAGGAAAAAAAGAAGAGAAAAAAGGAAAAGCATTCTTCCCCTGACCGTTCTGAATTCACCAAAAAGTAACAGAGTCTTGGGCCTAACTCAGGAAATCGAAGAATTCGGTGTTTTGAAATATTGAACCTTCCTTGGAATTGCTATATAATTACGCTTCGCAGAAAGCCCAGCCTCCTCCATAAAGACATTTGTCACCTATTGGGGCCCTTATCTCTCTGCCCATCTGTATTAAACCCTTCTCTTCACTTGACAGCTGTGCCTCAAGCATAGATATGTGTACATACGAAGCACACCATTTTGGCTATTTGTGTCTTGGTGTCTTAGGCCAGTGCTCTCTCTTGTTAATTAGCACGTGGCTTTACTGTAATCAAAGGAATAATCTACATAGCCGCTCCTGCGTCACGTCCACCTTCCAGTGGGAAAGCTGCCTTGGCTTTGATTTGCTCTTGATACTGAGTAGCTTTCTGTACTCTGCAATGTATAAAGATAGTGAGGGTCTTCACTGTTGTTTTTAAATCTCTAGACTTTTTAAATAACGTCACTGAGGATAAAACTGCTTTACTGATCTTAAGTAGTAAGTTTTTAAATTAACGGGATCTTTGGGAAGATATCTATAAATGAAAGTATTTATAACAGTGCCCTTGTTTTATGAAATACATGTTTCTGGCACTTGCCTCCCATGTTTTTAATAACAACTAAAGCATCTCTCTTTTTAAAATAATCATTTAGCTTACTAGAAAGTCTGGCAGGGAGATTCTGTGCTGGTCAAGATTATTGGGGCAGATCCTGCCTGGGTTGGTTGACAAATGTGCCACATTGGCATGTCTTAGGTGATACCTCAAACACAGAGCTCTTTGTGTGTTAACAGCAAAGTCCTCATTAAAAGTGATCTTCATTATATCTAGTGTATATGATGCTTGCATATATACGTATTATGGCAGTTTTTATGAATGTTTGCATATATATTTATTTTTTTTCTGAAATGGTTTTAGAGTGAGTTTCACACTGAACTTCTGGCTTCATGGATAATCAATGTTGATATTTCTTCTTTCACTTAGGTCACAGATCTTAGTAACACTGTGAAAATTTTTAAATTGAAATTTTCATTCTGTACTTTATAAAATTGACAACTTGGAGGTAGCATCATGAAAGCCTTTGTATAATAATGAAATTTGTATATAAATATGAATTTTTAATGACATGTCAGTAGATTTAAGTGTTTCTTACATTTTTAATTTCATGGTTATCAGTGTAGAGTAGTTTAACATCTAGTATTCCCTAATACCAACAAGTTAATGTATCAGGCCATAAAGCACTGAACACCAACCTGTTATAGAACAGCCCCAAAGTTTCTGAGTACCTTGCTATGGTGCACTTAATACATCTAAGACATCTTCAGATGGGGGAGTACACTTGTGGTCGTGGGCAAATTTATGGCCATAAAACCAGATGCCTACACTTGGCCTTGCAGTCTGGAGAGCTTCACCAGTTTTCCCCTTACACAGGGCCCAGGCTGACCTTCCCTGGTTGACTCAGGGGCAGTCCTAGGAAGGCCCTCACTGCACCCTCCTCTCTGCACAGGTTGCACAGAAGCCACGCCCACACCCTTCCTAACTGCTCCTTGAAGTACTGTGAAGTACGGGAAGTACCCGGGAAGTACGCGGGAAGTATGCGTTTCTTCAGCTCTTCCACTAACTGGCGACTCTCCTGGCCCATAAAAAAGTAATTTTGTTTAGAGTTTTGTCAGTTGTTTGAACTAAAGCACAGAACTCTGAGACTTTTAAGGATTTGTTTTTGTCTATGCTAATTTTTGTGAAAGTGCAGTTATCTGAATTAATAAAAGATTATTTGGATTAATAAAACGAAATGTCATTTTTAAAATACTTTTTTAAAAAACAGCAGGGAGCTGGAAAAGTTGCTCCACAGTTAAACGCTCTTGCTGCTGTTAGGGAGGACCTTAGTTCAGTTTCCAGCATCCTCCCTGGGAAGTTCACGAACACCTGGAACCCTGCTACTCCAGCCCCGCGGGACTCCATGCCTTCCTCTGACTTGTGTAGTACCCTTGGAGATGCTCACAAAGACACACACATGCACGGAAATTTAGGTTTTTTTCTAAATTTTAAGCTTAAGAAGAAATAACAAATTCAACATAGATGGCCTCATCCCATTGTGTGTGTAACAGTGCTAGCAATGACAGTTGTAAATAGTTTATCATATTTATGTTTTACCTCTGTTAATTTTAAGAAAATATAAATTGACATATAAGGGTAGTTCCCCTCCAGTTCTGACAAAGCCAATGATCCAGAAGAGTTGTATACAGTCAGCTTCTTACACAGTAATCTGCTACAGAAAATAAGAGGATCTAATGGACTAGTCATTTCCCCCCAGAAATAATCTTAGCATTATTAATAAATTTCCCTATAAGATCAGTATACCTTATGAAATATCTCATCTGAGTGAAGTCAATTCACTAAAGCAAGAAGTTGTTGTTCTTGTTGGAGTGAGATGGAACTAGGAAAACTTATGAAATTTCTTTGAAGGCAATATGAAGTCTCCAGATAGTAGTAACTATCCCGAAGTGCTGGTATTGTAACTCTGCAGCCTGAGCCTTCCCCTGCCTCAGTCCATCTCCTCTCACCTCTGTGCAGCCTTTGGCCGCACCACCCTGAGCACATTCTCTCTCTCACTCCCCATGGAACCCCCAGCAAAGTCATTAGCCTCTCGGGACCTTGGTGTCTCTTACCTATGAACTATATTATACTGCACTTTCTCAGATCACCCTAGCCCTTAAGGTATCTGATTATCAATACTATTTCAGTGAAATTCAAACAATATCCTTTTTTAGCAGGTACTATAGACAGGGCCAGCATTCTGTAAGGGTTGCGTTTATTATTATAACTGGTAAATATATCAAGTAAATATTGGTATTCGATTCATTCTGTTATGGCCCTATTATATGCTGTTTTCACCAAATGCAGACTTTACATGTCTGTAAATTTATAAGATTTCTGTCTGTAGCCACATTGTCCGAGCTGCTGTTTTTAAGCTGACAGGCCTGCTGCCCAGGTTCCCCATTCTTTTTCTCATATCTGTTACCTACAAGCTCTCAGGTTTGTTTTTCTTAGTTCCTTCTATTAAGTACGTGTCTTCTTACCCATTTAGTTCTTGAAGGCCAGGGCACTGATAAACGACAGCACGGGCAACTGTGTGTGTCAGTATTTACAACTCTGTCTACAGTTACAAGATTCTAGGGTATCCTCAGCCTTGAAGTGGGTGGGTAGCAGAGTTCTTGCTAGCAGCTGTAGAATGCCCATCTGCTTCCCTGAAGCGCTCACATTCCAGCTGGTGGGAGGGTCACCAGGACCACACCCATTCAGACCTGGAAGGCTTATTCGAAGAACTACAGATGCTGCTTGCTACCTAGTTAGCAGCAGTTAGAGGAGCTACTGAGAGACCTTAACACCTGAATGGGACGTTCTTAGTTGATGAGAACCACCGCCCTTGGTTAGAGTGAGTGCTGGCAAGAAAGAGGGCGATGAGCTGGAAAGGGAACAGTGTGCCTGAAAGAATGGAAGGAGCCGGGCGGTGGTGACGCACGCCTTTAATCCCAGCACTTGGGAGGCAGAGGCAGGCAGATTTCTGAGTTCGAGGCCAGCCTGGTCTACAGAGTGAGTTCCAGGACAGCCAGGGCTACACAGAGAAACCCTTTGTCTCAAAAAAAAAAAAAAAAAAAAAAGCAAAAAATGGAAGCCTGGTGTGGCTAGTACATCTGTAATTCAGAGTATAAAAACTGGGGAGACACTGTTTCAGGTTCCTACAACCAAGGGAAGGAGGCCTGAGGCTCCGCGAGTTGCAAGCTTACATTTAACTCTAAGCCACGAGACACGACAGAGTTTTAAGGAAGGAAATCGTGTTTACTCAGGTTCGGTCGCATCTTTTTCATAATCCTGTTCTATAACTTTTGAAAGATAAAAATGCTGCCATTAAAAGTCCACATAGAAGATAGGTTTAGCATTTTATGCTCTGTTGTTTATAAATTATGCAGTAGTTTGTATCTCCTAGAACTAAAAATAAACATGTCTTACTGGACCAACAGATAAATCTCAGAATTTATATGTATGTACTTTTTTTTTTCAAAATGGGACTTGTTTCACCTTATTCTGAACAGGTTTAAAACTCTCACTGTGTTAGCATTGGTGAAACCCAAATATATTTTTCAGTATATAGACTGTACTTTAATGAAATAGGATTTCTCGCTTTTAATATTCTGATCAATTTTTGAAGCACCACCATTTCAGAGTTACAGAGAGACGCATCCCTTGGGTAGCCTAGAAGTGAGCTTCCTCTGGAGGTGAGGCTTTCAAAGATGCCACCATCCTGGGTTTCAAACTTCTTAGACAGTTGTGCCTTACAAACAGAGGTGACAGTGACCCCAGTTGTAAGGCCAGTATCTTTTGACCTCGGTCATGCCTCTCCCTTCAACTCAGACTCTGAAAGTGCCCAGCACAGCAGAGATCCAGGGTCCAGCTCCTTGGACACCATTTATGGCGTATAGACAGGCATGTGCAACTCCATTTTGCCTTCCTACAGATAGAGTGTGAGCTCCAGTCATAATTTCTGCTTCTTCGTGTCTTTTATGGCCCCTCCTTTCTCATGCCTTTTAGCAAGGACAATAAAGCTATACCCATGTCTCCACTGAGCATGCCCCACCTGGATGCCCCCCGGAGATGGTCTCGGAACGCAATGACTCCTGTGTGTCAAGGTGGCGCATTTTCTGACTGTCTTGAGACTCAAACTCCCTCTGTAGATCAGGCTGGCCTCAAACTCACAGAGACTGGCTTGCTTCTGCTCCCGAGGGCTGGAATTAAAGGCATACCCATACCCATACCCAGCCTGAGCCATTTAAAAGAAGCTCCAGATGGTGTGAGTTCTCTGTGGGTTTGAGGCCAGCCTGGTCTATACAGTGAGTTAAAAGCCAATTAAATAATAAGCTACTTGAGAAGATCAAAAATCTCCATGAAAGCTCCGGGCCTACAAAAAATAAACAAAATACCTTTGCTAATCTGATCTCAAAAAAAAAAAAACACCAACATGTCCTAACTTTCAAACCTCATGGACACTCTAGCATTTTAATATTTAAGCCTTGGCAAAACTGTTCTACTTGAATGGGAAGTATAACTCACGTAGCAGGTGTTATGGTGGTGACCTGGGACTCGTGTCCATTATAGCCAAATGTAATCATTTGATTAAAATTCAGGAAACAAACGTATCACTTTTGTTACATCAGCCACATTCCAAGTGTCCAGGAGGTGCTTAGCGTCGGTAGCGATGGTCCCATACTGCAGGTAAGAGAACATGTCTATCACCTCACACCTTAAACAATGCCAGTCTATGAGAAAACCATAACTATGAGAGACATGATGAAAAGCTTCCACCCCTGAGCTTTGCACGCACAAGAATAATGAGGCATTTCTTCTTGATATCAGACCGAAGGAGCCACGTTCTGCACGTTTTGAAAGACACATCCTCCCCCTGTGGAAGCCTTACTCAAAGCCGATGCATGCGGTGAAGCAGACTTTAAGTTGTTGCCTTTTTTCTATTTTGAATTTCCTATTAAATTTTGTTTTTAAAACTGTGTCTATATTCTTTTTTTTTTTTTTTTTTTTTTTTTTTTTTTTTTGGTTTTTTCGAGACAGGGTTTCCCTGTGTAGCCTTGGCTGTCCTGGAACTCACTCTGTAGACCAGGCTGGCCTCGAACTCAGGAATCCGCCTGTCTCTGCCTCCCAAGTGCTGGGATTAAAGGCATGCGCCACCACTGCCCGGCCCTGTGTCTATATTCTTAATAGATACATTTATGAAAAAAAAAATCCTTTTGAGATATACACTGTAGAAACTATTTCTCTTTTAATGTTAGATGGGTGTCTCTCAACCTCCCTAATGCTACAACCTTTTAATACAGGTGTGTGGTGACCCCCTCCCCCCCAACCCTAAGCTTATTTTCACTGTTACTTCATTGCTGTAATTTTGCTACCATTATGAATTGTGATGTAAATATCTGTGTTTCCTGATGGATGGCTTTAGGTACTCCTGTGAAAAAGTCATTTGTCCTGCGGGGGGGGGGGGGGCGGACATACAGGTTTTTGAATCTGTGTGTCCTGTGTTAGCTGGTAGCATTGGATGAAACTTCACTGCGTAGTTATGATATCTAAGTGGTAAATCATTTAAAATATGTTTCTCAGTGTATAAGCTAAGCCACAAGAAGGCTTGTTTGCCTCCTTGCTTTTAATATTTTGTGTCAATGGATGAAGCCCCCGCTGCTTGTAAGTTAGAGAGAGAAGCACCAGAAGGTCTCAGGGGAGCCTCCGTGACGTAACCCAGGGATGAGCAGCCGCAGCAGGGCGTGTGTCCAAGGTGCCAGCCGAGCCTGCTGGTGACACTCAAATTTCATTTATAACTTTCATCACAGACATTCTTCGGGGTAAGTATATCGACAGGGGATTTGTCTTGTCTATTTGAAATACAGTTAAGTACCCATTGTACAGATAATTCAGTGAACCATTTGCCACTGAAAAGTAACTTCTATGAAGGTAATATATTCTTGTTTCACACGGGAAAAAAAATTCTCAAAAACATTGATTTCTAAGAGACTTGTGACAAGTCACACCCCCCAGATTTACTTTCCCCGTGTTAACAGTAATTTCCTGTATTAAATAATTGTGAAATGTGGGTAAGGAAACAACCCCGCTTATTGTGCTTCTCTGTGATTGGTTTGTTTCCTCCGTCATGGCTAAACTCTTTATTTTGATGGAAAAGCATAGTTTCATGTTGTACAGAAACGTGACGAAGTAAACTTACACACATAAACATCAGAACCTTAGTGAGTGTCTAATAAATGAACTAATGAAACTGCAGCTGTTCTTGCTTTGTGAGTGACAAATTTTGGAAAAGTGATGTTCGAAGCTGACCTAAAATGTGTTTTTGCTGGATGTGGTGGCCCACACCTTAAATCTCAGCATTCAGGAGGCCTAGTCTGCAGTGAGTTCCAGATAGTCAAGGCTATGTATAAAATATCTGTATTTTAAAAACAATAACAGCCGGCGGTGGTGGCGCACACCTTTAATCCCAGCACTTGGGAGGCTGAGGCAGGCGGATTTCTGAGTTCGAGGCCAGCCTGGTCTACAGAGTGAGTTCCAGGACAGCCAGGGCTACACAGAGAAACCCTGTCCCGAAAAACACACACACACACACACACACACACACACACACACACACAAAACCCACAAAAAAACAAATCCACAAATAAAATGCATCCTTTTTTTTTTGCATTCTTTATTCCTTTTTTGCATTCTTTATTCTTAATGCTCCCTCTGTCAGGTAAACTTTCAAAACAGGGACTTTAGCTAACAAGCAATATCGATCTGTGTTGTATCCATTGTTTTTTCTTGAATCACATTGTCGGCTTCATAGAAGGTCTCATTGGTTGAATTTGATGCTGCACTTGAAATGAGGCCTTTGGCTTTTCTGTTTACGTTGCCTGGAAATACACAAGACCAGATGAAATAATTAATCAAACTTACGACATAAAATTTGTCTTTTCAAAGTTTTTGCTTTGGAAGTCCTGAAAATATTATTATGTAGAGGAGTGAGAGCCAAGTCCATTCAGGGTGAGTTCTGAGCCATACATTCTGAAAGTGAAGGGGAGATACTCCGTCACAGGGGTACGAATTCCATTGCCATGTTCCTTCTCCAGGCCTCTGGGAGAAAGCACACATTTCACAAGGTGGTAACAACTTCAGGGTCACTCAAAGCATGACTCCCTTACCCTGCATAGAAATAGTCAATAGACTGCAGTAAAGCTAATCATAATTTCAAGACTCTGAAGGTTTTGCCACTTGGATGTAAGGGTTTTTTGTGTTTTTGTTTTTAAAGAACACATTCATTCCACAATCCAGTTCACACATATAAATCCATCCATGCAGAGGCTGGGAAATGTCTTCACTCACTAGCCCTGAAGCTAACAAGGGGAGAAGTGGATTGCTCTTCTGTAGATTGTTACTGTGCTTGTATCTTATACGTGCTTTTATTTAGAACGCAAGGGTTTCGGTTTGGGGGGAGGGTTCTGAAGCTTCAAACCTAATGTTGATTTATTGACGCCTACATGTTTCCTGAGCGATGCTCACATACTCACCTCTATAATATTTCAATTAAACTTTCAAGACCTCTCTCTGCTTCAGCACACACAGGTTTTGTGTTCTTTATAGCAAAGGGGAACCTCAGGGTGTTATTTGCTAACCTAGCCATTTGTGTGCTTGGAGTTGTCTGTTCTGGCAGCTTTCATTTCCGTTGTACCCATCTGTGGCAAAAGGCTAGAAGAACTCATCGAAATTGCCTACCGCTTTCTGACTTGTACAAGCTATGAAAACACATTCCAGTGTTAAAAATTCTGTGTCTGTCCACAGCACTCAGAAAGAGCCCTGACTCGCCAGCCCTGGCTCATTATCTACTTGGCTTTCAGATCCTTCCAAAGGTGTTAGCTTATCAAGACTATTTCCTAGGTTGGCTTTGAAAACCAAAGTGATTACCCCTAACAAAGCAATTTCCTATTCAAATGAGAAAAGATTGGTTGTAAACACCTTCAGATTTCCTCCAGGGGAAAAAAAAAATCCAAAAGCACTTTCAATGGATCCACTCCAGCAGGTTAAAGTAATTGGAGAGAGAGAAGACCTCTGGAAGAACCCCGGGGAGAGCAGAGCCCCCTAACTTCTCCTGGCGACCATGTTAAGAGAAGGCCCCACCTCAGCAAACCTGCTTTTCCTAGTTTTCCTGTCATAGAAACAATTTTCATATCCAGCCAAGTAGGGATAAAAACCTATCACAAAGCTACGACACGGATTTGATTTTAAGAAATCTGTAATGCCATTGAACTGCCGAGGATTTGCTACACACAGAGAGGTTTTCTTATTAATTCCTGTTTCTTTAGGTGATCACAAATTGCCGAGACCCACCACCACAGCTCTTGCCTTCAGTCCCTTGTACTGAGCTTCCGTGTGCCCACCCATACTTTATTTTAGTCTGGCTCTTATATGGAAATCTCAGCCTGCCTTTAACCCTCGACATCATAGCCTGGCACTTAAAGCTTTGGCCTTTGGCCAAATTTAAATCCAGTTTATCAAACAAAATTATACCTGCTCTTTTTGCAGCAGTGCTAGCCGGCTTGTTCTGATAACAGCTAAACTTGTGTTTACTTCGGAGCTGGTCCTTGGGGACATACTTTCCATGTAGTTGTGAGCTTGGGTCTTGACAGCCATCTCAAA
Organism: Apodemus agrarius; assembly: GCA_964023405.1. NCBI lineage: Eukaryota > Metazoa > Chordata > Mammalia > Rodentia > Muridae > Apodemus > Apodemus agrarius. The sequence continues at coordinate 51,719,867 of OZ030020.1, read as the reverse complement.
CCAGGAAAATAACATCGCAGCTCTTTGTCTCCTGGCCACACCTACCTGGAAGAACTGTGGTGGAGCGTTCTTGACTGTTATCCATCCTGCTTAATAGAACTTGGCATCTGTCCTTACACCCTGGAGCCTTAAACAGCTTCCAGCTGCGGATCTAGCTGGATAGCTTTGGGAAACAATCTTGAATCTACACCCAAAGTCATGTTGTTTTTCTCCTTTTGTTTTTGGTTTTTTTTTTTTTTTTGTTTTTGTTTTTTTTGTTTTTTTTTTTTTTTTTGAAACAGATTGTCCCTGTGTGGCCTGGGTTATCCTGAACTCACTCACTATGTAGACTAGGCTGGCCTCAAACTCAGAGATCTGCATGCCTCTGCCTCCCAAGTGCTAGGATTAAAGGCATGTGCCTCCATTGCCTAGCTCGTTTTGTTGTTGTTTTGTGGTGGTGTTGGTTTTGATTGTTTTAAAACTGCCTCACTATGACCTAGGCTGGCTTGGGCCTGGAATTTAGGATCCTCCTGCCTCCATTTCCTGGGATTAAAGGCATGCACCCGCATGCCTGACTAATATTTACTAAATCTTTCAGTATTCTGTTTTGCTTCCTGTTTCTAGCTTCAGCTTGGGCTGCTTGGCCTTGTGCTCTAAAGGGCACATTTAGCACTCACAGGTGCTGTGTTGTACCAACCGTTTGTTAAGTAATTTGGTTTTCTACATTCTAACGAAAACAGCCTTAGAAACTCTCCGATTGCTGTTTTAAATTGAAAGATCCTTTTTATAGCCCAGGAGAAGCTTAAATTTTCTTTTTTTATTATTAAACTAATAAAATTTATTTTAAAACATACAACTCAGTACTGACATTTTTTAAATCATCAAAATAACATAATAGCTAAATGCCTCTTAAATATACATAATATCTTCTGAAGCTAAAAGTAATATTCACTCAACCAGTTTATAAAAGATATTTGGAACATTAAATATGATAGAAGCAGGAAAAAATCTCTTATGGAGTCCTCTTTGAAAGGAAATTGTGACAAGTTCCTGATTAGACAGAAACCATTCCATCCCAAGGAAGAATATGCAGTGTGACTGTGGCTTCATAGAACGAATTGGGTAGTGTTCCTTCTGTTTCTGATTTGTGGAATAGTTTGAAGAGTATTAGTATAAGATCTTCTTGGAAGGTATGATAGAATTCTGCACTAAACCCATCTGGTCCTAGGCTTTTTTTGGTTGGAAGGCTTTTAATGACTGCTTCTATTTCTTTAGGGGTTATGGTACTGTTTCGATGTTTTATCTGATCCTGATTTAACTTAGGTATTTGGTATCTGTCTAGAAAATTATCCATTTTATCCAGATTTTACAGTTTTGTTGGATATATGCTTTTGTAGTAGGATCTGATGATTTTTTTAATTTTCCCGGTTTCTGTAGTTATATCTCCCTTTTCATTTCTGATTTTGTTTATATGGATACTGTCTCTGTGCCCTCTGGTTAGTCTGGCTAAGGGTTTATCTATCCTGTTGATTTTCTCAAAGAACCACTTCCTGGTTTTGTTGATTCTTTGTGTAGTTCTTTTTGTTTCTACTTGGTTGATTTCAGCCTTGAGTTTGATTATTTCCTGATTATATACTCCTCTTGGGTGTATTTGCTTCTTTTTGTTCTAGAGCTTTCAGGTGTTCTGTCAAACTGGTATTGTATGCTCTCTTGTTTCTTTTTGGAGGCACTTAGAACTATGAGTTTTCCCCCTTAGCACTACTTTCATTGTGTCCCATAAATTTGAGTATGTTGTGCCTTCATTTTCATTAAATTCTAAAAAGTCTTTAATTTCTTTCTTTATTTCTTCCTAGACCAAGTTATCATTGAATAATAAGGTGTTCTTTAGCTTCTATGTGTATGTGAGCTTTCTGTTGTTTTGTTATTATTGAAGACTAGCCTTAGTCCGTAGTGATCTGATAGGATGCATGGGACTATTTCAATCTTCTTGTATTTGTTGAGGTCTGTTTTGTGACTGATTATATTGTCAGTTTTGGAGAAGGTACCATGAGTTGCTGAGAAGAAGATATATTCTTTTGTTTTAGGATGAAATGTTCTATAGATATCTGTTAAATCTATTTGGTCCACAACTTCTGTTAGTTTCATTGTGTCACTTTTTAGATTATGAATCCATGATCTGTCCATTGATGAGAGTGGGGTATTGAAGTCTCCTACTGTTATTGAGTGAGATGCAACATGTGCTTTGAGCTTTAGTAAAGTTTCTTTTATGAATGTTGCTGCCCTTGCATTTGGAGCATAGATGTTCAGAATTGAGAGATCTTCTTGGTATATTTTTCCTTTGATGAGTATGAAGTGTCCTTCCTTATTCTTTTTGAAAACTTTTGGTTGAAAGTCAGTTTTATCTGACATTAGAATGGCTACTCCAGCATGTTTCTTGGGACCATTTGCTTGGAAAATTGTTTTCCAGCCCTTTACTCTGAGGGAGTGTCTGTTGTTGACAATTAGGTGCATTTCCTGTATGCAACAAAGTGCTGGGTCCTGTTTATACATGTAATCTGTAAGTCTATGTCTTTATTGGAGAATTGAGTCCATTGATGTTAAGAGATATTAAGGAATAGTGATTGTTGCTTCCTGTTATTTTTTATGTTATTTTTATGTTTGTGTGGTTATCTTCTTTTGGGTTTATTGAAAGAAGATTACTTTCTTGCTTTTTCTAGGGTGTAGTTTCCCCCTTTCATTGGCATTTTTCATCTATTATCCTTTGTAGTACTGGATTTGTAGAAAGATATTGTATAAATTTGTTTTTGTCATGGAGTATCTTGGTTTCTCTGTCTATAATAATTGAGAATGTTGCTGGGTGTAGTAGCTTGGGCTGGCATTTGTGCTTTCTTAGGGTCTGTATAATATCTGCCCAGGATTTTCTAGCTTTCATAGTTTTTGGTGAGAAGTCTGGTATAATTCTGATAGATCTGCCTTTATTTGTTACTTGACCATTTTCCCTTACTGCTTTTAATATTCTTTATTTGTTTTGTGCACTTGATGTTTTGACTATTATGTGACAGGAGGAAATTCTTTTCTGATCCAATTTATTTGGAGTTCTGTAGGCCTCTTGTATGTTCATGGGCATCTCTTTCTTTAAGTTAGGTAAGTTTTCTTCTATAATTTTGGTGAAGTTATTTACTGGCCTTTAAAGTTGGGAATCTTCACTTTGTTCTATACTTATTATCCTTAGGTTTGGTTTTTTCATTATGTCCTGGATTTCCTGTATGTTCTGGGTTAGGAACTTTTTGCCTTTTGCATTTTCTTTGACTGTTCTGTCAATGTTTTCTATGGTATCTTCTGCATCCGAGATTATCTCTTCTATCTCTTGTATTCAGTTGGTGATGCTTGCATCTATGACTCCTGATTTCTTTTCTAGGTTTTCTATCTCCAGGGTTGTCTCCCTTTGTGATTTCTTTATGGTTTCTATATCCAGTTTTAGATCCTGGAAGGTTTTGTTCAATTCCTTCACCTGTTTGGTTGTGTTTTCCTGTAATTCTTTAAGGAATTTTTATGTTTTCTCTTTAAGGGCTTCTAGCTGCTTACCTGTGTTCTCCTGTATTTCTTTAAGGGAGTTATTTATGTCCTCCTTAAAATCCTCTATCTTTTTCATGAGATGTGACTTTAAATCAGAGTCTAGTTTGTCTGGCGTGTTGGGGTATCCGTGGCTCACAGGGGTGGAAGAACTGGGTTCTGGTGATGCCAAGTAGCCTTAGTTCTGTTGCTTATGTTCTTGCCCTTGCCTCTCGCCATCTGGTTATCTGTGGTGTTAGTTGGTCTTGCTGTCTCTGAGTGTGGCCTGTTCCTCCTGCAAGCCTCTGTGTCAGTTCTCCTGGGAGACCAGTTCTCTCTGGGAGGAATTTGGGTATGGAGACCTGTGGCACAGGGTCTGCTCTGGGGTTCAGACAGAAACCAGAAAGATCCTATCCCCGGCTGTTCCTTGGTTCCTGTGTCCTGATGGCTCTGGGTAGATCCCTCTTGGGTCAGCAGTTTGAGCAGAAGCAGCGGTCTTACCTGTGCTCTCAGTCTTGTCAGTACTCCTGGGAGACCCACTCTCTCCCAGCAGTATTTGGGTATAAAGCGCTGTGGCACAGGATTAGCTCTAGGCGCAGACCTTAAATATTCTTTTAAATTTACGTGTGTGTGTGTGTGTGTGTGTGTGTGTGTGTGTGTTTCACAGGTATGTATGTGGAAATCAGAGGCAAAGTTATGGAAAATGTATCTCTCCTCCATCTGTGTATATTCTGAGATCTAACTCAGGTCCTCAGGCTCAGTACCCTTTACCTGCTGACCTACTTTGTTTTCTGTTGCTGTGATAAACAACAACTGACCTGACCAAAAGCAACTTGAGAATAAAAGGATTTATTTGGTTCATACTTACAGATTACTGTTTCATCACTGAGGGAAGTCAGTATAGGAACTCAAGGCAGAATCGGTGAAGTAAGGCTGCTTGCTGGCTCATTCACTGGGTCATGCTCCACTAGCTCACATACCCAAGCTGATCCGCCTAGGAATGGTGCTGCCAACAGTGGGCTGGGCCCTCCCACAGCAATCATTAACCAAGACAGTTTCTCAGAGACATGTCTGCAGGCCAACCTGATCAAGGAAGTTCGCCATCAATTGAGTCTCTTTCCAAGAGACTCCATGAGTGAATGGCTTTTTCTAGTGAATCCAAATTATTCTATTTTCTATGACTACCACAATGAATTCTTTAAAAGCCTTTGTGAAACAAAATATTGTCAAGTAAAGTCAGCAGTCCAATTTAATGAGTTTTCAGCATTTTTTCTGAGTATTAAGTATTTAGTAAAGTGGCTCCCAAAGTTAACCATAAATTTACTATAAAACCACCAAAATAATTCAAAATTTGAGCATGATTCAAAAGTTCATTTGGAAACTTAAGAAGCATTACATACAAAAAGCCAAGATGTTCTTTAAAAAAGCTTAATGGCAGGAAGGAGATGGGGTTTTGATGTTAAAATAATGTAACAGCAGTAATTTTAAAGTCTATTACAACAAGAATAATCAGAATGAAAAATTCAACAGAACACAGTCTAAAAACAGACCTTAGAACATATAACAATTTGTGACAAGTGACCATTTAACTTGACAATAGAAAGATCGATCGATTGACTAATAGATATTCGGACAACTGACTCATATGGAAAATAAGAAAGGCAGATTTCATATTTCACTTCTGGAGGGTTATTAAAGCTTTAAATATATAAAAAACAGTAGAAGAGGTCTGGAGAGATTGCTCAGCAGTTAAGAGCATTGGCTGCGCTTCCAGAGGTACTGACTTCAATTCCCAGCAATCACATGGTGGCTCACAACCATCTGTAACAGTATCTGATGCCCTCTTCTGGTGTGTCTGAAGGCAGCTACAGTTGTACTCATATAGATAAAATAAATCTTTAAAAAAAAAATAGAAGAAAGCCTGCAACCTATGAAAAAAAATGAATACCCTCATAGAAAATGTATAAAAAGTATGTAGTACACTAAAAAAAATAATAAAAATAAAAGTGTGTGATAGATAAATTTGGACAAGATACTATTTTTTATGGAATTAGTAAAATAAATATTTTTAAATAATAATCCAGAAGGCCACAGAGATTGTGGAAAAGTAAGTGAATATGAAGCAGTAATCTGCAGGGCAGGTAGTAACTATACTCTGCAGAAGGTATATGCTTTTGATATATGCGAACACCCAGAGTAGGTGTTTCTCATAAGGATATTTGCTAAAAAAATATTTAGATGTTCAATGTATCTGTAAGATAATGGTGGAAGCGGAAGTTAGTAAGTTAATTAACTATGGTATATCTAGTGTTGAGGTTTGGTCTGATGCTATATGTTGTAATGCTAAATTCTATACCCGAAGGTCTAGGCCTACCAGTGACTTACGCTTACAAGCATTTGTTGTGCAAACTTTGTTTCTTGATTTAAAACTATTGACTAAATAAAATTAGTTACATCCAGTTACTGGAGGGATTTGAGGTAGGTAGGTTTGGAGTGACCTGGTTGAAGGAAAAGAGATGGGGGAAGGGTATGGAAGGGGAGGGGAGGAGAAAGCCACCATGAAGAGAGAGGAACCACGGACACATGGCCAGGAGGAACAGCAAGCATCTGGGGACCACCTGGGGAGGTGGCCAGGCCTGCAGTTAGAAGACTAGATTAGACTGACCCCCAGTAATTATCAAAGCAAAATAAAGCAACCATAGCCTGGGTCTCATTTGTTTGTAAGCTAGTCAGGGGTGAGCTTAAATTGTTTTTAGTGCAATCCACACTTGATTTCTAAACAATGCTACCAAGTGAAATGAACCCGGCTTCCTGAAGACATGGTAAGTTCCCAGGTTCCAACAGGGAAAGTATCAAATTTCCTGGAGGGGGGGGGGAAAGGTGCTCCCAAAATGATGGGCAATGTTCAAGAGGGCATGGGATACAGTTTAAAAGAGTTTGCTCAGTGGAAGGAGAGGTGGCTCCGTGGCTAGGAGTGCTTTCTATGCGATCAGGAGGATGTGAGTTTGGATCCCACTGTTCACATAAGAAGCCAAGGTCCTGCGTAGGCCTGTGCTCTTAGCACTAGAGAGGGTGGAGCTGGAGGATCACTGGCGCCTCCTGGCCAGCAGGCTGCCTAGCTGTAGCATCAGCGATGCACCATTATCCAAGGAAGTAAGGCAGAACCTGATACAGCAGGACACAGTAGAGGTCTACCTCTGGCTTCTGCACACAATGTGTATACGTTGCGCACACATACACATATACACACATAAAAAAAATAAAAAGTGTCCACTGACCAATATAAGATCATTCATGGATCAGAATAAACCGTAATAATAATATTTTAAAATCCATGAGTCGGTACTGATATTAAAATGAATGGGCAGTCCTATGGTTAGAGTTCATGGGTTCTTCTAAAAGTCAAATGAAATCAATGTGGCAAGTTATGGCAGAGTGGAGGTGCTTAGGAGGTGAGAGTTCTGCCCTTCTGGGCAGAGTGTGCATTCCTACAGAAAGGATGGAGGGAGCGGGCTCGTTTCTTCTTGCCCGCTCTCTCCTTGCTCACGAGGAGACCCAGCACCATGGCATGCACCGTCTCAGGAGCAGGCAGCAGCTCGCACCCACTGCCAAATCCACTGCTGTCTTAATCCCAGGCTTCCCAGCCTCTGGCATCATAAAAAGTGACTTCTTTTCTTTATAAGTTTTACAGTCTAAACTATTTTTGTCTCAGTGGCACGAAGGACTAAGATAAACAGCGGAGCAGTGAAACAAAATTTAAAAGCTGTAAGAGGTTGGAAAATTGTCATTTACAAATATCATAATAACAGTTGTCAAAAAAAAATCAGTGACTGAGCGGGAATCTACAGAGGAACAGGATATTTTCGTGGTTTCAGATAGCTTCACTGCAATCAAGGTAATATCGCTAATAATCAGGCCGACTAAAATCGGGTGCTACATGGGTACTTTGATACTGTAACTTCTGTGTGTCCCTGTAAAGGAAAAAACAGACAAACAGAAAATGAGGACACTGCACAAAATATCTGGCTTTTTCTTTTCAAAACTGCCAGAGGGCATTTAAAAAAAAGGCTAAGGATTAAGAATTAAGGAAAGAAGAAATAAAACTATATAAATGTAATTCTGGTCCAGATCCAAGATTAGAAAAATTAGTTACTGAGATTGGAAAATAATATACACCCCAGAGTGTAATGTTGCTGCGTTAGTATTGTGGTGGCTGGCTTGGATATGTGGGCAGGGTTCACATAAGAGGAAGGATCTTTGTTCTTAGGATGTGCTCTGGATTTTATAGTTTAAAAGTCATGCCATTCAGAAAACATGCAGAAAGTACCAACGATAGAACCAATGAAGCAAAAGATTAAAAAGGGTCAGCTGAGCTGCCGAGGGATGTACAAATGCTTCAGAGACTCCTTGGAGTGAAATGATACCAACGGTAAAAGTCACGGTAATGTGTGAAGTAAGAAATGGATTCAATGATGACAGGCACTCATTTATTGGCAAAGAAAGATGCAGCTATTCTATTTTGTTTTCTTAAAGGGAGAGGGAGGAGAGAGCAGGAAGGACAGAGACAGACAGACAGACAGACAGACAGACAGACATATCCCCACTATATAACCTAGGCTTGCCTCAAACTTGTGCCCATCCTGCCTCACCCTTCTGAGTGCTGGGATCACAGACATAGCTGCCACGCCCCCCTCCTCAGTTTGCTTTATGTGATATATGGATATATAGAAAAATTTCCCTGAAGGATACTGACGGCAGTGCTGACATCATCCACCTTTGTACTGAGAGCATTTGTCTGTTTCTCGCTATTTCCAGTGTTTCTACAATGAACATGAGCAGGGAGAACTTTTCCTTCGGAGGGATTGAGAGCATCTTCAAAGAAGAAACACGAGGGCATTCGAGTCAAAGACTCAGTTTGTACATGGGCACAGGAAACGATTCTGTGATTCTGTTTCCAATTTACTTTCTCGGTATTGTGTATAATAATTGTGTAAACCTAGGCAGTTTGGTTTTCCACCTAGGTAGCTGTGTCTTCCTGCTAATTTACCGATGACTTTGCATTTCTGTTTTCCACCTTTGCAAGGCAACCACCGAATTCCAGCTTGAAGATGTTTGTTGTTTCTGTAACTGTATTATTTCCCCCTAGTTGTTTTCTAACAGTGACTTTCTAATTTTCATCAGAAACACCGCTTCTCTTGAGTCCCTGACTGATCATCCCCGCCCTCCACGGGACCACTCAAAGCCTCAGGGAGTTTTTAGCTTTATCTTCCTGAAGCAGCAGTTTTATTTGGATGTGGGTCACAGTTGTCATTATCAGAGCAGAACACTATGCAGTCAGTTGAAAATTCCACCACATTTAAAAGCGAAATGAGAGACAATTCATTGTGGACACTCATGAGGCTTATGGCAGATCTTTTCCACTCTATCCCTGAGAACACCGGAACCTTGACTTCATCTCTGATATGCCCATAAGGACCTCACTATGGAAACATTTGAAACGTGGAGACCTACGGCATCATCTCTGACTGCACCACCATTATCCATGATTATTCTCCCACAGCTTTGGATGAGCCCTTGTCCTTAGGACTGTCTGCACACAGCCGTCTTTTGCTTGGGAACTTTCTATCTGAGGCAAAAACAATACAAGCCACGGTACTCCTCTGAATACTGGCATTTGAAGTGTGCATAACCCCAAAACATGAAAGTGTTAGGAGAAGAGAACAGTTACAAGACACAACTTCAAAGCCCATCAATTTGCTCAGCAAGAGGTGCTCTGGACAGCTTGAGGAGCAACGTTTATGCCATTAACATCTGTAGCCACAGCCAGAAGAGACCTACCCGCCTTTTCAACATCCGTTCAAAGGCTGTAAAGCCCTAAGCTGTGTACATTTAAAATTGAATACAATGGAATAAAAATAGGCAGAGGAAAAACCCTGGCAGTAATCTGTGATTAGCCTATTTTAGACCTATCCTGACATCATCTATAGGAAAAGAAAATATTCAAAACCCTATATTATTGTAATATGTACAAGAACACACCATTCAAATTGCCTGTAATGAAAACAATCTCCATTATGAAAATTAATCTAAATAGTCTTCTCCAGGAAAGAACACACCAATTGGTTATCTGATGCCAAATGTTCAGCCCTGAAAAGACACATACATGTAACATTATACAGACTCAGCAGGCTGTACTTATATATTTGGGAGTGTGCATGTGTGTGTGTGTGTGTATGTGTGTGTGTGTGTGTGTGTGTGTGTGTGTGTAACAACATTGTAAGAACAACCAATGAGAAAAAAAGGACATGAGTTTGAAAGGGATCAAGAAGGAATACGTGGGAGAAAAGGGAAGGGAGAAATGATGTAATTTTATTTTAAACTCAGAAAATAAAAGAAATTTTAATTTTAAGAAATAAATGTGAGATGAATTTTTAAGAGACAGTGTTGAAAGGAAAGGGTTCTAATGGGAGAAATCAACTTTCCTCAGATGTTCTATTTACACACCTAATTAATCATGCAAACAATTCCTATGTTTACAACATTTAATACTTTCCTTAAATGCAAAAATATTCTTAGCTTGTCTTCCATAGCTTGAACAATGGTAGCTAGGTAGTGGAAACACTGAAATGGAACACTAATATTTAATAAAGTGAACAATGTTTAATTTTCACTTCAAAAGGTTCAGGAAGAACCCATTTTTCTATTCCAACTGCATATGGATTACCTATTTTGTTTTGTGCTCTGTGTGTGATTTAAAAAAAAAAATCAACCTATAGGACCAAAATTACCTTCTTTGAAAGAAATGGTAAGGAACTGGCTTCTTTACATTCTATATGCTGTTTTCTAATATACAATATATACTAATATATAATAACCAGACTCAGGAAAGGTCTATTAAATTAACTTTTCTATCTTGGTACATATATTTTTGTGAAGAACAAAGTGGGGATATTTCATTGCAAGAAAGCAGTTTCATCTAACTTTATAAAAAGTACATTAAAAGTCTTTATCCACTAAATAGTAAAACCATGCCAAATCTGAATTGACATGCCAGTAATTCTGTTTCTAGGTTCACAGAGCAAACATGAAATAGAGTTTTGCAATCATCCTTGAGCTAAACCAGGAAAAGCAACCACTTTTACTTATCACAGAGTATTATATAGAAGACACACTCAGTGCAGGCGGGATGACGGTAGCAATGACTAGACCTGATTTGTGTTTCACGAAATACATTCCTGAGATCAGTAAAGATACTGGACTAGTCGAGGCAGTTTATTCCAGAAATGTTTGAGCATTGTAAGCATCAGGCATATCACAGTGAATAAATGTGACAAAAATTACTTTTCTGGAACTCAGGTTTTAGTCAGAGTGTAGAAAATTGTAGATAACAAATAGATAAGAAAATAAATGCTAGTTAAGTCAACTGTAAATCACAAAGCAGTCTGAGGAAAAGGTGGTAAGTCTGAGGAATGGCACACCTGGGCCCAGAGAATCTCAAAGAATAGCAAAGAGGCCAAAGTCTGTTGGCAAAGGAGATTAGAAAGGGAAAGACCTGTCCCCAAAAGGTCACAGTGAAGAGCTGTATCAGTTGAGAGGGCTGGGGAAACGTTCAAATTTGAAGGGTGACTTGGATGTTAACAGGCTCATTGTGACTGCTCTGTGGACAGTAGGCAGGAGTAGAGGGAGAGAGGATAGAAGAAGGATAGAGAAGCTGTGCTGGTAATTAGATCCCTAGGTGATTCTTGGGCATAGAAAACAAAATTCGGAACCATGGTTTAAAATCATCTAAGCAAATGAGACAATAATTAGCTTTACAGTCTGATTATGTGATAACCGCCAATCAATGGCATGGTTGTGCTCATGGAGAAACTGTGTTAAAGTCGCTTGGACTAAATTTGGCTCTGAGCCTATCAATTTGGTCCCTTGATCCCAGTACTTTGGGAAGAGAGCTCCAGAGGGATCCATCTTGCTGTGCTGCAACAAGAGGATGCCAAGGCTAGGGGGAGATTCTTCTTTCTCCCCAGAGGAGACGAGATACGTCACAAGGTGATGGTGACGTATATGATAAGGTCACAAGGCAGTTACTTCATAAATATGACAGATTCTGTCTTCAGCTAAAATATAGCCTATGAGCAGACAATTTCTTAATCATTTAAAAAGATTTTCCTTTTCTTTTTAAAATGGAAGCAATAAACACTCTATGCTATTCTAAATATGGAAACATAGGTCATATATGTGTGTATATATATATATATACATATATACATATATACATATATACATATATATATATATAGTCACCCACATCCTCTTCAATATATATTCTGAATACACACATGTCAACATTATGATTAGTGTTTCCCAATACCCTAATACAAATCAGTTTTCACAAAATTTTGATAGTTTATAATGATAACTGATATCTATCTACTCCTTTATAAATGAGGCAATAAGGAGACACCGAGGACTCTAGTTACACTGTGCACAAATACATACACTGTTGAATTAATTAGTTTAGAGACTACTCGACAGCAGAGAGCATTCTATTTGTTTTTCAGGTTTTTTTTTTTTTTTTGAGCACCTCTGAATTCCTTTAGATTGCCCCTTGATTCTTTTTGTTTGTTTGTTTGTTTGTTTGTTTGTTTTTTCGAGACAGGGTTTCTCTGTGTAGTCCTGGCTGTCCTGGAACTCACTCTGTAGACCAGGCTGGCCTCGAACTCAGAAATCTGCCTGCCTCTGCCTCCCAAGTGCTGGGATTACAGGCGTGTGGCATCACGCCCGGTGCCCCTTGATTCTTTATACTAGGTGCCAGTCGGACAACTGGTTGACCAGTCCAGAATACAATACCACGAGCATCTTATTGGGAATTTTGTTGTTTTGTGTATTTGACTTCCTTGGCTCCACAAGAACATCAACGTTTAATGTTACAAAAGGATTAAGTGTTGATAACTAAACCAGAATTAAATATATCAAAGCAAATTTACTGGCCCACTGACACACTGTCCCTGAGGGCATTTATGCTAGTTTCCACTGAACACCATTTCCCTAAAATATCCTGTCACTTAAGGCTGATTCGATGTGAACTCTTGCAAGCAAGGATACATGGTAAGGTGAATCTTTAAACAACATTCATTTTTAACAGAGTGCTCTGTTGCCCAGCTAAGAGTTATTCCTTTGGCTATGGTACAGGTAGTGAACTACAAATAACAGATTCAGCTTACCTTCTAGGGTAGAAGATACCTCTAGGTGCTGAAGTTTAAGGCCATTGTCTAATCTTTGAGGTTTTGTGTACAGAAATAAGTAGCAAAGGACACAGACACTGATGACAAAGGCAAGTAGGACGAGGGCAGCGATTCCCAATCCAATCAGAGCACCAATACTGGGGAAACAGAAAGAAGTCATGTCACTCAAACTACTGTGCACTCAAGCTGGACCAAAAAATTCACTGTTCATTCTTGCTCTCATTAATTCATAACCAAATTCTGTCTGACCATAAATTATACATGATTGAAATTTTCATCTTGAATTCTTGTTGCATTTTGTCTATTGTATTTAAGAAACTTAAAAATGATAGGATCAGAGGGGAGGAGGACAAAATATCTGTCCCAACACCATTAGGCATAACTGGGTCCAGTGGGATACAGGGGCATAGGAACCCCACCTGACCAGTGGCACCTTTACCTTCTGGCCTGGGCTGGTTTACCTTGCACACGAACTCCATAGCTAGTCCCGTAATACCCAGAGGAAGTTCCACTCCCAGATTTTCTAGCACACCAGGATCACAGAATCACAGGATACCAGAAGCTTGGTCAAACCAGGATCTCAGGGCCACAGAGGCAGCTTGAATCCCAAGAGCTTTAACACACCCAGGATCTCAGGATCTCAGGATCACAAGATCCCAGAATCAAAGGACCACAGAGATAGCTGGACTCTGAGGAGTTCTGACACAACCAGGATCACAGGAAGGACAGGCTCCAGTCAGATACCTGCAAGGTATCAGATGCCAGGAGGCAAGCAGAAGAACATAAGCAACAGAAACCAAGGCTACTTGGCATCATCAGAACCCAATTCTCCTACCATAGCAAGTCCTGGATACACAATCACAGCGGAAAAGCAAGATTCAGATCTAAAATAGTTTCTCATGATGATGATAGAGGACTTTAAGAAGGACATAAAGAAACACAAGAGAACACAGATAAAGGGCTAGAAGCCCTTGAAGGGGAAACACAAAAATCACTTAAAGAATTACAGGAAAACACAATCAAACAGGCGAAGGAAATGAACAAAACCATCCAAGATCTAAAAACGGAACTAGAAACAATAAAAAAATCACAAAGGGAGACAACCCTGGAGTTAGAAAACATAAGAAAGAGATCTGGAGTCATAGATGCAAGCATCACCAACAGAATACAAGAGATAGAAGAGAGAATCTCAGGTGCAGAAGATACCATAGAAAACATAGACACAACAGTCAAAGAAAATGCAAAAGGCAAAAAGCTCCTAACTCAAAACATCCAGGAAATCCAGGACACAATAAGAAGACCAAAACTAAGGATTATAGGTATAGAAGAGAGCAAAGATTCTCAACTTAAAGGGCCAGTAAATATCTTCAACAAAGTTATAGAAGAAAACTTCCCTAACCTAAAGCAAGAGATGTCCATGAACATACAAGAAGCCTACAGAACTCCAAATAGACTGGACCAGAAAAGAAATTCCACCTGTCACATAATAATCAAAGCACCAAATGCACTAAACAAAGAAAGAATATTAAAAGCAGTAGGGGAAAAGCTCAAGGAACATATAAAGGCAGACCTATCAGAATTACACCAGACTTCTCACAAGCAACTATGAAAACTACAAGATCCTTGGAAGATCTCACACAGACCCTAAGAGAACATAAATGCCAGCCCAGGTTAGTACACCCAGCAAAATTCTCAGTTACCATAGACAGAGAAAACAAGATATTCTATGACAAAACCAAATTTACACAATATTTTTCACAAATCCAGCTCTACAAAGGATAATAGATGGAAAACACAAATACAAGAAGGGAAACTACACCCTAGAAAAAGCAAGAAAGTAATCTTTCAACAAACCCAAAAGAAGATACCCACACAAACATCATTCCACCTCTAACAATAAAAATAACAGGAAGTAACGATCACTTTTCCTTAATGTCTATTAACAACAATGAACTCATTTTACCAATAAAAAGACAGAGACTAACAGACTGGATATGTAAACAGAATCCAGCATTTTGCTGCATACAGGAAATGCACTTCATTGTCAAAGACAGACAACCTCAGAGTAAAGGGCTGGAAAAGAATTTTCTAATCAAATGGTCCCAAGAATCAAGCTGAAGAGGCCATTCTAATATTGAATAAACTAGACTTTCAACAAAAAGTTATCAAAAAAGATAAGGAAGGACATATCATAGTGGTCAAGGGAAAAATCTACCAAGATGAACTCTCAATTCTGAACATCTATGATCCAAATGCCAGGGCATCCAAATCCACAAAAAAAAAAAAAAAAAAAAAAAAAAAAAAAAGGCAAAACAAAAAACCCCAAACTTTACTGAAGCTCAAAGCACACATTGCACCCCACACAATAATAGTGGGAGACTTCTTCTTCTTCTTCTTCTTCTTCTTCTTCTTCTTCTTCTTCTTCTTCTTCTTTTGGTTTTTTCGAGACAGGGTTTCTCTGTGTAGTCCTGGCTGTCCTGGAACTCACTCTGTAGACCAGGGCTGGCCTCGCACTCAGAAATCTGCCTGCCTCTGCCTCCCAAGTGCTGGGATTACAGGCGTGCACCACCACGCCTGGCTGTGTGGGAGACTTCAATACCCTAATCTCAGCAATAGACAGATCATGAAAACATAAACTAAAAGGAGACACATTGAAACTAACAGAAGTTATGGACCAAATAGATTTAATAGATATCTATAGAACATTTCATCCTAAAACAAAAGAATACACCTTCTTCTCAGCACCCCATGGTACCTTCTCCAAACCTGACTATATAATTAGTCACAAAACAGGCCTCAACAGATACAAGAAGATTAAAATAACCCCATGCACCCTATCAGATCACCATGGTTTAAGGCTGGTCTTAAATTCCAACAAAAACAACAGAAAACACACATATACACACAACCTGAACAAGGCTCTACTCAATGATAACTTGGTCAAGGAAGAAATAAAGGAAGATATTGAAGACTTTTTAGAATGTAATGAAAATGAAGACACATCATACCAAAACTTATGGGACGCAATGAAAGCAGTGCTAAGAGGAAAATGTATAAATCTGAGTGCCTCCAAAAGGAAAGTGGAGAGCTACACTAGCAGCTTGACAGCACACCTGAAAGCTCTAGAACAAAAAGAAGCAAGTGCATGCAAGAGGCTTAGACAGCAGGAAATAATCAAACTCAGGGCCAAAATCAACCAAATAGAAACAAAAAGAACTATATACAAAGAATCAACAAAACCAGGAGCTGCTTCTTTGGGAAAATCAACATGATAGATGAACCCTTAGCCAAACTAACCAGAGGACATAGAGACAGAATACAAATTAATAAAATCAGAAACAAAAAGGGAGACATAACAATGGAAATGTTGGAAATTCAAAAGAATCATCAGATCCTACTATAAAAGCTTATACACAACTAAATTGGAAAATCTGGATGAAATGAACAATTTTCTAGACACATACCAGGGACCAAAGTTAAAATAGGATCAGATAAACCATATAAATAGTCCCATAACCCCTAAAGAAATAGAAGCAGTTATTAATATTCTCAAAATAAAAAAAGCCCAAGACCAGATGTGTTTAGTGGAGAGTGTATTTAGTGGAGAATTCTATCAGATCTTCAAAGAAGACATAATACTAATACTCTTCAAGCTATTCCACAAAATATAAACAGAAGAAACATTATTCAATTCATTTTATGAAGTCACAATTACGCTTACACCTAAATCACACAAAGACCCAAGAAAGAAAAAGAACTTCAGACTAATTTCCCTTATGAACATTGATGCAAAAATACTCAATAAAATTCTTGCCAACTGAATCCAAGAATACATCAAAATGATCATTTACCAAGTAGGCTTCATCCCAGGAATGCAGGGATGGTTCAATATACGGAAATCCTTCAATGTAATCCACTACATAAACAAACTCAAAGAAAGAAAACACACGATCATTTCATTAGATGCTGAAAAGCATTTAATAAAATTCAACATTCCTTCATGTTAAAAGTCTTAGAAAGATCAGGAATTCAAGGCCCATATCTAAACATACTAAAAGCAACGTACAGCAAACCAGTAGACAACATCAAACTAAATGGAGAGAAACTTGAAGCAATCCCACTAAAATCAAGGACTAGACAAGGCTGCCTACTCTCTCCCTATCTATTCAATATAGTACTTGAAGTTCTAGCTAGAGCAATTAGGCAACAAAAGGAGGTCAAAGTGATACAAATTGGAAAGCAAGAAGTCAAAATATCACTATGTGCAGATAAAATTGTATACTTAAGTGACCCCAAAAATTCCACTCGAGAACTCCTAAAGCTCTTAAACAACTTCAGCAAAGTGTCTGGATATAAAATTAATACAAACAAATCAGTAGCCTTCTTCTACTCAAAGGATAAACAGGCTGAGAAAGAAATTAGGGAAATGATACCCTTCACAATAGTCACAAATAATATTACATACCTCAGTGTGACTCTAACCAAGCAAATGAAAGATGTGTATGACAAGGACTTCCAACCTCTGAAGAAAGAAATCAAAGAATATTTCAGAAGATTGAAAGATTTCCCATGCTCATGGATTGTCAGGATTAATATAGTAAAAATGGCCATCTTACTGGAAGCAATCTACAGATTCAATGCAATCCCCATAAAATTCCAAATCAATTCTTCATAGAGTTAGAAAGAGCAACTTGAAAATTTGTTTGGAATAACAAAAAACCCAGGATATCGAAACCTATTCTCAACAATAAAGAACTTCTTGGGGAATCACCATCCCTGACCTCAAGCTGTATTACACTTGAGCAATAGTGATGAAAATTGTATGTTATTGTCACAGAGATGGGCAGAAAGATCAATGGAATAGAATTGAAGATCCAGAAATAAACCCACATACCTATGGTCACTTGATCTTAGACAAAGGAGCTAAAACCATCCAGTGGAAAAAAGACAGCAATTTTAACAAATGGTGCTGACTCAGCTGGCAGTCAGCATGTAGAAAAATGAAAATCAATCCATTCTTATATCCTTGTACAAAGTTCAAGTCCAAGTGGATCAAGGACCTCCACATAAAACCAGATACACTGCAACTTATAGAGGAGAAAGTGGGGAAGAGCCTCAAACACATGGGCACAGGGGAAAATTTCCTGAACAGAACACCAATGGCTTAGGCTCTAAGATCAAGAATTGAAAAATTAGACCTTATAAATTTGCAAAGCTTCTGTAAGGCAAAGGGCACTGTCAATAGGATAAAACAGCAACCAACAGATTAGGAAAAGATCTTTACCAATCCTGCATCTTATACAGGGCTAATATCCAATACATATAAAGAACTCAAGAAGCTAGACTGCAGAGAATCAAATAACTCTACTAAAAATGGGGTACAGAACTAAACAAGAATTCTCAACTGAGGAATATCGAATGGCTGAGAAGTACCTAAAGAACTATTCAACACCCTTATTTATCAGGGAAATGCAAATCAAAACTACCCTAAGACTCTACCTCATACCAGTCAGAATGGCTAAAATAAAAAACTCAAGTGACAGCAGATGTTGGTGAGGATGTGGAGAAAGAGGAACACTCCTCCATTGCTGATGGGATTGTAAGTTGGTACAACCACTCTGGAAATCAGTTTGGCAGCTACTCAAAAAATTGGACACAGTACTACCCGAAGACCCAGCTATACCATTCCTTGGCATATACCCAGAAGATGCTCCAACATGTAATAAGGACACATGCTCCACTATGATTATAGCAGCCTTATTTATCATAGCCTGAAGCTGGAAAGAAACCCAATGTCCTTCAACAGAAGAATGGATACAGAAAATGTGGTATATTTACACAATGGAGTACCACTCAGCTATTAAAAACAATGAATTCATGAAATTCTTAGGCAAATGGATGGAACTAGAAAATATCATCCTGAGTGAGGTAACCCAATCACAAAAAACACACATGGTATGCACTCACTGATAAGTGGATATTAGCCAAAATCTCAGAAAACCCAAGACACAATTCACAGAGCACATGAAGCTCAAGAAGAAGGAAGACCAAAGCGTGGGTGCTTCGGTCCTTCTGAGAAGGGGAACAAAATACTCATAGGAGCAAATATGGAGATAAAGTGTAGAGCAGAGACTGGAGGAGAGGCCATCCAGAGACTGTCTCACCTGGGGATTCATCCCAGATACAGTAACCAAACTCTGACACTATTGTGGATGCCAAGAAATGCTTGCTGAAAGGAGCCTGATATAGCTGTCTCCTGAGAAGCCCTGCCAGAGCCTTACAAATACAGAGTCAGATGCTTACAGGCAACTGTTGGACTGAGCACAGTCCCCAATGAAGGAGTTAGAGAAAGGACTGAGGAGTTGAAGGGGTTTGCAACCTTATAGGAAAAACAATAATATCAACCAACCAGACCCCCAGAACTCTCAGGGACTAAGCCATCAACCAAGGGGTACACATGGCTCCAGCTGCATAGACAGCAGAGGACAGCCTTGTCAGGCATCAATGGGAGGTGATGTCCTTGGTCCTATGTAGTTTGATAGACGCCCCAGTGTAGGAGAATGGAAGGTGGGGAAGTGGGAGTGGGGTAGGTGGAGGAACACCCTCATAGAAGTAGGGGGAAGGAGGATAGGATAGATGGTTTCTGAGAGGGAGGAAACTGGGAAGGGAATAATACTTGAAATGTAATAAAGAAAATATCCAATAAAAAAAGAAACTTTAAAATTTGTAAATTAATCTCAGTGTGACATCTATGAGATAGGTAAAAGGTCACATGAGTCTCTAAGATCTTTATAAATATCTCAGTCCAATGAATCAAGTTAATCACATAAATACACCTTAGAAAGATCAATTTTGCAAGCAAAAGATGAACAGGAAAATACTTCCTTCTCTAAGAGTCAGGAAACATTATATATATGTCTATATCAGAGATATAAAACTTTTCTCTTATAGATATATATGAAAGACATTGTTTATTAATATACTGACAAGGACCAGCTTCAGCTTGGAGAGGGGTCCTAAGGAAAGGGTGTTTGGTAGTCATGAAAAGAACAACTCAAATTCAATTGTGGGGAACAAGCTGACAGCCATGTGATCTGCTCCTGCTGGCTCTCCAGACATCAGGATAGCTCAGCTCTCAAAGATCAAAGCCCAGTCTTTTATTTACATATCAATTCAATCATCCACCCCAATTTCCCTTTTGAGTATCAAAATTTTATGACCTTAACCTCTTGATTCTTTGAAAAAGACAGCAAGTACATTAAAAAAACAAACATAGCAATGAGTTCAGAGATCTGCCTAATTTTGTAAGCACAGACAATAAGCTAGTTGGGTGGGATCTGGCTCTGAGATCATCATTCCCTCCATCCTGAGCCTAAACTAGCTCTGTCCCAGGCTGACCTTGAACTTGGAACCTGGAGGCTTTTGTAATCACAAACAATAAACTTAGCTGGGTGGGATCTTGCCCTGTAATTACCACTCCCCAAATCCTTCCTTAGTATCTTTCTGACAACCTGACTCTTAGTGCAGCTGTCTCTGTTCTTTTAGGTCCACGAAGCTCCTCATATAATTCATATTGCATCCATATATTTTGCATAGTTGAGAAATCCTGTTTATATATTTTTGAACTTATGTTTTCAGAGTTCTTTTCCACAGCCTTAAGGGTTGTCCTTAAAGTCTCATCATTTACTATTTTTGTTGCGGACATTAGACATACCTTTGCCTCTTGGACTCATGTTATCTCTGACTATCATGGATTAATTAATTTTAGCAGGGAGAACATTCCTCAATAACCTTTGCAGGGAGAATATTTCCTAAAGGAGGAACATAGAGTAAATTATGTTCACTATTATACAAACAAGCCTCAGGCCGAGCAACCATCAACACTCGTGGAGGCCCGTGCCTTGCTTCCAATTGCTCCAGGGATAGGAACCCATGTCACATTATCCTTTCCATGGCCATGCAGGACTTGACTATTTACAAAGCCACAACCATGGTAATAGAGAAGAGTGGTTAGTTAAAAGAAAACTGGTTTCAGAATGTATTTGAAATTCAAGTCTGAGGTTTTCCTGCCTAACACCAGGAAGGAAGCCCATGCCCCTTCCTCTAAAAGTTAAATGTGCACTCAACTGTCATTTCCTCTGCATCACCTTTGTAACAATTCAATATGTGTTTACACTTAAGGCTAGACACTAAAGTAGCAGGTTTTTATAAACTTGTGCACTTAGTACTATCAAATAAGAGAGGGAATTTGAAAAAGCAGCCTCGTGTTGAACTTTATTGCAGACTTGTGTCTCTCAAGTCATGTGTAAACAGCCATAATTAGATGTTAGGCTATTCAAGACCGGACGTCAGCCCGTTGTGAACACTTTAAGTATTTACATGTGTTTAGTTTGTAGAAAATATTCAACAGATGAAAGTAAATACTAATTAACTTATGATTGATCTGCCCGTAGCAATTCGGAATGCACATCACTGAGAAATAATGATCTCAGTGTTCATTATCTTCTGGGCCTGTCTTCAGGCTTCTGCTTTCTCTCAGGGATTAGGCCCCTGGCAAGCTTGACTTTAGCAAAAGGAAGGGAGAATTTGATTGGGGACACTAGGAGTGCCGCTGCTTTGAGAGAAGGAACAGTATTGAAGGTGACAGGCTGTTTACTCCACTCTCAGTTGATCTGATGAGATAAAATATGCTTGCACACAAGAGCAAGTCTCCCAGGCTGCAGACAACATGGATACAAAGTTCCAAATTCTCATGCCTGACTTAACTGTCCCAAACAGCCCTGCTGCATATAGAGAAGACGGGGGAATTGTATGTCAGAGTCCAAACAGTTATATATTTGAACCTGGAGGCTGCCATGATGGTTACCCTTTGCTCTAATAGGATTAGAGGGAAAAAAAAAAAAAACCCTTGCACCTTATAGTCTGCAGACTGTGTTGAGGAGGACTAGGTCCACTTTCCTATATAGAATGCAAGAATGTAATCCATTTAGTATTATTTTGTGCACAAAGCAGATAGATGAGGTATCTGGCCAGATTCCTGAAACGAAAAACCCAGTTGCTGAAAAATAATTTTCAAAGTAAAAAGTGACTTAGGAGATTAAAATGTGCTAACCTAACGAAGCTGAGCCTGTACATCATGAATGTTTAATGCACAAGGTTTTAAAAGGCTATACAAAACCCAAAAGGCATGTTTACTCTGCTGTAGTGCCATGGCTCCATATTACAGAAGTTTGCTTTGTCTCTGAAGACCTCCATGTGAAGATGGAGATCCAGGAGTCTCTTAAGTTGGTCATGTCAACAAAGATCTATTCAGCATCCATCCATGGATAAGCCCTGCCTAATAAGCCTCATTTTCTTAAGCCCTGTAAAAGGTTACTGAAGTAGATCGTTTGGATTTAGGGGCTTAGAAGAGGAGGGAAGAAAAGAACAGGGCAGACACTGGAAAGGGAGAATTGTCCTTCTTCCTAGCATTCCTCTGTGGATGCTTTCCCAGCTGTTAGAAAGTGCCAGAAGCTGCCAGCACATCCAGATAACCATTCTCCTACTTAGCACCTGCCCTCGCCTCAAGGTAGCTCTGGCTGCCTGTCTCTAGCAGCCGTGGCATCTCAGTTCCAAAGCTGGTGACTTCTGTAATATGTTTCGCAGTTGGAGTATTTTAAATTAGGATCGAAGAGCAAAGAATAGAAGAGAAATGAAGCTCTCATAAATTTACCCTCCTGTGGTGTTTCCAGAGCTCAGCAATTCACAGGAGCCCCTGGTTCAATGGTGCCAACTGATGCCCCCAGTTAAAGCAATTTTCCTATTTCCCCTGACACTGGGCTAACTGTCTGCTTTGTCCTGACAAAGGTAGAGCCGGCAGGCTGATCCCTCCTTTGTGTTCTCACAAACCTCAGGAAGGTTTTATGGCCCCTTCTGCTTGTCACTGTGGCATTTAGAGATCTGAAGCTCTTGGGCACGATTTCCAATAGAGTTTGATTTGAGCATTGCCGGGCTCGGCTGGCACTAATTCTACCCTCATCGATGCCTTCAAACATTCACAGATGAGTGACTGAGCTTGTCTGGAAAAGCCCAGATAACAGGGCAGTCCATTACTTTCTTCCCCCAAATAATCTATGGAGGACAAGGTAGGTTGACAAAGCTTTCTGCCACCTTTGTACTATTTTGCTAGTGACCCGACACGTGTGTTAGGTTCTGGATTATAATGAGATAGTGGGGAAATAGTAACTCTTGACAGCTAGCTCTCTCTCTCCCTGACTCCCCTTTCTCTCTTACACACACACACACACACACACACACACAAAACTTATGGTGGGAATGAAAGTTCTTTCCTATAATATTAAGATTCTGTACACAAAGGGAAAGAATCAAGTTTAAAGTTTCAAAGTTTGCAGTCTTTGAGAGGGAGCATTTCATCATGAAAGCATGCACAAAGACTGAACAGAAATGGGGGGGGGACCCACTGTAGGAAAAAGAAGCAAGAAAGGCTTGTCTTTGAAAGTCAAGCTTCCCGACATCAAGCCATGGTCAAGCGGCTCAGGTGCAGGGGAGGGTGTCCAGAAAGGCTGTACCGAGTGTGTGAGCAGAGAAAACCGAAGCTCATTCTCCCATGCTGGACCCTTCAGTCCGGCTGGGCAGGTCAGTGTCCGAACCTCTGAGAAGAGCAAGTTGTAAAGCCCAGTTGTATGTATGTAGCTACTCAAATCAACACGTGCACGCACACAGACAGACAGACAGACACACACACACACACACACACACACACACAGAGAGAGAGAGAGAGAGAGAGAGAGAGAGAGAGAGAGAGAGCAACTCCAGTTGTCCAGTAACACTAAGTACCTTAACCTGGGTTCCAAAGAAGCCTCCTTTCCATTCAAAGGTACCAAATGAACAAATACCTAAAGAGGAATTAAAACCTCCAGTCTTGTCAGTAGAACCTCTAGCTTGTCACACAAGCAGTGGTCCCTGGGGTAGCCTGGAATATATACAGGGTGCCCACTTGTCTCCAAGGTTCCCATCAGAGTTACCATTTCAGAAGCCTGGCGCCTTGGCAGGAGGACCTGAACCCAGCGGGCACTGGGTGACCGCCCAGATTCCAGATTCCGGCTTTGTGTCTTCCACTGGTCACTTTCCCAGGTCCAGGAGGAGGTTGCCCTGCCCTGCCCTGCCCTGCCCTGCCCTGCCCTGCCCTGCCCTGCCCTGCCCACCTGAGGCTCCACATGTAGCTGTGCTTGTAGGGGAAATAGCTGCCTGGCTCGCTGCAGCAGTACTTGAGGTCTGCGAAGCCGCAGCAGTAGAGCAGCGCGGCCCCGTCGCCGCTCCGCGGGCACTGGAAAGGTTCCACGAAGCTGTGGTTGAGGCTGTAGTAGCCGGAGCACAGGCGGCTGCTCTCGCTCATCGCCGGCGGCCGTGCGCAGGACCCCGAGCTGCGTGCGACGTGTGCTCGGACTGCGCTCGTACCAAGCCCAGGCGACTCTGAGAGCCTCCTGCGATCTGGTGCCAGGCACTCAGCCTCTGAGCCCTCTCCGCTCTACCTCCCGCTGTCCACGCGGTGCTGGAGCGCTCTGCTCTCACCGCTGGGTCTTGTCTCTGAGTGGTCCCTTTCTCTGATGGTCCAGCCCTCTCTGCCTCTTCTCCCTCTCCGGAGCTCCGACTGTTTTCTTTGCTCTCTGCGGACTCCCTTCCACTTTCATTCACTTCATCACAACCTGTAGTAGTCTTCCCTTTACATCAGAAGGATCATTTTAGAGGGAACAGCAGAGGTGGGCATGGGTGCAGTTTACACAGGTACAGCTAAAGTGTCCTCTTTGTTTGTCCAGTGACATGGCAGATAGAGTCAGGCTCACAGAGGCTTTACCTGGGTGGACTACTATTCCAGACTGGAGAGCAAGCTAGAAAAGGGCCTTAGATTAGTTTTAGTGAGAGCACAGAGTGTTCAAAATCAAGTAACAACATCGTCTCAGAAAAACTAACTATAGGTGTTTTTAAAACATACAGCGGCACTCCCATGTTCACCCAAACTACATGGAAAAGGGAGAGAAGGCAAGAGAGGGTGGAAAAGAAAGTGAGAACCTTCTAGAAAGTGAAGCAGAAAGGGCAAGACTTTCGATCACTTCTGAAGAGCAGAAACCACTTTCCCCTTCGATTCTCATTTTCCTAAGTGAGTTGTCCAGCCTTTTGAAATAACATCAGTGTTGTGTCTTTGTAGCAAGTCAAACAATACTGCGGCAGGGACAAGAACAACAACAAACAAACAAACAAACAAAAACAAAAACAAAAACAAAAAACCAATAGCTTTAACTCGAAGCTAGCACCCGCAGACTCTCCAGGCAGAGCATTGTTCCTTTTCAAGTTCTGCTTCCTTCCTTTGGCCAGAGCCGTGATCGGAAGGCAGACATCATGAACTTGTGTGCTGGGTATTTTTATATCCTTATAAATATTCTTGAGCTATGCTCTGGGACGCAGTTACTTGGAGACAGTTGGAATCTTTCCAATTTGTTTTTAAGTCTTGGTAGGCAGGACCAGCATGGACCTGGGGACTAAATTTTTCCCCGCGAAGACCAATACTTTCTGAATATTCTACTGCATACCTTGAGAATCGCAATGCTTACCAGCAGTCAGACCCCACCATCTCCAGATCTGTAGGAGCTTTAGACTTGATCTTAACCAAAAGGCCGAGAAGCGATCCGTAGGAATTTTTTTTTTTTAAGATTTATTTATTACATGTTAGTACACTGTAGCTGTCTTCAGACACACCAGAAGAGGGCATCAGATCTCATTACAGATGGTTGTGAGCCACCATGTGGTTGCTGGGGTTTGAACTCAGTATTTTTGGAAGAGCAGTCAGTGCTCTTAACCCGCTGAGCCATCTCTCCAGCCCCTCTCTACTCTTTTCAATGTTTCTTTCCCCAGCCTCAGACAGCTTCCTCCCCGATGTATACAGATCAGTACTGAGATTCCTGTGACCTTCGAAGCTAGACTATAGGTCACCTGTCCTGTCATCCAATTCTCTCCTCTCTGGACCCGTGTTCTGTATTCTGATACCACCCTGGCTTCCCTGGATTCTCAGCTTCACTTTCTCAACTCAGAACCAACCGGACTCCACCTGAACTCTCACCCACCCTGCTCAGTAGCTATGCTTTCCACAGGGCGGAGAGGGTGATGGGGCAGAGAGAGTGATGGGGGCAGAGAGGGTGATGGGGCAGAGAGGGTGATGGGGGCAGAGAGGGGTGATGGGGCAGAGAGAGTGATAGGGGCAGAGAGGGTGATGGGGCAGAGAGGGTGATGGGGGCGGAGAGGGTGATGGGGGTGGAGAGGGTGATGGGGCAGAGAGAGTGATGGGGGTGGAGAGGGTGATGGGGGCGGAGAGGGTGATGGGGGTGGAGAGGGTGATGGGGGCGGAGAGGGTGATGGGGTCAGAGAGAGTGATGGGGGCGGAGAGAGTGATGGGGGTGGAGAGGGTGATGGGGCAGAGAGAGTGATGGGGGTGGAGAGGGTGATGGGGGCGGAGAGGGTGATGGGGTCAGAGAGAGTGATGGGGGCGGAGAGGGTGATGGGGGTGGAGAGGGTGATGGGGCAGAGAGAGTGATGGGGGTGGAGAGGGTGATGGGGGCGGAGAGGGTGATGGGGGTGGAGAGGGTGATGGGGGCGGAGAGGGTGATGGGTAGGAGGAGCCTCACAAGGCTTCCCTCCCTGTCTCCACTTAGACACCACTGTCCTGCAGTGTGTCACAACCATGGCCAGGGCCCATTGGGTCATATTTTTTGTTTCTTTTGTTGTTTAGAGATGGGAGTTCAATCTGGTTTCTAGCATGCCATAGACTCAGCCAGAGATTGGACCCAGTTTAGTTAGGTCTGGGCTTGGTCTCTCACATAGAACTACAATTCTTTTTTTTCTTTCTTTCTTTTTTTTTTTTTTTTTTTTTTTTTTTTTTTTGGCTTTTTCGACTTTTTCAAGACAGGGTTTCTCTGTGTAGTCCTGGCTGTCCTGGAACTCACTCTGTAGACCAGGCTGGCCTCGAACTCAGAAATCCACCGGCCTCTGCCTCCCAAGTGCTGGGATTAAAGGTGTGTGCCACCACCGCCCGGCTTAGAACTACAATTCTATCGAATGCACAGGAAGGCAAAAGAAAGCAGTGGGCATAAAAGAGGAAAACGAGGCTGAAAGGAGTAACAAACAAGGGTCTGACTAAATGTTGAGGGCTTTGTGATTTCCGTTTGAGTTCCCTTCTGCACCTTCCTACGCTTGAGACCCCTATTACTCAAGACCAAATGTCCCTTTCTGGAAAATGTGCCTTCAAATAATTTTAGTTTTGAGACTGGACTACTTATTATGTCGTCAAGGGTAGCCTCGACCCTCTGATAACTCCTGTCTTCATTTCCCTAGTGTTGGGATGGCAGGCATGCTATGACCGTGTCATTTGCATATGCATCTAGTGTCATTTGCATATGCATCTAGTGTCATTTGCATAGCTATCTAGTGTTGGGTTGAACCCAGAGCTTCCTGGATGCTAGGCGAGCACTTTACCAGCTGAGTCACATCCACTGCCCTCTTGTTGGTTTCCACTGCAGACAGGCACCACACAAGCGCATGGCAATCAGCGATGGACCACAGATACAGGAGGTAGGGGAACTCCTAGGTAATTGTGTTGCCTGGGGACATTACGACAATCTTTCTTTGTGTCAATACCCTCTATGATGTTCACACATCAAAGTCAATTAGTAAGGACTCCCAGAATGCTCCACTGATGAATGATTGGTAACTGTTGATGCAATAAAAAGTTTCCGCCTCAGCCGGGCAGTGGTGGCGCACGCCTGTAATCCCAGCACTTGGGAGGCAGAGGCAGGCGGATTTCTGAGTTCGAGGCCAGCCTGGTCTACAGAGTGAGTTCCAGGACAGCTAGGACTACACAGAGAAACCCTGTCTCGAAAAAACCAAAAAATAAATAAATAAATAAATAAAATAAATAAATAAAAAAAAAAGTTTCCGCCTCACACAGGACGTTTTCAGGGGAAAGCCGGAGGAGGGAGTGTTGAAATTATAAAATAATGCTCTGTCTTGGTTAGAGTTTTACTGCTGTGGACAGGCACCATGACCCAGACAAGTCTTATGAAGACAACATTTCACTGGGGCTGGCTTACAGGTTCGATGGTTCAGTCATTATCATCAGGGTGGGAGCATGGCAGCATCCAGGCAGGCATGGTGCAGGAGGAGCTGAAAGTCTTCATCTGAAGGCTACTAAGAGAAGAGTCTCTTCCAGGCAGCTAGGATGGGGGTATTAAAGCCCACACCCACAGTGCCACGCCCACTCCAACAAGGCCATGCCCACTCCAACAAGGCCACGCCCACTCCAACAAGGCCATGCTGCCTAGTAGTGCCACTCCCTGGGCCAAGCTTATACAAACCATCACACACACCTTAATCCATGGGCATGCTCCTTTGAAGGAGGGAAAGTCAGACCATAGGGTGCTTGCTCAGTATAGGATGGAGAATGAGCATTGTGAGGGCAGAGCTTGGGGCCTGCGGGATGGCGTGAGCAGAGCGCGCACTGCCAGAGCTCAGTCTTAGATGACACAGCATTCTGGCATAAACTCTCTGACAATGACTGTTCAGTACAGAGGGAGAAGAAAGAACAGCAGAATCGGTCGGGAGATTCTCATTAACACAAGCACCACAGGAACCACCTTTGCCCACGCGTCCCTTAGATACAGACAAAACACAAAACACGCAGCTGCCAGACTCCAGCCAGCAGGGACTAGCCAAAGTTTAAGCCAAAGGAGCAGCTTTTTAACACACAGGATTCAGTGGCAGTGCCAAGACCATGCCTTCAGACCAGCTTAGAACAAGACCATCTGGACACAGCAGCCCGAGCCTGCCCTCCCAACACTAAGGATCATGATTTCAAGGCTGCCTGAGGATTTGTAGGTTCAAGACCCTGCCCCAGACTGGAGAGGGCCATGGATATGGTTGGTAGTAAAGCGACTGTTTAGCCTTAAAAGGTCTTGGCTCAGTCCCTAACACCACCACCACTGATTATGATGATGAGGATGAAGATAATGTGGTGGCCGCAGAGGAGGCGAGGCAGAGGTGGCGGCGGCGGGGTGGGGGTGGGGGGGCGGTGATGACTTGAGTGAAATAGCTCCCCCCCCCCCCCCCAATAAGTCGTAAGACATTGAAAACTTTGGTCCCTAGGTGGTGACTGTTTGGGAAGGATTAGGAAGCATGGCCTGGCTGGAAGAGAGTTGTTGGGGATTCACTTAAGGTTCCCAAAGGCCACACCATTCCCAGATAAAACGATCTCTGCCTCCTGCTTGTGACCGGGACGTGAGTTCTCAGCTGCTCCTGCTGCTGTTCTTTTGCTCTGCCACTGTGGAATCCAACCCTCGGGAACTATGAGGCCAACTAAACGCTCTCTTCTATAAGTTGCCTTGATCACGGTGTTTCCTACCAACAATAACGATTAATAATGCACATAACAAATAAGGTAATACATAAGAAAACATTTTAAAAGAGAATGCTAACTTGGCCTAATGCTCCAAGCCTGCAATCCCAGCAACTCTGGGAGCCAAGGAGGAAGGGTTGGAAGCTTATTGCTTGCCTGAACAATTTATCAAGAAGCTGTCTCAAAATTAAAAAACAAAACAAAACAAAACAAAAAAACAAACTTTTTTTAAGGTGGGAGAAGGGTTGGAAGAGGGCAAAAGCACTTGCTGTACAAACGTAACTAGCTACATTCAATGCCCAGATCCCCTGTAAAGGTGGAAAAGAAAACTGTTCTACAAAGTTGTCCTATGACCTTCATACATGTACCGTGGCACACCCACCACTACCTTATCATATAGATACCCAGATACTTCCACACACAACACACACACACACACACACACACACACACACGCAACATGTTTTTTAAAGTCCCCTGGAGTGTAAGTCAACGGTGGAATATTTGCCTAACACAATGTAGTGCTCTGGGTTCAGTCTCCGAGTGCCACCAAAACCACCAACAGAACACGGAACTGTTGGTTTTGTCATTGCTTTGTGGTCCCAGACCTGAGGTTCCCCTGGCAGAAGTTCTGACAAGGAGTGCAATGTGGCTGGCCGAACACCCAACGGTCATAAGATACATTGTTTTTCTCCTTGAATCTCAGCATGTCTCAGTAAGAGGAGCACTTCCCCATTATAAAGAGTACTTTGGAGATGAGATGTTTGGGATGGTATAACAAGATGTCCTAATGAACTGGGAGCATCGACACAGAGATGCAGGATGGCCTCACATTGTGAGGAACTGCAGGAAGGTGAGCCCTGTCTGTGACCTCCATGTGTTCTACAAGACATCGTTCAGGTGAAAAAAAAAAAAAAAAAGCCCATTTATAATGATCTGTGCCCAGGACCCAGCCTTGGGCTACAAATAAATACAACACACATTTGAATTTTCCAGGAACGCAAAGGCTTTGTAAATTGAGGGAAGATGGTTCTTTGTTTGGGTTGGAGCTTTGCCAAGGGCTGTTTGCTTTTTCAGGAAAACCATATGCCAGAAGTAAGACTGCTCAAGGTTTTGTGTTGGCATTGCCAATCCTTGCCACAAGGCCAGGCTGCTGTCACTCAACCATGGCTTATACGCTGTTGCACACAGAGTGCACGAATAAGTATTACAGCTTTTAGCATAGCTGTATTCTCGCATTGTCATATACAAATGGGTATTTTACTGTATATGACTTCACTTCATCTTTCTATTACAGTAAGAAAATTGTGTCTAGTTAGCGTATTCATTTGCCAGATCTGCTATACTAAAGTACAATACGGTGCCCGGTCTTTTGAAAAACAATGATTATTTTGTTCTGCCTGGAGAAGGCCAAGGTGTCAGTGGGGTTGCTTCCTCGGCAAGCTTTGAGGGAAGACCTGTGCCAGGCCCAGTTCCCCTGCTTGTAGATGGTCTTTTACCGTGGACGGTATACAGCATCTCTCATTGTGCATGTCCATGCCTACACTTCCCATTTCAATCAAGGATCCCTATTACATTGGTTTGTGGTCCATCTAAATGGCCTTGTCTTAGCTGAATGACCGACCACTTTAAGGGCCCATCTCCAGAAATACTCCAAAGTAGCAGCAGTTAGGACTTTAGCATATACATTTTTAGGGTGTGAGGAAAGCACAAATCGACCTGCAATAGTTTTAGATAAATACAGCATTACTGTATATGAATCTTATTGTAAGATAGCAAAGGAAGACATTGGAAATGTGATTAGAAGTGAAGGACATCGAGGCCGACGGTGTTGAGGTCAACTGATGTAATTTCTCGTGAAGACAACGGGAAAGAGTATGTGACAGAGGTGAGAGCTGCTCCTGGCTGCTAACTTGCAGCTTACAAGGTTTACCCAAGATACCCAGGATAAAACAAGCAGGGAGGCTAGAGATAAGAACTAGCTGGCTCGTGGGCTGAAGGCTTCAAATGTTCACTGATGCCAACTTGGCTGTAGAAAGAGCAAAGGACTCATGAGTGCTTTGTTCAGCATCTTTAATGGGTCCTGTGGTGCTCTGAGTATGCTTGGCTGATGGGACATGGCACTATTAGGAGGTGTAGCCTTGATGGAGTAGGTATGGCAGTACTGTTGGAGGAATTGCATCACTGTAAGGGTGGGCTTTGAGATCCTATGCCCAAGCTTCACCCAGTGTGGAAGAAAGTCTCTTGCTGGTGCATTTAGATCAAGGTGTAGAGCTCTCAGCTCCTCCAGCACCATGTCTGCCTGGACACTGCTGTGCTTCCTGCCCTGATGACAATGGACTGAACCTCTGAAACTGTAAGCCAGCCCCAGGTAATGTTTGCTTTTATAAGAGTTGCCTTGGCCATGGTGTCCCTTCACAGCAATGAAACCCTAACACAGGTCCTTATTTCCAAGGCTTAGAGTAACTCTACTTTCTCAGCTTTGTTTTTTGTTTTGTTTTTTTTTTTTCTTTCACCTCTAATGTGCAGTACTGGTGGTGAGTCAGGCTTCTTCCTGCCCCAGAAATAACTTCATATCTGCTTTTCTATCCAAGGAATGCTGTGACATTTTTTCCTTTCTCTCTAAATTGTGTGCAATTTTCAAAGCCAAGCCATGTTTTTTTTTTTTTTGTTGTTTGTTTGTTTTTTAATTTTCTCCCCATGAAGATTCCTGTAACTAATAGAACTGAGCAACTGGAAGATAGAGTAGAATGTGTGTGTGTGTGTGTGTGTGTGTGTGTGTGAACAATGAGGAAAGGGGGATCATGGAAGTACTGGAAATATGGTTTATATATTATTAGACATCATAACGTATGAGTAAAAATGGAGAGAAACAAAGAGACAAAGAGTAAATGATTTGCTTGTAACAAAAGGAACCTGAGAACAGAAAAGAGAGTAAGCCCAGTCTACTTACCATAATGATGGGTCTGTGTTGCTAATATGGTTAACTCACTTTGTCCCTTGACAGAACTGTGTTCTTCAGAGTACCAATGAAATGGGAGGGAATGTATGAGCTAAACATGACATCTCTCCCCTGGGCTCATATGTTCAATTATTTGGTCCTCCAATTGGTGGTTTAAATAGGAATGGGTACCCATAGTCCTATGTGTTTGAATTCTTGGCCATAGAGCACTGTTAGGAGCTGTGACCTTGATGGGGCACTATTAGGAGGTGTGGCCTTGTTGGAGTAGGTGTGGCCTTGTTAGAGGTAGTGTGTCATTATGGAAGCAGACTTTGAGGTCTCATTTGCCCAAGCTATGCCCAGTGTGGCATACAGCCTTCTGCCACTTGCAAATCAAGGTGTAGAATTCTCAGCTCCTTCTCTAGCACCATGCCTGCCTGCATACAGCCATGCTTCCCACCATGAAAATACTGGCCTCTTAACTGTAAGCTAGCCCCGATGAAATATTTTCCTTTATAAGATTTGCTTTGGTCAAACTTCAGGAGGAAGTAGGTGACTGCGAGGGTGCTTTCTCACGCCAGCGTGGCTCTGAGTCTTTCCCTTTGCTCTGCTCCCCGTGTGGCATGAGGTTAAGAAGCCTCCTCCAGCACATGTGTCTACTGCCATGATGTTCTGCCTAAGTGTCTGGGGTTAAGAATTCTTGAACTTTACTCTCCTGAAACCATGAACAAAGCAAATACTTCCCCTATTTAAACTCTCTCAAGTGCCCTATGAGTGTCTCTTCAACAAGACAGTGCCATTTAATGTCCACATAACAGCTCCCATTTACTCTTTAGAAACATGTACTTAGAACCAAAGAACCCCCAAAATACACATCCATTTATTTTGTTTGTTGTATGTCTTTTCCTGGGAGGATAGGAACAAATTTTTATTTGCCTCAAACAGGGCACTGAAAATAGAACAAAGGAGGAGGTGGGGGAGGAACCAGGATGGGTAGAAGGAAGGAAAACTGTAATCATGGTATACTGTTTGATAAAAAACAATCTATTTTTTTTAAAGGGGGAAAATGAATAGCCAAGTTTTTTTTAAAAAAAAAAAAAAATAGACCAAGGAAACAACACCCAAATGTATCTTGGTATTAGGCTTCCTTAACAACACGAGTGACAAAGCATCACTACATCAAGATGTTTGAGAGTATATGCCCTCATATGTTGGATAAACAAACATGAAGACAAATGAAATTTATTATTAAATATATTAGGAAGCTGTTGCTGTCACCAGTAAGGGGAACAAAACGAGCATCAAACCCAGCTATGTCACCTACAAATACTTATGACTTAACTAAGACAATATACTTTCACACCTCTTTAAGGACTTCACAAAATCAAACACCTACTCCCATTCCAAAGCCCCACAAAAGAACGAACAAAAAATAAGGCAAAAGAGGGGTGCAGTGGGGAGATGGAGCAGCAGTTAAGGACTGGCTGCCCTCACAAAGGTCCTAGGTTCAGTTTTCCGGGACCCACATGGCAGCTCACTACTGTGTGTCACACTGGTTTCAGGGGATCTCAGATGGTCTCCTCGGGCCTCAGTGAGCACTAGGCAGGCACGCAGCGCACATACATACATGCAGGAAAGCACTCATACACACAGTGCACATACATGCATGCAGGAAAGCACTCATACACACAGTGCACATACATACATGCAGGAAATCACTCATACACACAACATATCTTTCTCAAGAAATAGTCCCTGGTAAAGGATAACTATAAAGCAGCCAAATGACTGAAATTTTGGCACAGCCTTGAAGTACAGTAACCTCACTTATTTGTAACCTTTTGGCACACTTACCCTCAGTCTAGCAGTGTCTTTATATTCTTTTCACCAGATGCTAAGACAAAATATTAAATCTGGGTACGAGGAGAACAGTGAGTTACTCTTTATACCAATCCCTAATTCCTAGTCACTGTTAATATGAGAGATGATTAAGTAGTGACTTTCAGATTAAAGACCGAGGTCACTGTGCTTTGAAGGAATGCCACAAATCTAGCCAGTTGGTTGTAATATAGCTCACAGGACCCAGTAACTAAAGATAAAATGTATAGTCAGTCTGCCAAGTTATATGCTCTACGGCCAGAAAAAAAGCTAGTCTTAACTGGGATCTAGTCAAAGGTGTATATATATATATATATATATATATATATATATATGCCTTTACTTCTGCGAGGTTGTGGGTCTGAAAATTGCATGAAGATGGGCCCCACTGGTCTACAACTTTGTTCAAAGAAATGGTAATGCTTTTTATATTCTGGGGCTCCAACTACCCCTTGGCATGCTGGGAAATCCTGCTTCCTGTAATCTTCATGGAATAAAGTATGTATGTTCTTAACTTTGGTTGCAGTCTCAAACACTGCTACCAATATTCAAACGTCCATGGAGGTTTCTCAGTTCAAGACAACTGTGGAACTGGTCACGGTGCCAGGGCTGATAGGGATATTGGTGGCAACATCTGTGCAGGTGATACCCTGTCTTCCATACAGGCAAGGGCCATGGCAATAGCTCAGGTGGCCTTCCTGGGCTCCATGAGTTCCGGGGAGGCAGAGCTCTCTGAGCTGATGGAGGCTAAGAGGGTTTATTTGTCAGCCACCCCTCCGAATTCATCTATAAATAAACACGGGTAATTAGGCGGATGCAAAGTGAGTGACGCGCCCGCATAGCAGGTGGAGAAAAAGCAAGAAAGGCTTTTAATTACCATTTGTGCGCCACCATTTTCTTCTGAGGGTGCAACATCCTGAGGGAGCATAATCTGAGCAATTTCCAAGCCTGGAACACATTTGGTGACTACTTAGTTGACAAAGGAAAACAATGTTTGTCATACGTGTACAAGGCTTTACTTTTTTGGAGAGAACAAGGTTTTACACAATATATCTCAAAATTCTATTATTTACTTATTTTAAATGTTTTTCAACTTTTGACAATTTTTTTTGATATTTTGTAGTTTAAAAAGTGTAGACATGCTTAGATTTTTTTTTTCATGTAGAAATACGACGTTTAAACATGTGGCATATCACTCTGGTTATGGCAGCAGCATTATTAACTAACACAAACTTACTTTACAACATTCAGATGGAGAAAATAAAACTAATCATCCCTTGAAATGCAAAGAAAACTATGACCAGCGAGATGGGTCAGTGGGTGAAAGCTCTTGTTGTCAGGGCTGGAGACCTAAATTCGATTCGTAGAACCCACATGAATTTGGAAAGAGCAAAGCAATGCCACGAAGCAGTTCTCTGATCCCAGACTCGCACTGCGGCCACGGCCCCCACACACCACGCACACAGGCACAATAACCATACAGTACAATCTTTAAAATTCAAAAAGAAATCTGAAACTAAATATCAATCTGAGGGGTAGGAAATTTAATCTCAGTTATACCCGGGGAGTAAATATGTCCTGGGAAGACTTTGTAATTCAAAATAAGTTTTGAATAACCCAAAATGTCTGGTGGGAACAGCTTGCCTCGGGTATCAGAATAAGAGCATGCATTTTGTTGTCATTAAAACAATAGTAATGCTGACTTCAAAAAGGATGTATTTAATATTTATTTATTTATTTATTTATTTATTTATTTATTTATTTGTGTGTGTATCTGTGTGTTTAGGGAGGCCAGAAAGGGGACCCAGATGTTCTCCTCTCTCAATCTTTGCCTTTTCCTTTGAGAAAGGGTCTCCCCTAAACGTAAAGCCTGTATTTTCTCAGTTAGGCTGAAAACCAGCAAGGCCTACCCATCTTCCCATGTCCACCTCTCAGAGGTGAGGTTGAAACTTTGATTTCGTTCAAATCCTATTTTTAAGGATTGTTTTTAAATGCTTTAACCTGCTCACCAGAGGTAGTAAGAAAGAAAGGATGGGGTGTGTGTGGGGGGTGGGGTGGGTACGGGGTGGGGGGGAAAGAGGGGGGGTGGGGAGTGGACCTGTTCTTTGGAACCTCTCCGTATTGTCTGGAAATCAGCAGTTCAGTTCATAGGTTAGCAATGACAGCTTGATTCACTCGCAAATACCCCAAGAATACATCAGCATTCCAGTTTGGTAGAGTCAGGATGGAAACCACGAATCAGCAGTGGTGGTACTACCTAACAGAGACAGCCCTTGGCCTGAATATGAGTCAGTAGGAGGGGCCAACAGGAATGCCAGGAGACGTTCTCAGCTGGGTCTCTCTCCTGGGTGAAGATCAGCGAAGACTTGATTGCTACAAGCACTGCACAGCTAGCCTAGCTCAGTCCCTGTCACTGTCCTTCCGGTCCTTTTAGACTCTCCCCAAACATCTCATGTCCTCCATGGTCACTTCCCTCTGCACATGCCTTCCTCAGCACGTGCTTCAGTCTCAGCTGACATCGCTCTGCCAATCAGTCTGAGTCCGTGGAAGCCCCAAGAAACTGCAGCACACCACCAGACATTTTTTGGTGTGATTTTCGTTATGGAGTACTGACACATGCAGCTCAACCATGCAGTGTAAGGCAGACCAATACATGTGTGCTGATAGCAAAGAATCCTTCATCACCTGTGTTTTCACATGCTTGCTTTAGAAGAACATCCTCTCTCCTGTGTCTGCTTCAGGGAAATGTTCCTTAACGAATCAGCCTTAGCCTTTCACACCTGTGTCCACTTTAAACGTTTCTTCAAGTGTTTGCCCCAGCAAAACACCATCCAACCGACTTTCAAAAGAACCCTTAAGTTTCCACTTCAGGAGTTTTAATCCTGGCTTGTTATATGAGTGCTGGTGTCCACACTCTGGTCCTCCTGATTATGCAGTAAGCTCTCTTAACTGCTGAGTGATACTTCCAGTCCCTTGATCCGACTTTGCTTTCTTACTATGTATAGCTATGTGTGATGATTGGTTTGTTAATTAACAGGCTAGAATCACTTGGGAAGAGGCTCTCAATGAGGCATTGTCTTGATGGAGCTACTTTGTGAGCTAGCTTGATTGTGTTAATTGATGTGGGAAGACTCAGTCAACTGAGGGCGGTGCCATTCCCTAGGTTTGGGTCCTGGACTATGTTAGAGTAGAGGGGGATGCATGCATGCATTCATTTCTCTCTGATCTTGATACTGCATATTATGTAATGTGACTGGCTGCTTTAAGTTCCTGTTACTTTGATTTCTCTGCAATGGTGATTGTGAGTGAAAATAAGCCCTTTCCCCCTAAATTGCCTTATGTCAGGATGTTTTATCACAATAACAGAAATGAAGCTAAGATACCATGTTTTGCAATTTTTAACAGTGTCAATGAGATATTATCTGATTTTCAAAAAAAATCTTTTATATTTCTAGATGCCAGTAGGTATATGAGCCTAAATTAGCACATTTATTACATATTATTTAAAACCTTTTTCTTTTGCTTACTCTGTAACTATAAAAACATGTTATTTTATTATTCTTAACTTTCTCTATTCCATACCCCCCACAGATCAATCATATGCATTTATTTACCAAGACTATGAAATACTAGAAATTATTTGAATGAAGTTCTGTGTTATTACATATACTTTCATTTAAACAATATATACATTTAAATAGTACCAAAGAATGAATGATACTACAGTGATTAATTACATAGATTGAAGAGCTTTAGTTATCTTAATTTATTAATTCTCTATGGCACTTTGGAATCTTATTCTTGTTTAAAATTAAGAAATATGCACCAGAGTACAAATTGAAATGTACAACATTCTTCTGTAGTCTGTGCATTTTAGTTGATATGTGAAGTAATTGACTTTATTTACATAGTATATTTTATGTTAGAAATTTGTATTGTATTAGCTAATCGTTTTAAAGCTAAGGAGTTCACGAAGAGAGCAATCACTATTATATGAATAATTTAAAGAACAGTTTGCCTCAAAGAGGTAAAGGAGTGGAAGGAAAAAAAGATTGGTCTGGTGTCAAGTATGCTGGCTGTGGCCTTAATTCTGGGTCCCTGTCTATCACAGATTTTCAATGAGTCTTTCATAGTCATAGGTACAGCTTCTGTTGCTCCTGAATAATTGAATACTGCCCATGAATAAAACGGATTAATTCTGACATATCGGACACCTCTGCTTTATGCCCTGTGCTTGCTTGTTTGGTTTTAATAAAAGTCTCTGTCTTATTTGGGGGTTTATTGCTGTGTAGAGACACCATGATCAAGGCAACTTTTATAAAGGAAAACATTTAATTGGGGTTGGCTTAGAGATCCAGAAATTTAGTCCATTATCATCATGGCGGGGAGCATGGCAGTATGCAGGCAGTCTTGGTGGTGAAGGAGCTGAGAGCTCTACATCTTGAGTCATAGGCAGCAGGAGACAGTGCTACATTGGGTGTAGCTTGAGCATGTGTGAGACTTTTAAGCCTGCCTCCACCGTGACAATTTCCTTCAACAATGCCAGACCTCCTAATAGTGTCACTCAGTATGGGCCAAGCATTCAAGCATGAGTTTATGGGGTCCATAACTATTCAAACCACCCAGATTTTAAATGTAACACAGGTGCTAGGAAAAGCTCATCTT
The DNA here is from genome assembly GCA_964023405.1 of Apodemus agrarius. Lineage (NCBI taxonomy): Eukaryota > Metazoa > Chordata > Mammalia > Rodentia > Muridae > Apodemus > Apodemus agrarius. The sequence goes on along the minus strand of OZ030020.1, from coordinate 51,681,172 downwards.
TCCAGTGTTCTTTATGAACTGTTAGGGAAAAAATGAATCAGGATGGAGACAGGTATTTGGAGTAAGCATCTCTTAACTTTGTTTTCAGACTATAAATATAAAAACATAATATGGTAATTAATTTTAATTATCTAGACTAATTGTGGAGTGCTGATAATAAAACACTGTGGGTGCTTGAAGAAGAGATTAACATTTGAATCTAAGGGGTGAATAAAGAAGATTGTTTTCTATAGTCCTCAAAGTACAAAGCACCAGTACAAGAGGCATCCCCCATCATTTCCGCTGAAGACCTGGAGGGAGGCAGACTTCCTCCTGAGCGGGAGCATCCTATTCTCTTACCTTGAGCATCGTTGCTCCTGGTACCTTTGGATATGGGCTAGGATTTCAACATTGGCTCAGCTGGGCTCTCTGGCTTAGGTTTTCTGGGCTTTATCGATAACAATGGTGAGGCCCTTTCATAATCATGTCAACCTCAGCAAAGCCTTCATAATAAATCCTTTTCTACATTGGTTTCTCCTAATCTATATATATCTCCAATAGGTTCTCGTTCTCTGGAAAACACTTACTGATATACAGAGCTAGCTTTTCATGAGTGGTGTGTGTGTGTGTGTGTGTGTGTGTGTGTACCACATTAGTTGAAAGTACTGTAGACTTTTATTTTGACACCGATTTTTGTAAGCACAGAGTTATCACGTTAGAGACGTGAAAATGATTGCATCTGTGGTACTTTTAAAGCACACAAGCACAGCAATATTATATTCCACTTGACTTGCCGCTTCTTAATTACAGTTTGGCTTTATTTTCTGGAGATATAACAGTATTCATCTTGATTATATTATTGTTCTGTGGGTTTGTTAGTAAAGTGTGCTGTTGCGGATAATGTGGGTGATTGTGTGTCTTTTAAGCTAACAAAGGATCACAATTTTAAAAGATAGAATATCATCAATTAAATCACAAAGTTTGACCATGGATGTTTTAACAACTACCCACCCAATTCTGCGCAATTCTGCATAATGTTATAAAAGGTGCCTAACCCCCCTACAGATTAAACATTTTTGTCTCTCAGGATGTTTTCTTTCCTTTTTTTTTTTTTTTTTTTTTAGGAGACAAAGTTTCCCGTGTAGCTCTCGCTGTCCTGGCTATCCCCCTGTAGACCAGGCTGGCCTTAGACTCAGAGGCCTGGCTGCCTCTGCCTCCCAAGCACCGAGATTAAAGGCATGTGCCACTATGCCTGGCTTCAGGATGTTGGCTTATCAGCACTATCCCTCGTCCCTCATCCAGAACGTGCTGGGTAGTCAGACAGGGAGGCCAGGCTTTCTATATGAACATGGAGAAACAAGCTGCTACTTCTCCGAAGAGATTCTCGTAGGTCTGCATCATTCAGCAAAGACGAGAACCTTCTTACGAGTGGAACCGCAAGCCCTGGTGACGCCCCAAATGCCGAAGTAGTCTTTTGTCTCCGAGGCCACGTCATGCCAAATTAATCATCACAGCCAAGTGGCTCCCCCACGGACTGCATCACCCTTCTTGAAAGCCACGCTCTGCTCTCCTCAGCTGTCTCTGTGACATCCCGGGCAACCAGCACCTTGTGAGCGTTCAGTGTTAGCGCCCTTGCTTCCCGCCACTCACTCCCCGAATAAACAAGCAAGCAGGTTGGCTCCTCTCCGTCTCTACCAGAATTTCTGTTCTATGGCCAGTTCTGAAGTTTTGACTCATTTGTTCCAGTCCTAGAGTTCGGCGCCTAGGGAGGAAATGTCCATCCTTAATTCAGTCTACATAATTCAGGTAGAGACACTGATTTACCTTTGTGGCCTCATTCTGCCATGTCATGGCCGTGCACACAAGTGAAAAATAGGAAATGTCCAGGCAGAAAAATCCCACAGGCTTTCTCATTCTTTTCATTTTCGTCTCTCTTGTTTATATTCCTAGTCCTTTCTGGGGTTTGTTATGTCCTAGCTTTGATACAGCAAGCTTTAAGCCTTCCTACAGCCTAAGAAGATGTTCCTCTCTCTCTCTCTCTCTCTCTCTCTCTCTCTCTCTCTCTCTCTCTCTCTGTGTGTGTGTGTGTGTGTGTGTGTGAGAGAGGGGGGGGAGGGAGGGAGAGAGAGGGGGGAGGGAGGGAGGGAGGGAGAGAGAGAGAGAGAGAGAGAGAGAGAGAGAGAGAAGGGGAGAATGGGGATAGGGAGGGAGAGAGGGAGGGAGACAGACAGACAGACAGACAGACAGTTTACTTGCTTGTTTATTCACAGCACTAAGGATTACACCCAAGACCTTGTGCATGCAGGTCAACCACTTTCCCACAGAGCTTTCTCTGCCCCGCCCCGCCACTGTTTAGCAACCACAGTGGCAGCCATTTTTCAACAGTGTTTGCTCATCACCAACTGCGCTCCCCACCCTTACGCTCCGCTCCGGAACAACCGAGGTCAGTGTATTTCCCACTCTTCCACTCAGCCCAGCTCCAGAGCTCTGGTTGACTCTGTGTCCTTACAGGCTCTTCCTGAGTCCACGGACCCTTATTAGAAATTAACAGCTTCTTTTTCAACTGATAAAGCTTGGGGATTTCGTTTGTCTCTTTCCCTTGCAGAACCATCGCAGATAAACCTGGAGAGCAGCAAATGGTGCTTCTGCTGTGCTTGCATCGAGTGGGCAGGCTCTGTGTGGGCTGACGCGAGGGCCCAGTTACAATTTATAACATCAGTGCTGTAAAGCATGTTCCTGTAGACTCAATTATTGCCTCCGAATAGACTTTTCATAGCAACTTAACTAGGATTCTCTATATTTGTAATTGGCTGCCCTAGCAAATGTATGTTAATTAATATATTTCAATAGATTTTTTTCTTTTAATCATTTTAAATAATTATACTGCCAACGGGGACTGATGATAATTTTATTCCCTTTTCCAAAATACATGTATTATTTTTATTTTGTGTTATTTTATTAGGCAAAACATTGTAAGTAGTTTTAAACAATTGCGATAAAAATGGAAAGGGATAGATTTTTCTTAAATATTTATTTTTTAAAACTGGGGTGGGGGCTCGCACAACATGCGCGCACATGAGTGTATACCCAAAGAGTCTAGGAGAGGGTGTCAGGAGGTTCTGAGCACTGACGTGGATGCTGGGAACTGAACTCAGGTCCTCCCGGGAGAGCACAGCAATCACGCTTCCCCACTGAACCTTCTCTTTGGCTGCACTTCAGATTCTCTGGAGGCGCAGAGCCCAATTATAGATTAGAAGCCTTCCGATCATTCGCATGTAGTCTGGGCCATGTTCTGAGCTACGCTATGAGCACTTGAGGAAGCTTCATGAACAAAGGACCAAACAAGGACAGCTAAGCACAGAATGAATGGGAAGGCGCATCGTACTTGAGGATTTTGATAGGATTTGTAACTTCAGGACTTTTTAGGGAATCACAGCTATGGACACAAAGCATATGCAGGAAGAGGATAGCAGGGGGAAAGGAGATTGAGGGATGGACCCTGGGGTAGGTCCCTCAGGCAGTTGGGGCAAAACTTTAGGCTGGGACTCAGGAAGAAGCCAGGAGGTGGTACTATCCATCTGGACCAGGAAAACTATCCTGGACTTCTGGTATTCAATGAAGGAAGCCGCTGCAGGAACAATACCAAGCTGTTTGCCAGTGGTGAGAGGTTAGGATTCTTAAGCAGAGCAGAGAAGAATGTCTAACTGACCAAATAAGGAGCCTAGGGAGGAACTTGGGTCAGTAGGTAGAGGAGAATGTTCCCCAGAATAAGGCGCTCAGGTATAAACACTCCGTTATCAGAATAAAGCATCAAAGGAAGGCATGTGGGCTGCAAATTAGGCCCAAGGTAGGGGAAGCCAGATGCCAGTGCTGGATCTCCACATAGGATCCACCCTCCACCAGCACGTTCAACTGATCCCCCGAGGACAAGGAATGACTGACAGGCCTTCTTTATTTGTAGCACACGGCCAAACCCAAGCACAAGGCACCTGGTTTCCACTGTCGCTTAGCAACAGCCACCTCCTTGATTACTGAAGTTATCATAGTTGGTTTTGGGGTTTTTTTTTTTCTTTTCTTGTAGCTATCTACTCTAAAACCAAGCACAGGAGGCCTACAAGGAACAAGGCAGAGGCCTGGTTGGTCAACCAATTACAAGTCGACTTGCCACTATGCGCAAGTTCATGTTCAGTATAGGGAGCTCTAAGGACCAGGGCGGTCAGCATTGTGACCTCAGTTGTAGACTAGGGCAGGGGAGAAGGCAACTCTGCTGGTATTATAAACCCTAAAGCAGAGAGGGGGAGCGGGGGGGTTGGAAAGGAGGAGGGGGAGATGGGGAGAAAGAGGAGAGGGGGAATGAAAGAGAATCAGATAAAGTTATTATAAATATTATAAACTTTGCTTCCACATAAAACAGCATGTTTTCATCATTCTCATTCTGGTGTGAAAATTACTCAGTTCTGTCCAACACCATGGAAAACATATATTTTGTCATTCCGAAAGCCTAAAACATACAAATTAATGTGGCCAGGTGTTTTGTGAAGACTTACAGAACCTAATTAAATGGTGATGGTTAAACCTGGGGGAATCTGTGTCTGCACAAGCAGACGAAGGGTTAAGTCATAGATGCAACAACACGATACAGAAAGTCCAAAATGCCACTTGGCAAAACTAAAGGTCGCTGCCTCAAAGCTTTAGTCCCACTTAGAAGAACGGATAGAAAAATGTGTCCCCCCATCCCCCAATTAGGACCAGATTTGGTGGGCTGGCCTGAGAAGAGCAATAGAATGGGCAGATCCTTGTGTCCCTTTCAGGAAGGTAACCTGATACCATCCCCCAGTCGCAGCAAGAGGGAAGACCTGCCTGCCTGCTCATCCTTCTCTAAGTTGTGGATATGCAGTCTTCTTTTTCTAGTAGATTTTACCCATACTCAGATCAAAGCCAACCACGGGAGAAAACTAAATAGTCTTTTTTTTCTCTCTCTCTCTCTTCTGTGTCTTTAATTATGTTTGCTTGTTATACAGAGAATTTCTAAAAGCCGATTCCACTTATTGCCTAGTTATGCAATGGCAAAGGCAAAAGAAGCCTTTTGGAGTCCAAGAAGTAGCTCAGTAGGTACAGGTGCCTGTGTCCAAGCCTGACAACCTGAGTCTAAATCCTGGGACCCACTTGGTGGAAGGAGAGAACTGACTCCTCAGAGTTGGGCTCTGACTTCTACACAAGCACCATGGCACACACGAACAACACACACACACACACACAGACAGACACACACACACACACACACACACACACACACATGAAATTAAATTAAAAAATTCAGTACAGAAGGAAGGAAGGCAAGAAGGAATGAAGAAGGGGGGAGAGAAGGAGAGAAGGAGGAGCGAACACTTGGAGGTAGAAGGGAAGAAAGCAAACTGGAACGGAGTGGGGAGTCAGAGCAAGGTGGAGCCATGCCTCTGCGAGGCATCAAGAGCTGTCCCCCACTGTCCCCACAGCCTGGAGTTCATCCCTGCACACAGGCTGAGAAAATGACCATCTTAACCCACCGTCCTTTCCTCTTTGTAGTGGAAATGTTGCCTGGCTTTGTTTTTAAACTTCCGCAGTTTATTTTCTCAGAAGTTGCCGTGTTTCCATCTCCTCCCTCTCCTAGTTGGTTTACTTCAAACTCTGTAAGATCGGTCTCCCAGTCCTGCTGCCTCCCTTCGAAACTGAAGGTAATTCTGGAAACAAGCCAAGGGAATGCTAGCTCAAATCCTATTTCCTAATTCTTATTCCTTATCAAAGCAATATGCATGGTTATTAAAAATTCAAACGGCGCTAGAAGACAGTGAAAAGCAGCAGCCTTTCAACCTGTCTCCTTCTCTCTGGTTCTCACATCCATCCTAACACAATCTCACTTTTGACTCTGGTGGGGATCGATCTCCACAACACTGAGAGGGTGCACCCTGCCTGTCCTCCAATTGAAAGGACTAGTTCCCCACATCTGACATAGGTACTTCATGAACCTTTCTTTCTTTCTTTCTTTCTTTCTTTCTTTCTTTCTTTCTTTCGTTCTTTCGTTCTTTCGTTCTTTCTTTCTCTCTCTCTCTCTCTCTCTCTTTCTCTCTCTCTCCTTCCTTCTTTCTTTCTTTCTTTCTTTCTTTCTTTCTTTCCTTCTCTCTCTCTCTCTCTCTCTCTCTCTCTCTCTTTCTTAAAAAAAATAAGTAGATTCAATTATTTTGCTCTAGTATTTAGAGGGAGTAGCTGGTTATGGTATATGCATGCCTGGGAGAGATAACCATTTTTTATTTCCAGTTTTGTAGACTTTAACTTATGTTTCTTGATCAATCACTTACCTTGGCCTTACTGGCAACATTGGCAGTTCGTACTTTGCTTTGGGACTTTATAGTTGGGCAAGGTCAACGTGAGATTAAATGCACCACTAGAGGAAATTATATGATTAAGAGACATAGGAGACAAAGGTATGTGAGGCTACTATTAGCACATCCCTGCATACCATTTTGCAGTAAATGCTTGTTTTAATAATTGAAAGTGCTGATATCTAAAACAATGATAAAATTGTAATATAGTAAAGATGTAAGCCAGTACCAGTAATACCACCATTTATAATCACCACCAAGTATCAGCAGCTATGCATGACTGTACGTACCATGCCTTTATACAACAAGACATCCACTTACGCCAGCATCACCACAAGCACGTGGGTGTTATCTTCCACTGTTACATTATGACAGTGAGAGCAGTGCTAGGTAATAGATTTTCCAGCTCCGTCATATCTCCGGGGATTACTGTTGTAATCCATCACTGACCAAAATGTCACTGGGCTGTGGGCATCTGCACGCGTGAGTGTTACTGATTTATTGACTTTAGATGCTGCCAGTGGCCTTGCTTATGATGCAGATCGTTTATCTTTTACAAGCTTCCTTCGCCCTTTTCATCCCAATATAGTTGTATCCTCCATAGTTTACCTTTAGGTTATAATAGTAGTGATGTATAATTATTCTGTAGTTGACAATAACTTGTACTTATAACCAGTTATGGTCACCAACAATGCAAGTCATCTAGTATGATTTTTTTGTCTGTAATATTCTACTCTCATTGAAGGGTTTTTTTGTCCCTTTTTTCCTGTTATTAGCTATGCTATTTCTCCTATGTTTTGTGTTTTGTCTTCTCCATTTCACATTAGAGCTGTCCTTAAGTGTTTGACCATACTTGATTGTATTCAAACAGAAATGTGAAGTACCAAAATTCTGAACGGAACCTCTGTGCAGTAGATGACTTATCAGATTTCTATTAGAAAGTCTTTAAATGTAATTTGGGGGCCAGGGGACATTGTTTCTGTATAATTCAGCTTTTTTCCAGAAAAGAATCTTCTAATTTTCTAACTGGGTGTGTACATGCACATGCATGTAAACACAAGTGCATGTGTTATCCTGGTCCTTGGCGTCTAAGGGTGTGGATTAAGTGATGGAGTCTGTACATCTAAAGTCACTGTGCTGAACGATCACTTTTTGTGCCTTCAGCCTGAACCTTTTCATGAAGTTAAGGTTGAGCTCTGCCTATAGTCCAGTGGTTCTCAACCTTCCTAATGCTGCATCCTCCTGTTGTGGTGAACCCCGACCATAAAATTTTTTTAAAGATTTATTTATTTATTATATGTAAGTACACTGTAGTTGTGTTCAGACACTCCAGAAGAGGGAGTCAGATCTTGTTATGGATGGTTGTGAGCCACCGTGTGGTTGCTGGGATTTGAACTCAGGACCTCCAGAAGAGCAGCCGGTGCTCTTAACCGCTGATCCATCTCTCCAGCCCCCATAAAATGATTTTTGTTGCTACTTCATAAGTGTAATTTTGCTACTATTACGGATTAGAATGTAAATGTATGATGTGCAGGACATGCGACCTTTAAGGGGTTACAACCCACAGATTAAAGGCCACTGCTATAGTTCTTCCACTAAGCTCCTGGGTGAACTTCAGCTTTTGATGAGGAGCAGGCGTCCGTGTGGTCACTGGATTCCATGCCGTCTCATGTAGGTAGTATCTGTAGGTACCTACCTGTAGGTAGTGTTTTTGTAGACTCTAAACTATAGCTGTTTATGTTCCCACAATATGAGTCCTGATTATCCATACACGACTCATTGAAATGGCCATAATTAATGAGGCTACTATATAGTGAGAGACAAAACCTACTCCATCTTGGAACTGGCCTCCATCTTAAGAGAAAGAAAAAAGAGCCTTTGAACCTGACCTGCAGCTAAACCCACATCCCAGAGAGGACCCCACGGCTTGTTCTTAGCCAGAGTTATTCCCTAGCTACTTGCTAGGAACAGTTAATCTAAAATTAGCCTGTTTCAGATGTACGTTCAGACTGTTTGTGATTAGATATGGTCTTTCTTCAGAGCACCCACCTGTCAGTTTACAATAATCATTCAATTAGATGGTTGCCAGCATGCCCCCTCACACACACTTGCTTCCATTTTCTATCAAACCTTGTCTAGATGAGAGCTCAGGGCTGCTTCACCAAACCATCTGGTGAGCCAGTGGTGGGTAAGCCCAAACTCGTAATAAAGAGACCCTAATGTGATTACATCAGAGTCGGCTCCTTGGTGGCCTTTTGGGGTTCATGAACGCTTCCTGGCACAACAATAGGAATTAATCATGAGTTAAAACATGATGTAGGCAAAAATTTAAATTTCATTTTAATCAGGTAAATTGCATGGCAGGTATATCACTTTTCAATAAAGTTGTTAAAATAATTCTTACATTATAATTATAAAAAACAGGTAAATACTATTAATAAATTTAGTTGGGAAGGTCTATATGCATGTATGAAAAATTTCCTTTCATACTGCAAATGAAAAAATAGTAAAAAGGCAATAGCAGAGTCATTATCTTGTGAGTAATACACAAAATAAACACTAGAAACTTTCTCATTTGAACTTTCTTCATAATTGATGCGTAAAAATGCATTAAGAATGGGAGAAATGATATAAACATGCAGTAATTAAAACTACTATCTATTCAAGTTTCAATTTTTACAGAAGTTAGTCTAATGAAATAATTCCCAAAGAACTTAAGATTCAAACCAAACGAACCAACCAAACAAAAACCCCACAAACAGAAAAATACAAACAGCACGAGGCTGGAGAAGTGGCTCAGTTGGTAGAGTTCCTGCCTCCGGTACCCGAGGTCGTGGGTTCGATACCCAGTGCTGCATGCTCTGGCCATAACGATGATGCATGCTGTGGTTTCAGCATGCCCGAGGCAGAGGCTGGATGATTAATCAAAATTTCAAGGTCTTAAGGGTCAAAGCAATTTTGAGGGCAGCCTTGACTTCCGTGAGACTCTTTCTAAAAGAGAAGAGGGGACAGAGAGAGTGAGAGACAGAGATAGAGATGGAGACAGACAGACAGACAGACAGCCTGGGGGGGTAATTTTTATAATGAGTTGGGTTGGTGGCACACACACACACACACACACACACACACACACACACACACAGATTGTACATAAGAGACTGCCACATTTCAATTCCTGATTTAATAAACGGAATCACTAAAGAGTTGTAGGAAGTGCACTGTAATAAGAAACCATGCACATAAACATGTATTAAGTTATGAAATCTTGGGCGCAGCATAATGAAAATATCAAGCTGCTAAAATGATACAAAAACAACTCATTTCTTATAAATACTTGACTTAAATCAAATTTCTAATGGTTTTCTAGGAGCTGGAAGGGTGGCTCAGCAGTTAGCGAGCTTGCTGCTGTAGCAGAGGACTGGCGTTCAGCCTCCAGGACCCAGATCCACCACTCACATCCACCCGTAACTAGCTCAAGGGACCCTGATGCCCTTTTCTGGACTCCACAGAAAACCATACATGTGTGAATGCATCCACACACAGAGACACATATGCATAAATAGAAATTAAAAAAATAAGTCTCAAGAGGTCTTCTATCTCCACCTACAAAGAGACTTAGAAAAAAATCAATAATTAACATTTTTATACCATCAAAAATATTCATTAGAAAAAAAAAGAGAAACAAAACAAAAGCAGTGATAAGTGATGGGCCGGCAAGATGGCTCAGTGGGGAAAGGCACTTGTGGCCAAGCCTGACAACTCAAATTCAATCCCTAGGATCCCCTAAGAGAAGAGAATAGTGCCCACAAATTGTTCTCTGGTCTCCACATACATTCTATAGCAACATGCACATGCTTATGGTACGCGCGCGCGCGCGCACACACACACACACACACACACACACACACAAACTAAGCACTTACAACTTATTTAAACTTGCTAAGTAGTGAATATATTAAAACAATCAGAATATACATCTTAAAAGGCAAAAGCATAGGACTTTTCATGGAGTAACCTCAAGTTCTAGACACTTAGGACTTTTTTAGTGGTACAGATTAACTGTGGCTAGTGAGATAGAAATAGTTACTCCTATAATTTTAAGAATAGACAGAGGAAGCCTCTGGGTTTTGTTTGCTTTGGTTTTTTTCTTTGTTTGTTTGTTTGTTTGTTTTTTTGTTTTTCGTTTTTTTTTTTTTTTTTTTTAAGAGACAGTAGCTCTGCCTTTTTCCGCAATCCATAAATATATCATCTTTGTACAAGTCGGGCTGGATTTCACAACAAGGAATGCTCATAGCTGCTTTGATTTTGAGGCAACAGTGGAGAGTTTCCTGCAGTTGTAACAAGTATTAAAACACAAAAGAAAGCTATTCTATCAGAATGACACAACAGGCCAGAACTCCACAGATGCGGCATCAACAAAGCCACACACTGGAAGCTCTAATGGGGATTTTGTTCTTTTGCAATAGATATGATATAATGCCTAGAAATGAGACTCAATTTCACATGCTGCCTTGACATCGATTAGACAGAAGCCAAAGAGCCTCCCGTGGTGGAGCTGCAGTTCCAACCTAGTCTGTCTCAGCAGTGATGTTCTCCAGAGAGATCTGTAGAAAGTCCCAGGCACGGGAAGTCAATTGCACCCTTTCATTGGAACCATTGTGGGGTTTACTACATCTTCTCCATAGTCCAATGTGTCCCCCAGGGTCTGTTTGCTCATCTTGTTCCCAAGTGCAGTCCCTGTGTGACACGCATGTCACACATCTTCTTTCCCAGGCTGGGAGTTTATATGACACCTAACCAGCTGTTGATCGCTTCAGTTTAGTGTTAGATACCGTGTGTTCACCACCTCTGTCGTCCTAGAGGAATGTCTCCTTTCCCAGGGGATGAATAAGAGATAATATGTCAGGCCTTTCTCAACACAATGGTCACATTGACTTCTCTGTGGGTTTGTTGTTTCTTTTCTTTCTTGTCTGTTTCAAGACTCACTCCATCTTTCTTCTTATGGATACTGACACTAGATCTAGGATCAGTGTGAAAAATCCAGCTGATTTTCCCATATCCTGTTTCTTAACCCAGTTACATCCAAATGTGCCTCTTAGTAAACTAAGATGGCATTCACAGGGTATGGTGGTTATGTGCCTTTGGGAGGGGCATGCCATGGTCTACAAGAACCAAGGTATGTTTAAAAAAAAAAAGCTACTCCCTTTCTTTTTATATTTTGCTTTAATTGGTTTCAAAAGCTCATTATTATGGAGGAAATTCATTATGGTGGTTGCCACAAAGATCTTTGAATCTGATGCTAGAATTTGAGGGCTTTAAAAATAAAATGTAAGTATGTGAGCCCGTTGTGTTTACTACCAGAGACAGATTTCAACTAAGATGCTAAACATGATAAAAATGTGAACATTATCTAGGACATTATAATGAAAAAACTTCTGAGGTATTTCATGTTCAGTGGGAAAGAATCTGAAGTCTGATTAGCAATAGCTCTGTAGGGGCCAAAGCAGGAGCAACGGAAACACACACTATGGATTTCTGGTTCCTCGATTTAATGATCTCTAGTCATTCTTGTGTAGCAATTCCTGGCAAATTGCTGGTTGATTATGAATTAAGCTACCCTGTCTCTAAGAACATGGTGTATCCATCAGAGTGTGAGCAGAAAGTATGGCCACTGGATTATCCTTTGTAAACGGGGCTGCTGAAGGATCTGGGCTTTCACAATTGTGGGATCTGGTTCAACAGCTTATGGGAGGTGGTCACCGTTCTGTGGACATGCAACCCGAGTTCAGTAGGAAAGACTATCATCTGGATGTGAAGTAGTCAAAATGGAACCGTAGAGAATGCATAGAATACTTGGGATCAGACTAGAACCTGTGTATGTCACTCATTGATGCTAAGATTTCAGTTTTCGGGGGTAAGATTAGTTACTTTTGTTTGAAGGAGAGAGGTACTAAGGATTATGCCCAGGGTCTTGTACACACTAGGATTACACTCTACTACTGAGCTGTATTTCCAATCCTAGTGGCTAACTTTACATACAAACTTGAATAGATAATAAGGATCCCAGATATCTGGTTAAATATATATATCTTGGAGAGTGTTTCTGGATGAGATTAGTATATGAATATGTAGCTTGAATAAGACACTCCTCCAGGGTGCAGTGTTATCCAGACAATTTGAATAAAACAGTAAGGCGAAAAAGGAAGAATTGGTTCTCAGCCTGACTGCTTGAGTTTGAATCTCTGTCACTCCTACTACAGACTAGAACTCAGACCATTGATTCTCTTGGTTCTCAGGTATTCAGCCTTACACTGGAAGGGCAGCATAAGTTCCTAGGTCTTTACCTTACAGTTACCAGAGCATAAGATTTAGCCTTATAATTACATGCTCTGGGATGCATCTATCTGTCTGTCTTCTATCTATCTATCTATCTATCTATCTATCTATCTATCTATCTATCTATCTATCTAACATCTATCTATTCATGTATCCTATTGGTTCTGTTTCTATGAAGAACAATGTCTAACACAGTCCCCGTAGGCAGTGAGTTAAATATATACCTAAATCAAGAAGGTGACATCAGAGATACCATGTTCTGAGTTTAAAACAGGACCAGCTGCTCCCTGTTTATTGAGATGAGAAGCCAAATAGCAGATGATATATATGTGAGCTACAACAGCACTGCGTGCCTTGCCCTACAATTAAGAACATAGACAAGAGATGGTTGCTATTCTGCTTCTGTGTTCCAAATCCCATGCAAAACATTTCTGGTGGTGCCTAAAACCTGGGACTACACAGAAAGATGAATTTTCAAAATGTTTTCTACATTAACTGAGTTGGCTCAATGCAGATCCACTACAATCCTTATCAACATGAATTATAACCTGAGTGAAATTGTCCAATGTCTACTGGCAAAAGCAGAATGCAGTCTTATTTTTCTTACTGTCTCTGCTTTGTTCCTTACATGTGTGACAGCTAGTTGGTATATCACTTTCTTTATTTTTCAAGAAAGAACCTGGCATTTAGCTAGGAGAAGAGTTTTCAGCTCAGAGATAGCAAGACTGACGAATAGATCTCCTAGATACACATCAGCTTTCAAGCTGCAATCCCACCCTCTCTAGTAATCTTCCAGTGATTGAAGCCTGCAGACACTAAGGCTGGGCTTCTCTAAAGATCATTGTCTCTCTGTTCATGGAGGAGAGAAGCACAGGATCAAGGTACCAGCTGTGTCTATTTTATTTTTAACCCATCTTGTATACATCTTCTTTCCTTCTTGTGGTGGTTTGAATATGCTTGGCCCAGAGAGTGACACTTGCTGGAGTGGGTGTGGCCTTGTTGGAGGAAGTATGTCACTGTGGGGATGGGCTTTAAGACCCTCCTCCTAGCTGCCTGGAAACAGTCTGCCTCTGGCTTCCTTTGGATGAAGATGTAGAACTAACTATATCTGCCTGGATGCTCCCATGCCTCCTGCTTTGATGATAATGGACTGAACCTCTGAAACTGTAAGCCAGTACCAATTAAATGGTGTCCTTTATAAGAGTTGCCTTAATCATGGTGTCTCTTCACATCAGTGAAATTCTAACTAAAACATCCGTGTCCTTTCCCCACCAACATTTCCTTATCTCTCAATCTCTTCTTCTTATAAAGAGAGCAGTCATGTTAGACTAAGTTTTACCCCCTGTCTTCATCCTATCCAATTCCCTCTTTAAAGAAAATGTTCACAGTCACCTGCAGTGCCCTAGACATTTAGAGCTTTAACGTAAGAATGTTTAGCTTATATATAGCATCCTGATCTCTGACAGCACAAAAATTGCTATTTTACTCACAAATTGCATCACCCCATCCCTCAAAATGGCATCTCAGCCTTAACAAAATCTCATATATCATCTAAATGTCATTGATCTCAGGTGTGGGTGAAACCGTAGGTATGATTCATGCTGAGGCAAAGCTATTTTCCAGATAGGAACCGATAAAATGAAACCTGTCATCTCCTCCCAAAATGCAATCAGGGGGCTGACACAGAATTCCAAAAGAGAGAAAGAAGAAATCGAGCTAGAATTAACCTGGAAGCTGCCACTCTGAGAACTAGCTCTCATAGTACCTGAAGATGCTATACAAGCTGCCAAGAGAGAAAAAAAATCAATAGTCATACCCAGTTTTAAAGCCTACACACCATATTAAGAACCAGGCCAGCAAGATATCCCCAAGGCTACAGTAGCGGTAACTGTATCACTGTGAAGGCAAATAATAGCTGTTTAATTGGACTTCAAGCCATTTAACAGGAGAGAATTTGTGCCTGGTACTGTAAACCTACCCAACTCCCTGTGGCTGGTAAGATCATGGATCCTGGGGTAGAGTCTACTACTGCCATCTAAAGCAGTACCATTTCTAACCCCGTGTTTCACACTTACACCCACAAATCATTTCAGTCCTTACTCTTGTTACATTTTTTTTTTCAGCAGACAGAGACCATTACAGAAATCCACAACTGTTAAAATGCAGACAACAACCAACTGTGGAGTGCCCAACTTGAATTGATATGTATACAACACAACTCCTATAGCTAAGGCTCAGGGGATATCAAAGAAAAGAGAGCATAAAGGTTGTAAGAGACAAAGGGTCATGATGCAGTGAGACAATGTCTTCTATGTATGACAAGGAAGCTACAACCGTGAGATCTCAAAACTGTGCTCACCTAAATGCAGTGACAATACCAGTTATTTTCCATCAGGGAAATCTCACATGGCCTACCTATAGATGAAGAGCTACAGGTAATTAATGGCTGATGAGTGAGAGGATTAGCCTTGGGACAAGTTCCTTGATAGGGTGTCCAACCCAGCAGTCACATACATGAGCAACACTAAGTTGGCTCAGTAGGATGTGTGTGTGTGTGTGTGTGTGTGTGTGTGTAGAGTGACAATAATTAAGGACAAAAAGGTTATGGATCTGACAGGGAGTCATGTCAGCATGAAGAAGAAAGGAAGAGTTTGGAAATGATATAAATACAATTCTCATGTACAAAATTCTCAAAAGTATTTTTAATTAAAAAAAAAGAAAAGAACTTGGTTCATATAACTGTGGAAGCTTTGGAAAATCAAAACCTCTGGAATATCCTGATAGGCTTGAAGCCCAGGGATGCTGAAGGGGTCCCTCTTCATTGAGAAGATATGTCTTCTGTTTAGGCCTTTGGCTGAGATGACCAACATTGTGGAGGTTAATTTGTTTCACTTAAAAATCTGTTGATTCACAGAAACACTACACTAATGCAGGCTTGAAAATTTCAGGAAAGAATGCATACAAGCTTATTAATGTTCATGTGTAAAGTCTCAGGGGTGTGATTACTACGAGAATAATGTTTTACCACAGCTCAGCTGAAGTCGATGCATGGAATTAGCCTTCGCCGTGATATTTGCTTCAGTGTCCTGATTAACTGACCACGACTACTGATGTGAACTGTAGTCTGAGGAACTCTCTGAACAAGGTTTCATTTGGTTCTAGGTAAGATGAACTTTGAAAAAGAAGTGCAAGTACCTAGGGTTGGGGGAATACCTCAGGCAAAGGGAAACCTGTTTTCCTTGCATGGTGGCTGCAACTGACAGATCAGTGGATGCAGAAAATGGAAAGGAACTCAATGAAAAGGACAAAGTCATAATTTCACAAGTTATCTGAGCACATCTGAACACAAACTCATACTTTCTGTAAGATATTAATTACAGCAAAGGTGGGTGCTGTGCACAATCCCACTGTTGCAAATTTAACTTATAGACTTCATATAGAAATTCTCTCATCTATTGCTTTTATTGGTCTTTTAAATAAAATTGGTCGTTTGATTGCTAAGAACACCAACTCTTTTCTTAAGAACAAATTAACTTTCTTGCAAACATAACTTCCGTGCGAGGCAACTCTAATAAGAAAGTATTCGTACACAGGAAGGAGAGGGGCATTGAACCATGGAGCAAATAACCACAAGTAGTTAGTTAAATGAAGCTCATCGTTTAAACATGCCCTTCAGACAGGCTAAGACCACACATGTACAGTCGGGAGAGAGCCTCAGGTTCATAGTTTGACTCTTACAGACCATACACCAAAGAACCAGAGGGAAATGTGGTACTGGAGGAGCTGCTGATTGCCACCTGGCAAGCCATCCTTGGTTTCCAGCTCCAGCCTTTTGTTTTGTTTTGTTTTGTTTCCTTTCCTTTCCTTTCCTTTCCTTTCCTTTCCTTTCCTTTCCTTTCCTTTCCTTTCCTTTCCTTTCCCTTTCTTTCTTTTTCTTCCTTCCTTCCTTCCTTCCTTCCTCCCTCCCTCCCTCCCTTCCTCACTCCCTCCCTCTTTCTTTCTTTCTTTCTTTCTTTCTTTCTTTCTTTCTTTCAGATTTTATTTATTTTATGTATGTGAGTACAGTCAGTTCTCCTAACTGCTGAGCCATCTCTCCAATCCATATCCAATCTTTTCATTTCCTCCTTCATGAATTCAAATCGATCAGCACTTATCAAGTCCTGACAGTGAGTCAGCATATTGTGTAGCCAAGACAAGGTGAAGGAAAATGCACAGCAGTGTACCAGAAGGTGGTGTTGAAGAGGTCTTCTGGTGATATGAGTGACTGAATCTGAGACAGTATAGAATCTGAAGAGACCCAGGAGCAGCCTTAAAGCAAAGACAAGGCCATTGACCAATCAACTGTGTGCACTAGTGAGTGCACAAGTTCAAAAGTTCAGTCCATTATCATCAAAGTGGGAGCATGGCAGCATCCAGGCAGACATGGTACAGGAGGAGCTGAGAGTTCTACATCTTGTTCTGAAGGCAAACAGGAGAAAGCTGGCTTCCAGGCAGCTAGGATGAGGGTCTCGAAGCTCAGCCCCACAGTGACACGCTTCCTCCAACAAGGCTACACCTACTCCAACAATGCAAGGCAACATCTCCCAATAATGCCACTCTCTGGGCCAAACATATTCAAACTACCACACTAACTGAAAAGTACCTTAGGAAGATTTGCAATTAGCGTGTGCTCAATTAAGGTAATTTTAATCAACTTTATATAAAAAGAAATGAAATACTAAAAAAAGTTCATAAATACTATAGTCTAGCTAAATTGTAAAGAATATTGCAATTTTCTGACTGTTGGCTTGGCACTATTGTTTCTTGCTCTCTATCTTTCTCAAGCTTTGGAGTGAAAAATTTCCTCCCACAGGCAAAGCAAGCTCCAGTCCCAGTGTGCTTTGTCTTTAACAAATGCTATTCTTGAAAACCATTATAAAATGCAATTCCTTATAGATGGAACAGAAATATATCATTCTTAGTCATTAAACTTAGGTACACATATTTTAGATATTTGGCTTTGTTTCTTCCTTAGACTCAAGTGTTACTTTTTAATAACTGTATTTATCTTAGTAAGTTAGGAAATTATCAAAAATGCTAGCCAACTTTATTATTCATACTTTAATAGTAAGGCATAACCTATTAGCACGTAACAAATTATCCCGACACTGATCTTACAGAGTTTCTGTGGGTGAGAGTTTATCTTACCAAGGACACCTCTGGTGTGTCTAAAGGCTGTGATCAAGGTCTTGGTCAGGATTGTGACCCTCTCAAGGCTGCACTCACATAGCTTAAAGCGGCCTTTGTTGGTTACAGATATTAATCCTTGGCTACATTGGTCTCTCACAACATAGGAGATTTGCTCTCTCTAAGGTTATGTGGGGATGAGGTGGAGCTGGGGGTGGAAAGGGAGACAGAGACAGAGGATGGCGGGAAGACAGGGACACAGTGGGCTGTAACGGCCTTTCCATATTATACTCTCTGAAGTGACGCCCATCACTTTAACATCATCTGTTTTTGAGAAAGGAATCATTATATCATTTCCACAATCAAAGTGAGAGAATGCTCAGGGTATAAATACCAACAGTCGGGGACCATCGAGGGGCATTTCAGAGGCAGTGTGCTGAATACAAGGTAGGTCTGCTTTCCTAGTGACACTTTCAAATGACAACACATCATTTTCTGATTGTGCTGAATGATTTTTAGGTGACGGTTTCATGTTCTGTCCTGAATGCTTATGACAAAGCCCTTTACCTGCGGAGATGAGTCGTTAGCTTTCAGAAAAATGGAATGGGGGACTG
Organism: Apodemus agrarius; assembly: GCA_964023405.1. Lineage (NCBI taxonomy): Eukaryota > Metazoa > Chordata > Mammalia > Rodentia > Muridae > Apodemus > Apodemus agrarius. Next base: position 51,662,718 of record OZ030020.1, on the reverse strand, counting down.
CACTGCCTTTTTACAATCTGTCTTCCCCTCTACGCCCCATCAGTGGTTTGTAAAGAATGTTTTTGCTGACTATTGTATTAGCCTTTAGCTGCTTTGGCAAACAGATGAGAAAATCAGTTTGTAGAGGGGGAAAAAGCCAACAACAAAAACCAAAACCCAAACCAAAATGAAACAAACCAAAAAACCCTAAAGAGGTACTTTGGCTCAGTCTGGAAGGTTCCAGCCCTACTATGTAGGATCTGCGGTAAAGTCGCAGAACGGGGTAGGCGTGTGAGGATGAGCCAAAGCATTCATCTTATGGCTGGAAAGCAAATGAGAAGAAGACAAAGGGCCAGGAGTCTCATCCCTTCAAAGATATGTTCTCAATGACCCGAAGATAACCTCTCAGCCGGGCATGGTGGCGCACGCCTATAATCCCAGCACTTGGGAGGCAGAGGCAGGCGTATTTCTGAGTTCGAGGCCAGCCTGGTAAACAGAGTGAGTTCCAGGACAGCCAGGGCTACACAGAGAAACCCTGTCTCGGAAAAAAAAATAAATAACCAGCCGAAGATAACCTCTCTCCCTCTCAGCTTGTTAAGTCGGTACCAGATCCCAGTTACAGTAAGCTGGAGAGCAAACCTTCAACACATGGGCCTCTGAGGGACATATCCACATACTGCCAGACTTAAGGCAGGAGACTGGCTTGGATCAATGAGACTTGGGGGCGGGGAGGGGCAGTTCTGAGCAGAATATCTAAGAATCAAGTTTACCCTCTGTACTCTGCCTTGGAGAATTTGTGAAGCACAGGAGAGACACTGAGCACAGACCTCCCCAGCCTCAGCGAGGTCTCACCTCCAGGAGCCACAGCCAAACTGGTATCTGTTGTTGCTAGCCCTTGAGATTCAGGGGATGTGCTTTCTCAGCACAGCAAAATGTGGCTAATGGGGAGAGAGGAGCCCAGTGAGTGTCTCTGGGTCTGCTTCTCTCAGTGTTTTGTCTCCAGATTCCCCTGAGACTGGTTGAGTCCAGTCCCTGTAGGTATGTGTATCTCAGGATGTGTTTCAAGAGCATTCAGTCCCCCAAGGCCTACTGTGTCACTTCGGCAAAATCCCTAGGGCCTCCAGAAAACAGACTTTTGTTTTGTTTTCAAACGATAAACCAGCAATTTAAAGTTGTTGTGTTTAAGACTTGCCAGATATTCTGTTCTTTGAGATTTTCAGATAGTTGTAATTCAACTCTTAAAAACTTTTCAATTGGGCTTACTTCAGTTTAGTGACAATCTAGACAGTTGCCACAAAATCTGAACAGTAAAAATAATAATAATAGATTTGAAACTGGAGAAGTAGGCGGGATGGGTATTTAGACTGCGCTCTGACGGTGCCTCACCCCTGCACACAGGAATCAAATGAAAGGGGTCTCAGAAACAGCATGTCACCCCCCTCTCCAGGAACACTTTTATCAATTGAGTGATTATGTTTCTTTGCTGGAAAAGGCTGAACATTTTAGAGATGCTCATTTCAATGGTTATTTTAAAAGTCGAGGTTTTGTTCCTTCGTTTTCCAGGCCCTGCCTGCATGCCAAAAGGGACGCATGGGCCCCAGGTTGATTCACTGCCACCAGGTGGAAGTCATCTTGACTTTGAGTGATTCGGAAATATCTTGCATGTGTCTGTGTGATCTCCACCTGCATTATGTGAGGGCTTGTTTGAGCTTCCAGAATTTATTTATTTTTTGCTATCTTGGTTTTCTTTTCTATACTATGTCATATTACTCTAAATGATCTCTCTCTGTGTATCTCTATCTCTAACTGACACAATACACACACATATACATATTTTTTCAGAAACACAAAAAATGATAAATTTAGAGTTATATAGGAAAAAAACCCATACAAACCTGTCATAAAGTTAAAGCCATGATTCAATTGCCAGAGAATCAATGTATTAAAGACCATTTCCTATATAATTTTCTAAGGTATGGTATGATTCTTTATGAATTTTTTCTTCCCAACAGTTTTAATTTTTTTCCTCTGTAAAATCTTTTGACAGAATAATTTAGACAAATGCCATTGTTTTAATCTTTCATCCCCTGGGTCTTCCTCTGTCTCATCCCACCCCACTATCTTCATCCTGTTACACAGATCCTAACTGGCCTTTTCATTTCCTGTGTTTTCCTTGGGTTCTTTCAGTACGTTCTTCATCCCAAGAATTTGAAAATGAGAGCAACTTTGTTCACTGAAAAAACTATGAGAAAAAAAATACATTCAGGCTACTCCACTTAAAAGCAATGCTTTGTCAAGGTTACAGGAAGTCTCTCTTCTGTAACCTTCTGGTGCATCCAGAGATCCAAAGAGAGAGTGCAGGTAGTGAGACTGCGGACCACCAACCACGGGTGTCAGGCAGAGCTCTGGTTTCTCAGCGTTGTAGTAGATGTACTGGCTCTGTATCTCACTGTGAAGAAGTGAACTAAAATTCTTGGGTAAATTTGATTCCTCTGATTTTTAATAACCAAGATTTTGTCTTTTATTCCTTTATGAAAAACAATGTCTGGGACCTTCTAGGTTCGGGGATCAAACTCAGCAGATTCTCTGCTACCATGATGTCAGTTCTTGGAGTCAACATGCCACAACTAAAGACGGTGAAATTCTGCACAAAACCTTCCCAGACTTTCTCATTGTGTCTGGTGCAACTACTTTTCTTCTCTCAGCACTCCTCTCAGGAGCTCAGCCCTGTGCTCCAGGCAAACTCAGTCACCCTAGCTACAGATTTCCTCTCCCTTGGATTTCAGATGACATTGGCCCATTTACCCAATGCACGCTCACCCTTGCCCCCATCAGCCCCTGCCACCTGACCCAGTTCATTCAATTTGCTTTAAGTGTGATCTCGTCTGGTTTTCCTCTCCCAGCCATAAATGAGTAGCTAGCTGCTCCTGCACATGCTTGGTTGATGCCACCCATCTGCTCTCTCAGTCTAGAATGTTCTTCTGTCCTTCCCACTTCCATGTATATTTTACTCTGACTTTAAATCAGAATCAAACTCCCAAGCCTCAGTGTGATTCCAATGTGTATTTTCAAACAACACTGACTACCATGAGAACAGTCAGCACAATTCCTCGGGTGGAGTCTAATCTCCAGTGTTGGTTGTGCTTCATGACAGGTCTTCTTTATGTATTTCTTAGTATTTAGGCACTATATTGCAGCCTAGTACACAGCAGATGCAAAAAAAAAAAAAAAAATCTGTCTTCCAAGTGGTGTTGAACTAAATCTGTTTTAATGAAACATATGTTATTTTTTTTCCTGCCAGGTACCAACCAGGGTTGTAGGTGCTCAGAATATATCAGTGCACAAAGAACACGAGGATCTGAGGGCCGGTGGGGTAGTTCAGTTGGTAATGTATGTCCCTACCAGGCAGGAAGCACTGGGTTATATTCTCAGCATTACATAGAACTAGGTGTTTGAAAGTGTACACTGTAATCCCCATCTGTAGGAGGTGAAGACAAGAGGAACGGATATTTAAGGCTGTTGTCAGCTACACGGTAAATCCAAGGGCAGCTTGATCTGTACAAAAATGCTGTCTCAGAACAAAAAATGAAGCAGATCCCTGAGCTCTTTCCTTTGAGGCTCTATCAGATTCTAGCAGGAAAGCACAGATGATAAACATCAGTAAACTGACAGTATGTCAGAAAATGAGAGCGCCAGAAAATGAGAAAGCAAAGAGCACTGGAGGCCCACAATCCACAGCGTTTAATTAGGGGTTCAAGGCCAGTCTCACGGCAGTGGGGGCATTTGAACAGAGCTGGAGGAGTGAGCCAGGTAGACACCCAGGGGGAAGGCAATCTGTGCAGAGAAAGGGCCGGGGTAAAGGACCAGAGATGAGCATTGTCATTATTGGAAGGAACGACAGGAAATGATGTGTCAAGAGCTAGGCCAGAGTTCTTAGACCTGGGTAAAGAGTTGGCTATGGTGAGTTACAAGTGTGAGTGAATCTCAGGGTTCCGAACAGAAGCATGATGATGTCCTTCTACAGGTTTGCTCTGGCAGCTCCACCGGAGCACAGGGGAGGGGACAAGGAGTAAGCTGAGGGAACCAGCTCAAGCGTAGGAGGATCTGATAGGAACAGGTTGCATGGATGGAAGTGCCAGCACTGACGACTGGGAGAAAGGCTCAACTTTTACACTTAAAGAGGTGGAGCCAACAGGGTTTTCTGACATATTCTTTCTAGCCCAAAGTAGGCAGAAGGATAGTTTCCAAAACAAAGAAGAGGAGGAGGAGGAAGAGAAGGAACCATCCCACATTAAGTAGGTTTTTAGAGAGATCAGAAATTCAGTTTTGAGCTCTGTGCCTCTAAGATGTTTCAGGAGGAGCTGGTAGGAATCCGATTCCAACTGTGTGGGGTGTGTTTGTGTGTGTGTGTGTGTGTGTGTGTGTGTGTGTGTGTATGAACCACTGCACACAGGTGGAGGGAGGAGGGCAACTTGTAGGAGTCAGTTCTCTTTCTTCATCATGTGAGTCCCAGGGATCTAACTGAGCATGTCAGGCATGCCTTTCCCTGCTGAAATAATGTAGTAAAATAAGAGAGAGAAGCATTTTAAGTCTAACTTAGAATGAAAATCTCATAAAAACAGTCTTAAATGTAGAACCATAAGCCAAAAGGAATATATAATCATGTGTGCACTGAGATGGTTCCAGACTTTAAAAAATATAATTTTTTTGTCTTAAAGTTTGTCTGTAAACTATTTGACATTTTCTCCCTTGAGTGAGGGCCAGTTTTATGATTCGGGTTTTTAACAATAGGAAATTAATTGTGTGTAATTTCTGAAGCTCCTCCATCTCTTTATTCAATCCCCCAGTGGCTGTCCTGTGGTCCTGTTGACCTCTTCAGTGCACCTTTTAAGAAAGAAAGAAAGAGAGAGAGAGAGAGAGAGAGAGAGAGAGAGAGAGAGAGAGGGGAAGGAAGGAAGGAAGGAAGGAAGGAAGGAAGGAAGAAAGAAAGAAAGAAAGAAAGAAAGAAAGAAAGAAAGAAAGAAAGAAAGAAAAACCCTCTAAGGGGTTGTAGTGATGAGTCAGAGTTTAAGAGTGCTTACTGCTCTTATGGAGAGCCTGGATTTGGTTCCCAGTCCTCATATTCAGACTCATGACCTCCTGTAACTCCAGTTCCAGGGATCTGATATCTTCTGGCCTCACTAGCACCAAGCACACACAGGATACTCGTACATACACTCGGATACAGACAGACAGACAGACAGACAGACACACACACACACACACACACACACACACACAAATGTTTTCAAAAGAAAGTCTAAGCTACAACCCCAAACCCTAAGCTGAGCTATTTATGAAGTCTTAACCATAGAAAATGTTGACTTTAATACATGCGTTGCTATTTTTAAGCTGCTATCATTTGGGATAATTTGTCATACATAAAAAGTGTCTGTCAGTGAACACAGAACAAATACACTTTTCAATGATTTTTCCTAAGGGACTATCAGACAGGGATTCAAAAACACATGTGGAAAAGATGTTCTGGTGGTACTGTGAGGTAACGAGTCAATCTAAATTCGCAAAAATACAGGATCAGAGGTGTAAACTATGACATGTACAGGCAATGGGATGGCATGTAGCCACTGAAGAAAATACCTAACAGTCCTGGGGGTGGCTCTTTATATTTAAATGTGAAGTGCTAAAAAGCATGTAAGCATCTCCTCATTAGCAGAATTTACTAATTGGCCTAACTCCCCTTGTGGAGTTCAAATCCAGTGGTCTACATATTTCATTTGTTCACCCACCTTTCACACTGCTGGTCTTTTTCCTAAAGCTGATTTGTTTTCCCAGAGAAAAATATGTCAAGCCCCCACTGTGGAGGAGTGAGTCTGACTATACTGAGAATTAAAAGACAAAGCAGCTGGAATCCTAGTCATCTAGTATAGGGTACAGATATTAACTCTCACCCTTACCTGTCTGCATTCAACACCTCAACAAAGTCATCCTCCAGTCCTCCATCAGGATGACTGTCCCACTAGTCCCTCCATTTCTGTAAGAATCAGGTTACAAGTTCTTATCCCAACAATCCAAGCCAGTAACTGGATGGTGACTGGGGAAAGAGGCCCTGAGACAATAGGAAGAGGCCCTGCAACTCCTAGATGAATGCAGCCACAAGGACAGCCTCTGAGAACAACAGAAGGACCATGCCTTAGGGTCTCATTGCTGTGAAGAGACACCATAACAAGGTAACTTTTTAAAAAGGATTTATTTATATTATATGAGTACACTGTTACTGTCTTCAGGCACACCAGAAGAGGACATCAGGTCCCATTATAGATGGCTGTGAGTCACTATGTGGTCGCTGAGAATTGAACTCAAAACCTGTGGAAGAGCAGTTTGTGCTCTTAACCACTGAGCCATCTCTCCAGCCCGACAAGGTAACTCTTTTTTTTTTTTTTTTTTTTTTTTTTTTTTTGGTTTTTCGAGACAGGGTTTCTCTGTGTAGTCCTGGCTGTCCTGGAACTCACTCTGTAGACCAGGCTGGCCTCGAACTCAGAAATCCGCCTGCCTCTGCCTCCCAAGTGCTGGGATTACAGGCATGCGCCACCACGCCCAGCTTCCGACAAGGTAACTCTTAAAAGAACAACATTTAATTGGGACTGGCTTACAGGTTCAGAGGTTCAGTCCATTATCATCATGGCAGAAAGCATAGCAGCATGCAGACAGACAGCATGCTGGAGGAGCGGAGAGTTGTACAATTTGATCCAAAGACAGCAGAAGGAGACTGTCTCCCTCAAGCAGCCAAGAGGAGACGAGGGCAGAGCTTGAGCACGAGGGGACCTGAAGACCCGCCTACACAGTGACCAACTTCTTCCAACAAGGCCACACCTATTCCAACAGGCTCGCACCTCCTAATAGTACCATTCCTCATGGGCCAAGCATTCAAACACACGAGTCTATGGGGACCATAGCTGTTCAAACCACTGCAGACCACTTGGTCAACACTTAGGATTGTGAGAAAAAAATAAGCTTCTGCTGCTCTAATCTAGAAGCATTAGTATGTTTTGTTTTCATAGATCTGCATAACCAGCGTAGCCAAGAAGAGGCAGTTAGCTATAAGGAGCTGGGAAGGTGAACTATGTTTATACTGTACCATACTAAACCTTTTCTTTTTGTTTTTATTTGTTTGTTTTAAGTTTCTGTTCTTGCACAAACTTCGTGACCAAGAAGCTTACACTTTCACGTTGCTGTTTATCACCAAAGGAAGTCAGGACTGGAACTCAAGCAGGTCAGGAAACAGAAGCTGATGCAGGGGCCATGGAAGGATGTTTCTTACTAGCTTGCTTCCTTATAGAACCCCAGAGTACCAGCCCAGGGATGGCACCACCCACAATGGGCCCTCCCACCTTGATCACAGCCTGAGAAAATGCCCCACAGTTGGATCTCATGAAGGCACTTTCCCAACTGAAGCTCCTTTCCCTGTGTGACTCCAGCCTGTGTCAAGTTGTCACACAAAGCCAGCCAGTACATTACCCACCAAGATGTATTAAATTCCCGATTTCTAAGCATTTCCTATAATCTGAGAATTGTATTGATAAACATGAATTTAACTAGCTCTTACAAAATCCATTTTACCAGCAAGATAATACAATTTTATGTTGCAATTATTAACATACAGACAACCTTGGTGAGGTGGCACAGGGCATTGCTCTACCCAGGTGTGGTGGCACAGGGCATTGCTCTACCCACTTCACATCCCAAATTAGATCTTTATTTATTCAGACAACTGTCTATGACTTCCATTGGCAACTTCTAGTCTTTCCCAAACAGAATGAATATAGACTTGTGTCCGGTTACTCTTTTTTTTTCTTTTAAGAGTCAGGGTCTCACTGAAGTGCTGAAGTGAGTCCTGAACTCATGGACTCAAGACAGTTGTCTTGCCTGGATCTCCCAAGTAGGTGTCACTACAGGCATGCACCACAATATCTAATCATCAATGAAGTCTTTGCTGTTGAGGATGGTATCTTGAGCTATGATTTTCAGAATCAGAAAACTTCCTCCATTGTTGGCATGGTTTTCTTATCCATTCCACAGTACTTTGTGGTGAGAGATCTCCTGGGAAATGGTGGTGACTCTATCTGCTCCCTTCTATGTTAGTGGTATTCACCAACTTTCCACTTTCTTCTGGACCTGCACAAGGACAGTTCTTCCCACCACACCAGTTTCCCATCAATGCTGTAATGAATCATGGTCAACTTGGTGACTTTAAACCATCGGCATGTGTTACTTTCATTCCATAGGTCAGAAGTCTGTATCCTTGGGATAAAAATGAATGGGGTAACTTCCTTATCAAAGGTTCTAAGGAGGACCCTTGGTCTATTTGGCTCTGTCACAATAAAATATTGCAGAGCGAATGATTGTAAACAGTAGTTTTCTTCTCCAACTTGTGGAGGCTGAGATCCAAAATCGAGGTAGCAGCAAAGTTGATGTCTGAGAAAGGCTCATTTTAAGACTCAAGGGTAGCTCATTGCTTCTGAGAAGACAAAGCTGTTTGCCCACACAGCAGAGATGAGAGGTTGGTTAGCTTTTTGAAGCTCCTCTCCTATGTGTATACATCCAGTTGTGAGGAAAGGGCTTTCTCTTGGCCTAATCATTGCCTAAAGGCCGCTCCACTCAAACCCTGTCACTTTGTGATTTTAGTTCCAGCCTAGAAATTTTGGAAGGGCACATTTGTTCAAACTATAGCTGGAAAAACCATTTTCTTGGAGATATTTTATATTGTTGTTTGTTTGCCATTTGTTTGTTTGGTTTGGTTTGTTCTGGATCTAAAGGGAATCCACGTGCCTTGATGCATGTTTCCACCCTCTAGTTTCAAAGTTAGTGACATAGCCTTTCTCTAATCTACTCTACACCATCTTTCTTTGTCTGAATGCCTCCTTCTACTTGTAAGACCTTCTGAGATCTGAGCTCAGCTGAATCATTCAAGATAATTTCTAGTCAGCTGGCTAGCAACCATAATATCTATCTGTATCTTTAATCCCTTTGTCAGTATAATCCAGCATAGTCTTGGGTTCCAGTGATTAGGATATGGGCAACTTTGCAGAGAAAGGACATGAATAGCCATGTGAAATGTAAATGAAAGTGACATTTGTTGCTTTCTAGCAGAAATGAACATAAATTACCCTGATCGTCCCTGCTGCCACAATGACCACAGAGCATTTGTTGATGAAGTCTTACCGTACTGAGCAAATATGGTGAACAGAGACTCACTACCAACTTGCACTGGATTATTTGATTACCACATATAAACAAATGTGTTACTGTGACCAAAGAGATAAGAAAATCAATGACAGGGAAGAAAGATTTATTTGGGTCTTAACCTGCTGGGCCCATTGCTTTGAGGCTTGTGGCAAGGCAAAATCGTCATGGCACATGGGCATGGAGGTGAACAGGTGATGTTGAGAAGCTGGTTACCTCATAGTAGCCAGAGGGAGATGAAGAAGACAGGAGCCAGGGTCTTTAAACATAGGTCCAGATGGCCTATTTTCCAGGTAGACTGCCCTCCTATGTCATCAAATTATAATTCTAGTGATGGATCTCTGCATTGGTTGGTCACAGCCTTCGTGACCCAGTCACTTCTCAAAAGTTAAGTTTCCCACAGCTTGCACCCATGTATTGAACCCACAAGTCTTGTGGGTATACTTCATATGCGATTGTGTGTCTTAATGCTAACACTGAAGTGGTACCCTCCTGTGCTTTTGTTTGCATCTCCTTAACGAATTGATGCTGTTGAGCATCTTTCCCTGTGCTTACTGGTTATTTTTATTATGTAGAATTAAGAAATATGTTTTTTTTCTCCTGACCATTTAGTTTTTAACAGCAATGACTTTGAAACTAATTGTTTATTATTAAATGCCTAGGTCATAAACTTTGGCTCATTCCCTGACAAACTCTTAACTTATTTAACCATGTAAACTATTTTATGTCTACCACTTAGTTACCTCTTCTTCAGTCCCTGCCCTCTTCTTCCTTCACATCTCCTCAGTGTCTCTCTGAGTTCATCTACCTTCTGGTTTACAGATGGCTCCTCGGTCCATCCTTTCAAATCTTTCCCTGTGTCTCATTTTACCCTTTCTACTTCCCAGAATCCGCTCTCCTCCTACCAGTGTTCCACCTCCTATTTCCTGCCTCAGCTCATTGGCCATTAGCTTTTTTATTAGCAGGTGATGCTTGTAAGAGACTCTCTCTACAGTATTGCTTCTTTAGAGAAGTGTTCATGGAGTTCTTTGCCCATCTTTGGCCAATTATTCATGGTTTGACTGGGTTTTAAGAGCTTTTTACACATTTGGATACTCAGACTACCTTTTTCCCATACTGAGGATTGAACCTATGACTTCATCCATGCTGAGCAATGCTCTGCCACTGAGCTGTAGTCCAAACCATGATTTTACAGATTCTTATAAGATATGTGATTTGCAATTTTTTGTGTCCCACTTCATAGATTAGATTGCTACCATTTTGGTAGTTTTTTTTTTTATTCTTAAAAGCATTTTCCATAATTTTAATAAAGTTGAGTGTCTATTTTTCTTTTATTTTTTAATCCCCCTTATCAAGCCAAGAGCTGCCTGAATGTTATGGATGTCAGGTGTATCAATGCTGCACCACTGAGCTAAACCATGAGGTCTTGCATATTCCCAGACTTGCCTTAAGCATCCACTCCTTTCACCATGCTGAGTGGGCGGGACCACAGTGTGAATGGGAATCTCTCACTTGCTTCTGACCTTTCCTGTTTTCAAGTAAAGGTTTTGGAAGCTACAACTTTATTCTTGATTGCCTCCTTCAAGCATTGATGCATTTACTTAGTTCTACATTATTTTATTCTTTCTTTTTAGGGACAAACTATTGTTCCAAATGCTACAAAGTTTCTAAAAACATATTAAAAATAACATGGAAATTCTTTGCCCACTGTTTAATATGTATTTATAATAAGCATATAAATAAAGGCGAAGAAGCTCCTTTTTTGTTTTAATACAGTCTGTATAACAATCATTTGGGATGTGCTGGGTTTTCTAACTGTGCCCAATGTTGTGAGAAAATACCAGAAATGCAAACTTTTGAGATATTGCTCTTTTCATTTACTGAGGAGTTCCATCCAGACCAAAAAACAAAAAGTGACCTGTCATGGAGACACCGTTTGCAGGGTTTAATCTGATACATTAGGATGCTTGCCTGTCATTGGTTTTTGTACATTCTGTTAACAAAAGGTGATGGAGGCAAGAAAATAGATATGGAGCCACTCATGCCAGACGCCATCTAACCAGACCAAAGCTTTAGGAGGCAGAGCAGACAGGCCCCAAAATAGATGGGGGATTCCCACACACACACACACACTGAAAACAGGAGAGTCCAGTTGATCTGTGTCAGTGTTATTAGAAGGATCTCTGCTGTAACCTAACAAAGAAAAAAGAAAGAAATCTGACCGACGGTAAACCATTCAGGCTATTTTTGTGTTGTTCTGTTCCCTATTTCTATACACAAAATAAACTGTGCTATCATTGCTGTTCCCAAGCGGGGTGTGTGTGTGTGTGTGTGTGTGTGTGTGTGTGTCACTCCGCTCTGTAGAATGGAGGATGCTCCAGTCAGGAATCACAACTCCAGGGCAATACACTCATACGTAAGTTAGTTGTAGTTTTGTCTTTCGACACTACCATTAACTATATTTTTATTTCTTTGTTGATTCTCATTTGGGAATTTGAATGATCTTTTTTTCCTTCCTCTAATAGTGATATATTATATCTACTGTTTTGGAGGTGACCTTTAACTTATTATTAACAGTTGAGTTACTCTTCTTGATTTTTTTTTAACTTATCAATATCTATAATTTAATCCCAATGAGAAAATGCTTTCCTCGTGTTTCATGTCTCTTTCTCATCCTTTGCCTATCATGATTCCTAGAGCTTCAGGTTGTTTTTTATCATGAATAAATATTTAAAATTGTCCTAATGAGTTTTCAGTCATTCATCCTCCTGCATCTTCTCCCTACATGCCAGATATTTTTACATGTTTTCCTGGAGGTATTTTCATTAAGAGTCTCTGTGTAGCATAGCTTCTGAGGGTGCACAAGTGAATTTTTTTTATTCTTGCAAGTTTAATTTAAAGTGTGATTACATATGAAATTCTAGTTTTTCTTTATAACAAAATTACTTTCTTACCATTTGCACTGCAAGCCGCTGCTGGGAAATTTGGTGTGGTTATGATTTTTACTTCTTTGTGATCTGTCCTTGCTCCTATAGCCTTTGTCTTTGGCCCACCCACCCATCCCCCACTTCTTTTTCCTCATCTCATTCTTTTGGGCATGTAACTAAGGCTCTCATGAGTGCCAGATAGGGTCTGCCACTAGCCTCTTTCCCTAGCCCATTTTCAATATCCTTGTGTTTTGGTTAAGTCTGGATTTTTTTTTCTTAATTTAAAATTTTAAAAATTGAGAACATCATACATAAGTACTGTGATTAGACCATTTTACCCTCTCTCTCCTCCCTACAACTCCTCCATCTCCCCCCTCAAATTCGTGGCTTCTTTATTATTGTTATATTTTTTCACTTCCATCTATTTACTTGAAATTCATTATTTTAATTTTTCTCTACGGATGGAGAGAATTCCACTGTGCACATGTTACAGATTTTCATTATCAAGTCATCAGTTGGAAGACATGCATCTTCTTTCTGTTGTGCCTAGAGCATCAGTGAACATGGCTGAGCAAGTATCTGTTGATTGGGATGTCAAGTCCTTAGGGTGTATGGAGAATCATGTGGCAGATCTTCTGTCTAGTCTGTCTTCCTTTCTTGATTTACATATCCCTTTCAGTTTTTTCTCTCTCTCCTCTTGGACCTTGCTATTTCCTGGATATTGTCCCTGCTCCTCTATATTTCTTAAAGTCCCCATTTCTGTTTTTAGAGTTTTGTCTCTTTTTGCAGCTTCTGTGAAAGTTCTCAGTCACCACTTCATTGCCTCGAGTTCTTTAGCATTCTTTCTCCATGTCTATCCCATTCTTACCCCTTGTAAATCTACCTTTATTCTGCTCACAAATAACTAACTTTAGTTTATTTTTTGTCTTTGCTTTACCATAGAGGTTTTCAGTTATTTGATACTTTGCTCTTTGCACTCACATGCAATGCTCTGACGTTACCTGTGATAATATGGTCATGAACTCCCAAATCTGCCCTTCCAGCTGTGTTCAAGAACTGGAGAGAGGATAGTAGAGAGCATGAGCACAGCAGACATCTGCTGGTCCCTTTCAGCTACACCAAGGCTTGATTTCCCTTTGCATTGAAGATACAGTGTGTGGCAACAGGGACTTTCTATAACTTGTTTAATTACTTTTCTACTGCTGTGATAAAACACTATGACCAAGGCAACTTATGGAAAGAAAGCCTTTAATTGACCTACAGTTTCGGAAGGTTGAGTCCTTGACCATTATGGCAAGGAACACGGCAGCATGCAGGATGCGCGGTACTGGATCAGTAGCTGAGAGCTTACATCTTGATCCACAACAGGAGATAGCTAACTGAGAGTGGAGTGGGCTTTTGAAAACACAAAGCCTAATCCACAGTGGCACAGGAAAGCCATACCTCCTAATCCTTCCCAAACAGTTCCACCCAACTAGGGCGTGAACATTGAAAGATTTGAACTTTGGGTGGTGCCATTCCTTTTCAAGCCTCCACAATCCCTAATGGTTTGAAAGAGTTTTGAGGCTGATAATGACCTCTTTTCCTAGCAGGACTTCTCTATTGGCCTCATTCTCTCCTTAGGGTACCAAGTTGAAGATGAAATGCAAATGATCACTGTGGAAAGACAACCCAGAACCAAGGGATCCTTTCTTGAGCCTCTCCTCCCATTACCACAGTGGGGGGTTAAGCCATTGAACTCTGCATATTAGCATGCGCTGCAGGCATCCCAGATTTTTTTCCCCCACAGTGGTGATAGTTGGAATGGCTAATGGCATCCTTCTTTTCCTACAGTTGCTCATATTGGAGGGCAGTGGACTACTAACAGGTCAGTTTGTCATCTTGGTCCAAAGCATCAGATATCTTTATTGTCCTGCATCTCTGCTGTGATTTGCAGGGTCAGTACAGAGCAGTAGTTTCTACAATCATCAGCATGTACAACTGTGTCCATTATTTAGTATGCTTATCCATGAGGTGTGCAATTGTTATACACATTTCTAATTTAATAGAAAGAAGTGCATCTCGCCGGCTGATTTGCCTATGTTTGTTCACTTAGGAGACTGAGTGTTTTCTCATGCTTATTGAGGGAATCGCTCCCTTCTCGTGAGAATTGTCTACCTGTGGCACTTGCTCATTAGCTATTCCAGTATTAGGGTTTTTTCCCCTCATTTATTCAGTCTTGTGTAATTTATTTTGATTTATGGTTTGTTCATTTAGTTTGATCAGCACTGAGGGTTTTTCATAAAGCACGCTGCAAAGAGAACAGCAACAATGAAGACATGATGAAGTCAGGTCAAAGTCCTCCTCCGAGATCGCCGGAAGAAAAACAAAACAAAATCAAACAAATAAAACCAAGTCTTTGTTACTATTTATGGGAATCAGAATCTGTCAATACACTATTATTTTGCCTATTGTTTTTCTAAGCTTATTATTTTTTAAAAAGTATCTTTGAGCTGCCTTTGAGCTGTTAATTCTGTCTTATTCTGATTTTTTTAAGCCTTGATATTTTATCAGTCAATCTTTTAATCTATCTTAAATGGATTTTAGGGGGATAAGGGAAAAAAGTTTAAAATGCAAAAAATTAGAAATTGACTTTCAAAATAGACTCTCTTTATACCTTTTATCCAACGCAATTATTACCAGCGTGGATGGCAGAAGACCATGAATCCCATGAATCCAGGCACCGCAAAGAAGATAAATACTCCGTTGTCAAAAACAGATTGCTTAGCCAAGAGAGAATAATGACAGAAAGGGAGCTCATAAACTGCCCCTATCTGGAAGCTGTTTGGGTTTTAGTTTTGCTTGTCTGAACGCTTGATTGTTGGGGAGAGAGAAGCAAACGGAAATGGAAAAGGGCAGTTTACCCTTTAAATCTTCCTGCAAATTGCCTCTGAATACAAGAGCTACCTTGAATTGCCACAGCTGAGGCAGCCTAGGACTACAAAGAGTTTGGGGGGGGGGGGTGAACTGAAGCATGATTGTGAGACTTTGCTGAACTGATCGTCCTTTTATTTCCTGAATAAAGTCAGTGCGTCTGACTCACTTCATCCATTCTGCGGCTTCCTCTGAGTCAAATACGAATGGGTATTGCCTATTGTTTACAAGTCACACTTAACTCTGCTCACCTTCCAGTGACCTCCAGCCATGCCAGATACTGTCTCTGGCTTCTCAGCAGTCATTGTAAACAAGGGGATAGGTGGGGGGTGGGGGTGGGGGTGGGGGCCAATTATGTGAATCGGTTTCTGCTAATTGTCTGGAAAACTAAGGTGCTCAAAGGACCAAACTGTTCTCAGCAACACACACACACACACACACACACACACACACACACACACACACACACCCTGCTGCGTGCTTTCTCCCTGAGGAAGTCATTTGCTTTATTGAATGACACAGCTCTTGCCTTCACTTCCAGGGAAGGTATTTATCAAAGTGCTTTCCATTTTCACACCTGGGTAGCTCTCCATTGAGCCTCTTGCACATTAATTGTCAGATAACTTGAACCGAGTCACTTCCCTTCCTTGGGCCTTAACATTTCATTTGCAGTGACGCCCTGCTCCTAGCTATTTAAGGATTAGACTACTGACAGCCTATTAGTATAAATATTTGAGGATCATAGCTAAATTTCCCAGTTGCAAAGGAGAGGCTAGAGAAAAAAAAAAAAGAAATGGAATTTGAACCTGTCAACAGAAAGGGCAAGAGAAGTGGCTAGTGTTTGAAGGGTTATTGTCTAGCCTTCATTTTAAATGTCCATTTTAAACACCATGGCCTGTTTTCTTATTCCTCCTCCTCCTCCTCCTCCTCCTCCTCCTCCTCCTCCTCCTCTCCCTCTTTCTCCTCCTCCTCTTCCTCCTTTTCCTCCTCCTTCTCTTCCTCTTCCTCCTTCTCCTCTCCTTTCCCCTTCCCTCTTCCCCTCTCCCCCACCTTCTTCCCACAGCACTAACTTTGTAGGTATTCTTTAAATAAATAAATGGGTACCATGGAGCACTTCAATCGCATATAAACTCTAAAACTAACGAAGAATATATGGCCATGTACAATCAGCACATGATTGCAGCTGATTGGAGGGAAGCACAGCGAATCACTAAGCAGACCCATGCCTCATCTGAAAAGGAAATGTAATACTATTTTACAACTTTTCATGCTAATACCGTGAGAGAGCGATTAAGAGCAGCTCAGCGTGCCTTGATTTATTTTGGCCCGTTTTCTTACTCTGTTAGAAACAGTTGATTACTTTTCATGTTAGACATTTACAATTCGGATTCAATGAAGAAAACGGTGTATTTTCCTATTTCAGGTTCTTTCAGCTGTACCAGGAAACCTGGTTTCTACTGCCCTCCATACAGTGTACTAGAAAGTCCTTCTTTAGTGGCTTTCACCCAGGTGGATTGCAATTCAATGATCTGCTCCCAGTAGGGGTTCTCTAATAATCCTCGACATCCTGTGCTTAACTCCTCACCTTCCTGGGGAACAGACTTAACATGGGCACTCTGACAAGCAGGTGAGATCAGAAGAGAATGAATGAAGGGCTATGCAGATAGAAGTCCAGGGGGTGGGGTGGGGGATGGGGGGGATGGGGGGTGGGGGTGGGGGGTAGGGGGGTGGGAGGTGGGGGGGTGGGAGTGGGAGGATGGGGGGATAGAGGTGGATAGGGGAGGTGTGATCATTATTGAAAAAAAACATTGAGGACATCAAGTAGATAAGTAAGAATAGAATAGGATAGTAAGATTAGAACAGCTTTACCCAAGACCATGTTCATTTAATATTTGTTGTCAGTCAACCAACATTTATTGAGTGTCTGCTGTGTACCTGTGTCAGATTCCATGGCCTGTTTTAAATTTTAAAGACACAGCCTCTTCCTTTCTTCCAAGACCTAGCTAAGGTAGAAGAGACAGGAAAGACACAGATCTAATGACGACAGCAGGTGGGAGGAGGGGATGGAAGAGATAGCAGTTCATGTTCAGGCCTTCATTAATCCTTTTCTCCTAAACCGCTTGGCACAGGCTCTTTTTTTTTTTTTTAATTTCTTTTTTTTTTAAATTTTTTTATTGGATATATTCTATATTTACATTTCATTTCCCCTTCTCTGTTTCCCCATCCCCCAAAGGTCCCACATGCCCTTTTCCCTCCCCCTCTTCCCCCATCCACCCCTTCCCACTTCCCTGTTCTGGTATTCCCATACACTGATGTTTTGATCCTTTCCAGCACCAGGGTCCACTCCTTCCTTCTTGTCGGATATCATTTGATATGTGGATTGTATCTTTGGTGTCCCAAGATTCTAGGCTAATATCCACTTATCAGTGAGTGCATACCATGGGTATTCTTTTTGAGATTGGGTTACCTTACTTAGTATGATGTTCTCCAGCTCCATCCGTTTCTCTAGGAATTTCATGAATTCATTGTTTCTTTTTCTTTTTTTTTTTTTTTTGGTTTTTCGAGACAGGGTTTCTCTGTGTAGCTCCGGCTGTCCTGGAACTCACTCAGTAGACCAGGCTGGCCTTGAACTCAGAAATCTGCCTGCCTCTGCCTCCCAAGTGCTGGGATTAAAGGCGTGCGCCACCACCGCCCGGCTGAATTCATTGTTTCTAATGGCTGAATAGTACTCCATTGTGTATATATACCACATTTTTTTGGTATCCATTCCTCCGTTGAGGGACATCTGGGTTCTTTCCAGCTTCTGGCTATTATAAATAGGGCTGCTATGAACATA
Organism: Apodemus agrarius; assembly: GCA_964023405.1. NCBI lineage: Eukaryota > Metazoa > Chordata > Mammalia > Rodentia > Muridae > Apodemus > Apodemus agrarius. The sequence goes on along the minus strand of OZ030020.1, from coordinate 51,644,823 downwards.
GTGGAGCATGTATCCTTATTGCATGCTGGGGAATCTTCTGGGTATATGCTCAGGAGTGGTATGGCTGGGTCCTCCGGAAATGTCATGTCCAGTTTTCTGAGGAACCACCAGACTGATTTCCAGAGTGGCTGTAACAGCTTGCAGTCCCACCAGCAGTGGAGGAGTATTCCTCTTTCTCCACATCCTTGCCAACACCTGATGTCTCCTGAGTTTTTAATCTTATTGGCACAGGCTCTTATTTCTGTCTCTCCTAAAATACCATCCAATGGAAAAGCAGAAAGGATGGTAAACGAGGATTCTGTGTGTGATGTATCTGTGAGCATTTTTGCCTCTCTGTCTCTGTCTCTCCCTCCCTCTCTTCTTCCCTCCCTCCCTCCCTCCCTCCCTCCCTCCTTCTGTCTATCCCCTTCCCTCCATTATCCCCACACCTCACTCTGTTTTTTTCCTTAACTGTGGTCCAAACATACACACACCTGAATAGTCCAGTGTAACGGATGTAATAGGTATTAACTCTCATGAACACTATCCTCAGAAAGTAGACAACTCCAGAATGCTATCTAATCTCTAGTGTATATTTAAATATTTTCAATGTTGTCTAAATATCCTTTATACCTTAAAAAACCCAGTACTTAGTGGGCAGTGGTGGCGCATGCCTTTCATCCTAGCACTCAGGAGGCAGAGGCAGGTAGATATCTGAATTCAAGGCCAGCCTGGTCTAGAGATTAAGTCCCAGGACAACCAGGGTTAAAAACAAAAGTCTTGTGTCAGGAAAGAAAATTTCTAGGACTTAGGCAAGGAACAGACATTTTAGTTGTCTATTTTATCTCCAGTTTAAAACCCACAACTACCATCTTGTTTATTTGTTTGTTTAACTTCCAGAATATTTTTTTCATAGCTCATTGAAGAAATAAAGCAAGTTGTATTGAGAATATAGTATAATTTAACTTGTTCCTTAAAAGATACTGTAAGTCACATCTATAGGCCTGGTCAACTTCGGATAAATAATAAACATTTTATATATTATTATGTACTATGCCAAGACACATATGTGTGTTCATTATTTCTTTCATTGTTATATCATTACTGACAAGAGCAACTTAAGAAAAGGAGGGTTGCTAGGTGGGGTAGTGGTGGTGTTGAAAGGATAAGGTTGCAAGCTAGGAATCCCCCGTGCCTGAGTCTAGGGTAACCCCAAAGAAGCAGAGGTTCAGTCCACACTTTGTTGGCCTGGAAGTGTGCACATATCACACCCGCCTCCAGGGTCCGACCGCGAACCTCTGGGAGTGTCCCTGACGCCTTTTCCCATCTTGCCCCCGCAGAGCAGCTATGGCAAGGACAAGCGCGGCTGGGGGCTGGCAGAATCACCTCGGGGGCTGCGGAACTCCTACCTGGGGGCACTTAGGTCCCCCTATTGCCAGTGGGGGTGGGCACGACCCTGTGCGTGGCGGCCACGTAAGCGGAAATGATGTAACTAGTTCTTCTGGCCTCTGTGGGAGGCTGATAGGTTCTCAGAGAGCGCGGGTTCAGATGGTTTGAACTGATTGGCTTAGAAGCTTGTGGTAGGCGGGTTCTGTTATAAGCCTATAAAAAGCCAATCCGAGTCTGCCCACGTGGCTCACTTCTTTTACCCTGCGTGGTGAGACTGTGACCTCCAGAGTTCTGGAAATTAAAATCCCTCTTGCAAATAGCATCAGGTCTGTTTCTCGTGAGTGATTGGGGTGCCAGTTTCTGAGGCATGGGGTGCTGGGGTACCCCCGTTTTTCTTTCAGGTCTTACAGTATACAACTTTAATCCTAGCACTTAGGGGCCAGCGACAGGTAGATCTCAGAATTCGAGGCCAGCCTGGTTTATAACCTTATCTCAAAAAATCAAAGGAGGGGAAAGGAGGGGGGGCATTGTTTTGGCTCATGATTTGAGTGTACATTTCATCACGGCAAGGACGGCTTGGAGGCAGGTGTGTGAGGCCCTGATCACCTATTGTCCATAATCAGTAAACACAAAGAAATGACTCCTATTGATCAGAATGCTTTTATTCCGTCTGGGCCTGAAGCCCATGGGACAGTGCTGCTTACATTCAGTGTGGTTCTTCCGTCTTCTGTTAAAAATGTTCAGGAAATATCTTCATGGATACGTTCATGTTGCCATAGTGATTCTAATTCCGAGCAAGCTGACAAGATTAGCCATCCCAACACAAAACGAGCTTGTCTTGTAATCGACAATGATAATTTGATCATTTATGGTGCTGAATACCAGGGGTTTCTACTTTTGATTAGGAAGGGTTTTAATTACTTTTCCTCTTGCAGTGATTCAATTCTCTGACAAAAGAAACTTAAGAGAGAAAAAGGTTACTTTCACTCATAGGTCCAGGAAAGTCCATCAAGGCAAAGAGGTCATGGACGGAAGGAGCTGGGAGCAGATGGTCACATCGCATGTGTGGTCAGCACAGAGGACTGAATTATTGAGTTTAGCTTTCTCTGGTTTATTAAGTATGGGATCCCAGTCCAGGATGTGGACAGGTTTTCCTACCTCAGTGAATCCAATCAAGCAAATGTCACATAGGCTTAGAGAAAGGCCAGTCCGCCAAGTGATTTCACATGTTATCAGATAGAACATTGAGGCTGACCATCACGGTAAGTATAACTGGAGATTTTGTATCTGATGTGTTTGCCCTCAGTGCCTTTGGAATCTACGGAGGGTCCTTGTCTCAACAACTATTATATTGGGAACTGAGTTACCACATGGTAGTTTCTTTCTTCTATCATATAATGTACATTTATTGACTATATTATTTAGAAAGATCATTTCTTCTCTCTGAAGGATAGCTGTCAACAATTCCACGTTATGATCAGCAGTTGTCATTCTTTTATAACGTCCAATGTATTTCAGATTTGGCCAGTGACATTCACAGCTATTCTCCATGTCCCATGGCATTACTTTACTGGTTTTGTTCTATTTTTTAATACTGCTTTACTTTTTGAGGTATGACACCAGCATCATCTTGAGCCTTCCTCACTGCTACCCTGGAGCAAACCATTTCCCAAGATGTGCTGTTTCTCTCAATGGGAAATATAATTTGGAAAGCCATGAGGCTGTGGGCTTTTTTTTTTTTTTAAATATTTGTTGTTGTTTTGTTTTTGTTTTTGTAATGATGAAATTTCAAGCATTGCTATTGGTTTCTCTGCCAGAGCTCTTTTGGAGGACGCGGGCCCTTCTAATTTTTCTTTTTTTAAAGATACACTTACCCTGTGTAACATGGACTAGAACATTGGTCTTAGAGCTTCAGAAATTTGGTTGAGACCAAGAAGACCTGGGCTGATTAGTATCCAACATCTTAGTTTCAGCAGTCAGCAATCCCAAAATAAAAAATGACATTTGGTGAAAATGCTGGGCTTTTTTTCCCCTTACGTTTTTAATGTCTCTTTGGATCACTGAACAGGCATAGACCAAAGCTTCAGCCTCTTCCACTGTTCTCAGGGTAGCCTGTCCACCCCACCCATATAATTTGTATATGGTGATCTGAGAATAGATTTGAGGTGAATTAAATATCAGATCTATTTGTTCAAGGACTTTCAGTCTCTGGACCTCAGGGTGCAGCAGAACAACCTTTCCTTTGAACCCAGCAGAGGGAGTCAGACACTGGTGGCTAACACGTACAGCTGTTGTAAAGTCTATGTACCGTACATACCAATGCGCTCTATCCATGGTATCCGGTTTAACATATTAATCTAAACTGTCGTGCTTCAGATCCGCTGAGTAGACAGTAGACAAGAGGATTTCTTCATTCTGTTCAACATCCAGTGGCCTGGAAGGAGTCACCTTACTTAATCAGATTCTCTTTCTCAAGAATTTGAACTGAAAATCTCAGTAAGGCATTTCGGGTTTTAGCAGCCTAATGTGGAGTTGGGTCTGCCAGCTGTGTGTGAGGTGAGGAGATAAAGAACCCTGGGAGAGCATGGCAGTTTGGGTAGGATGTAGAATCCAGGATGATGGAGCCATACCAAGTCTAAGAAATGGAGACTTGACAGTCTAGCAATCTGTCATTTTTAGCCCTGGCCATCTGTGGAGTTTTCATGTCCTTGAAGTCACCTTGATGCTGGGTAGTGGTGGTGGTGGTGGTGATGGTGGTGCATGCCTTTAATCCCAGCACTTGGGAGGCAGAGGCAGGAGGATTTCTGAGTTCCAGGACAGCCAGGGCTACACAGAGAAACCCTGTCTTGAAAAAAAAAAAAAAAAAAAAACCCACCACCACCACCAACAAAAGCCAAAAAAACCCAAAGAAAACCAAAACCAAAACCAAAACCAAACCAAAACAAAAACAAAAACAAAAACAAAAACAAAACAACAACAAAAAAAAGAAATCACCTTGACTTTTTCCCAGAATTAGTTTAGTTGTGGTTTTGCAACTGACAAATCTTGGCTCTAATTCTCTGCACTACAACCATGTACATCGTTTTTTTTTTTTGTTTTTTTTTTTTTAATTTTTCTTGTTGTTGTTATACAAAGCTATTTTGTATTAGGATCGTTTTATCTGTAATTATCAGATGAATAGGACACTGTCAAATATTCTCTTAGAAGAAAAGCTGCCATTAAGTGGACAGAACTCTCATTTCTTTTGCAATAAATAAAGAGCAATAAAATGTTTGCAAATATGTGCTTTCATGCCTTGCTTTCAGAGTTTGGATCAATCTGACCACAAGCAATCCAGCCAGTCAAAACCCAGAGATGCCTAGATCATATGTCTACCTCCTGATAAGAACTTACGTTGTCTGCCAGAAATTGATAGCAAGACTCTCATCCTTCCTTCTGGGCAAACAAGTGGCACTTGGCATTCTCATTTGAGAGGAGCAAATGTTTATAGTAAGAGAAAGTTAAAACACAATACGCTATAGATCTGAAGGACTAATAATTCTGAACGGAATTGTAGAGGAAAAACATAAGAGAAAGCGGCTTTGGTGGAATGCAGTTTGATGTGTATTTGATGTTTTCTGAATGTGTCTGGCTCTAGGCTTACACGCTGGAACCCTGTGCTCACACGAATGTTGGACATCATCATCCTGTCTCCTCTCTGCCACCTGGCTGGTGCACACCTCATCCAGAACATCTGCTTGTTAGCTGGCAACCGCTCGCAGCTCACACTCGCAAGAGTTGTCCTGTGCCATCGGGAGGAGCTAGCTGCTGGCAATGTTTCTCACAGGAGGACAATGACTTGGCAGGTCGTTTGCCAGTAGTCAGCTCTGTGATGTTACTCTCTCTCCAGACGTCCCTGTCCGACTAAGCGAGGGCTGGATTTTCCATATCTAGGCCCTCCCTCTCCGCACCCCCCCTTCCATTTCCTCCATCTTGCTTCCCTTACTTCCCTGTTGGGTTTAGCCTGAGGCCATCCTCTCGGTAAACTGCTTAAATATTAACCCCCACCTCATTACCCCGAGTAAACAAAGATGGTCTTCTCCCTGCTTCTGTCTGCAGCTTTGCCTGGTCCCCAGGGGAGAATAACTACCTGGCTGACCGGTTCACACTCAATTGGAGTTGTCCTCAGAGGACTCCTCTCCATCTCGGCACACCGGTGGACCATTTAGCACCTGGCACTAGAACAGTTTTAGGAGAGAATAAAAAAAAATAAAAAAATAAAAAAATAAAAAAAAGGCCTTTGTTTAGGGAAATGCCTTCATGAGCTGTAGAGGCTGAAAGAGCTTTCTTCAGGGCAAGGCTCCCATTAAAGGGGGGGTGGGAGGGGGTTGCAGCGCAGAGCTGTCCTGGATAAGGATGAGCGCGCACTTTATGCTGAGCCAGGACCAGTACAGGGACTGGGCAGACGCGGAAAAACTCTGACACGATGTGAGAAAATTACCAGCGGAAGAGTTGTCAAATGATGAGGGTGCTTAATAATCATAAACCGTGCTGTTCTGTTCTTCTTCAGAGGCCTCCAACTGTGTGAATTTCGTTTGCCAGAACAAACCACACACCAGTGTGCTGGCCCTGCAGTATCTTTTCGAAGGGGCAACAGGGCAAGGGTCCTGGCATCCGCCCCTAGAAACGCAAAGGATTCTCCCTGGAGAAACTCACAGAAGCAGCGAGAAGTAGCCCTGCTGTGAATGGATTCAAGGCAGGTATGTGACAAGCACTCTTCCCCTCTAAGTAAACTAGAAAAAGATGACCCAGAAACAAGAGAAAGGTTAGCATGTGAACACAGACATTGAAACACACAACACCCTTGCCCCCCAAGGCATGCACACTTATTCACATGCACAACATTCAGACACACATGTACACACAGATTCACACAGACACACATAGGCATGTACACAGGCACATACACATAGGGACATACATACACATACAGGCAAATGCACACATAGGGACGCGTGCGCATACACACACACACACACACACACACACACACACACACACGACCTCACAGTCTTTGATGAGAGATTCTGGTAAAATGGAACAGAGAGCATTTAAACTTTCAACATGGTTATATAACTTTCTTTGGCTTTCTGTCTTTTTTGTTTCCTCCCATAATAGGCAACATCAGTGCCTATTAGTGCTGGCCTTGGGAAGATTAAGTGCTTTTAGAAAGTGTACCCTGGGATAAACAAAGAACAAGCATATCCTGGTAACTAAAAATGATTTCCTAGGAGGACAGCTGTCCTCCTTTCCCCAGCCGTCTAAGGCCTGTTCTCAGGTCCTGAATCAGGAGCTTAACTACCCACCTCCTCCTGGTCAGCGTGAGCTCTTTGATCTTTGAGCCCTCTCTCTGTTCCTAAGATTTGAAGGCTTCTTAGCATTCAGTTGTGCTGTGCTTCCTATTGTTGACCCATCTTGGAAAATGTAAATTAAGACAGAGCTTGACTTACCAGAGGTTTCCCTAACCAACATCAAGGTCAGTTATTGGGTCAGACCAAGCCTGACTCAGGGGAACGATTTCATAATGGCTTCACATGTTTTCCAAATCAAACAGCAGCATAGCATGCATCAATGCGTGAGTTCTCTGTTCATATCGAGCCGTCTAAGATTCAGGATGGCCCTACTCTCTTCATCTCTTGACAGAACAGCTGATGCGGGACACGTTAAGGGGCCGGATGTGAACCCAGGCAACAACCCTGGAATCAAAGCCCACGCTCTCGCTGGAGAGAAAGCGGGGCAGTGGGGGGGGGGGGAGGAAGGGGAGCGAGAGGTGGGGATGGCAGGATGAACACCATCAACATAGCGTGCTGTACGTAAGCGGAAGTGCCATAATGAAACCTGTTATTTTGAGTGCTAAAAAATTAATTAGTGAAATATAAAATCGGAATGGTGGGGGAGGAGTACCAGCTCCCAACTGACAGGTCATGCAGGCCGGTGTGTAACATAAAAAAATCTGCTCTACAGAGTCCGTTTCTCTCTCAACAGCATGCTGTAAGCATTCACCACAGAGCTGAGTAGCTCAGAGCAAATTTAGGGTTTTCCCCCCCTTTTTTGTCTTTGGTGCCTCTACTTTTTTTTTTTTTTTTGTTATTTACATTTCAAGTATTATCCCTTTAACAGATTTCTCCTCCTCCTGGAACCCCCCCTATCTCACCCCCCCTCTCCCTGGTTCTATGAGGGTGTTCTTCCACCCACCCATCCATTCCCACTTCCCCACCCATTCCCAAACTCCCCGACTTCCATTCCCCTACACTGGGGCGTCTGTGGAGCCTTCATAGGACCAAGGACCTCTCCTCCCATTGATGTCTGACAAGGCTGCCCTCTGCTACATATGCAGCAGGACCCATGTGTACTCTTTGGTTCGTGGTTTAGTCCCTGGGAACTCTGGGGGGTCTGGTTGATTGATATTGTTGTCCTTCCTATGGGGTTACAAACCCCTTCAGCTCCTTCAGTCCTTTCTCTAAATCTTCCATTGGGGACCCATACTCAGTGCAATGGTTGGCTGCAAGCATCTGACTCTGTATTTGTAAGGCTGCATTTGCATCTGGCAGGGTCTCTCAGGAAACAGCTATATCAGGCTCCTTCCTAATAAGTGGAGTCTTTCTTAGCATCCACAATAGTGTTGGAGTTTGGTGACTGTATCTGGGATGAATCTCTAGGTGGGACAGTCTCTGGATGGCCTTTCTTTTAGTCTCTGCTCTGCACTTTGTCTCCATATTTGCTCCCATGTGTATTTTGTTCCCCTTTCTAAGAAGGACTGAAGCACCCACACTTTGTCTTCCTACTTCTTGAGCTTCATGTGGTCTGTAAATTGTATCATGGTATTTGGGAGCTTTTGGGCTAATATCCACTTGTCAGTGAGTGCATACCATGTGTGTTCTTTTGTGATTGGGTTACCTCACTCAGGATGATATTTTCTAGTTCTATCCATTTGCCTAAGAATTTCATGAATTCATCATTTTTAATAGCTGAGTAGTACTCCATTGTGTAGATATACCACATTTTCTGTATCCATTCCTCTGTTGAGGGACATTCCAGCTTCTGAGTATTATAAATAAGGCAGCTACGAACATAGTGGAGCATGTGTACTTGTTATATGTTGGAGTCTTTTGGGTATATGCCCAGAAGTGGTCTAGCTGGGTCCCCGGGGAAATACTATGTTCAATTTTCTGAGGAACCATCAGACTGATTTCCAGAGTGGTTGTACCAGCATGCAATTTCACCAGCAGTGGAGGATTGTTCCTCTTTCTCCACATCCTTGCCAGCATCTGCTGTCACCTGAGTTCTTGATCTTAGCCATTCTGACTGGTGTGAGGTAGAATCTCAGACTTTACTTTTTCAAGTGATCCTAGTAGTGTTGTACATGGTTAAAATGGGCTTGTAACGGAAGGCCACAGTTTGCTCTTCTGCATCCTCCTACCAGATCTTCTTAGAGGCTAAGTCTGTTTAATTCTACCGATAATCCACATACATCCCAAAATATGCTTACACGACAAACTCATTGGTTGAATAATCTTAGACTTCTTTCAGACAACTTGTCGGTGGAAAACAGCCTCAGAGAAAAGTCTTGCATTCAACAAGAGTGTCAAACCATCTCTGGCCTATAGTCAAGATCACCAGACAAGAGGCTGCCGGTAGCGTAACCATCTCACACTTTGATAAAACATTTATTGTTTTGTAGCTATAGATGGATAATTAAAAAGTCAATTAGTATTTTAATACTTACAGTGAAAAATAACAGTCTGTGTCCCAATCCTAGTCCATCTCCAAAGTTCCAGTTTTCAGTTTCAGTTATCTCTCTTTTTTTTTTTTCTGCTGTTTCTATCCAGGTCTCTACATGCATACTGCAACGTTTCGCCAAATATGCATTGAATGCATTCATAATAGTCATATAGATAACACAATGTTTGCAAAATAGTTTGTCTCTTTCTTTGGCTCTATTCCTTTTACTGTTAAATTTATTTCTCCATACCTTTGGTAGAGGTTTCCAAAGAAAATTCTGTAACTTAAAGGTCAAAAATCTCAATAAAGCAAAAGGAAGCATCTTTGAGGTAGACACTAACTGTAAGTACTGGCCCACGCCTTAAGTTTGCTTAAGGAACCCTGGGTACATTCTACTTAAAGATGGCCGTCACTGGGTATCTGCAATCTCAGTACTATTGAAGCTCAATCACCTTGGGGTACACAGTGACTCCTTATCTTAATGGATAAAGCAAAAGACTCAAAAGAGACAACTCCATACAAGGGCATTTCATAAAAATATTTTATTTTCCAGTTCTTATTCATTACCATACATTCTTTTTTCATCAACCACAATACCATGTTCAGCTGTTCAACAAAATAAAACAAAATCTAAACCAAACCCAATCTTAGCTCATAACCTCCCATGCCATAAAGACAGACTCTTGATTTCTTGCCTTGAATTTTGTCAAGTTTCTCCCTACTGAGATGGGGTAAAGTATTTGTATTTAATATTTTATTTGGAACCAAAATTTGCTGCATAACATAACACTAAATTTATTTTTTTCTACAAACACCTACCAACCTGGACCTGTGTTCTGTGTCCAACAAACCAGTAAGAATATTATGTTCCAAAGTTGTTTTTTAATAAAACCAATTCAGTTCCATTTCTGAATACCACATTTCCCCATCATTACAAAAATCCTTTTGAAAGCATTCTTTCTGCTGAATGGTTTGGTGTGGTCTATTTTAAGCATATGAGCAAGCAAATTATTTCCTTACATGAGAGCAATGTGTTTAAATTACGGAAGAAAATTTCATCCAGTTCCATAAACCTTTGTTAGAATAGATGCGGGTGCATCCTCATCAAAGACAAGATGTTGAAATATAAGAACATCTAAGGGGAACACCTCAAGATGAGAGGCTCAGGGTCTTTGGCATGACACACAGATAAAATAAATCAAATATGAGGTGTGTGGAAGCGAAAGGCAAATGAGAGATACAGGCTGTCATTAGTGTTTGTGGTTTCCAGAACCTAGAGGTGTCAGTGTGGGCTAAGGTAGCTGATACCCAGTTCCGTGTGCCTGTTGAGGTCAGAGGAGCCGGTTAAACAACAAGCTGAACACAGGGTTGGGAGTGCAGGATTCGGACGATAAAACCGAATGAACCAAGTGGGAACACTGTGGAATATGGCATGGGGGTGGGGGTTACAAGGACATTCTATGGCCAGTGTTTCTGAGGACGCATAGCTTAAAATCGACACATGCATACTTAAAAAGTGTGCCGTATGCCAACAAAGTTTAGCCACGTGTCTTAGTCAGGGTTTCGGTTGCTGTGAAGGGAGACACCATGATCAAGGCAACTCTTATGCAGGACAATCTTTAATTGGAGCTGGCTTACAGGATCTGAGGTTCAGCCCATTATTATCATGGTAGGAAGCACGGTGCTGGAGGAGCTGAGAGTTCTATATCTTCACCCAAGGGAAGCCAGGAGCAGACTGTTTCCTGGACACTAGGAGAAGGGTCTCTAAGCCCACCCCCACAGTGACACACTTTCTCCCAACCAGGCTACCCCTACTAATAGTGCCACTCCCTGGGCCAAGCATATTCAAACCACCACACCGTGAGAAAGCCTTTCATGCTGTGAAAAAATACAAAGTGATTTAAAGTAGAGACCCATCTCCCAGTGAGCTCAAGGCAGGCAAGCCTTCCATAAGCAAAACTTGCACTCTTTCCGTGGATTTTCTATCATCAGCTCAGGCTGCCTTGGGCTTCTTTGTATTATCCCATTTCCCCCGTTTTTTTTTTTTTTTTGTTGTTGTTGTTGTTGTTGTTGTTGTTGGTTTTTCCCCGCCACAACTCGATCTCATTTTTCTTTCACCTTTATGTTCTGGCCCCGCCCAGAGGCATTTTGGAAAGGCTGGAGCTGTACACTCGGAGTGGTTCTTTTCTGATTTGTTCTTTATCGTGCATGGCTCATTAGAGTTCATGCTTTTGCCAAAACAGAAGCTGCAGGTGTGGATCTAAAAACAATCTAGATGTACCCTGAGGTGTTCCCAAGCAGATCAAAATCTGAGCTGCAAAGATGACCCGGAGACCAAATGGTGGGGACACAGAGTCTGCATTCTCTTACCAGTGGGCTGAAACAGATCAATTCACAGGAAGGCAATTTATCAAAAGGCCAATTTGCTGAGAAAACAATTTGCTGAACACCAGCTTACCCAAAAAGTGATTTATGGACGAGCAATTAGTGCATTAAGTAATTTATCAAAAGATCTATTTGCTGAGTTATCAACACACAACATCCTTCTATTCACTACTATAGCAGAACGACACATCTTATCAACAAAAACTGCAAATGTAGTGAAGCTATTTTTTTTAACAACTAATGAAATCTCTCTTATAAGTACCTCTTTATCGAGTCTGTCTAAGTCCTGTAGGACAGGAAGCTTCATGCAAGGTTTTCTCTCTGTTATGATTTTAATTTGGAAGTAGATACTTAGAATTGTTTAGCGATGGTTGCCTCCAGGAATCGCACAAAGCAGGGTTCGGCAGCTCCTCTTGGAAGGCTGTAACTTCCCCTCCAGCCTGGCTAGCTTGTCTTTCTCTCCAGTGATTTTAGTCCGAAAAGCAGGAGGCAGACACACAGAGCAGCTCGCCTTCTTGGATTTTATCTTCCCCCTTTAATATCTCCTGGAGGTCAGAAGGGGACTAATTGCCACTCCCCTGGCTTGTTAGAAGTTCCCTTAACCGGGGGTGAGAGGTGGGGTGGGGTTGAGTGGGGTTGGGTGGGGTTGGGTTGGATTGTGTTGGGTGGGGTTGGGTGGTGTTGGGTGGGGTTGGGGGGAGCTTTCTCACGTCCCTCCTCCCTTCAGTGGGAGCTATAGAATGACAGAGTGGCCTCCCTGTCTGAGAACTGAATTGATTGGGGAGAAGAACGGAAAAAATAAAGTGTTTCCTTCGGATTGTTTTCTTCTAGTCTCCTGTCCTCACCTAAGCTAGATCTGCAGCCTGCTTGCTGCCCTGCCTTGTCCCAGGGGGCAAGCACGGATGGCAGCTAGATTTTAGGACAGCGGTTCTCAACCTTCCTAACGCCCCGGCCTTTACCACAGTTGCTTATGTGGTGGTGACTCCCAGCGCTACTGTTATGGATGGTAATGCAATAACTGTGTTTTCCAGCGGTTGTAGGTGACCCCACTCCCCTGAAAGGGTCATTCGACCGCTCAGGTGGAGAACTGCTGTTTTAGAAAGTTTCCTGGGGGAACATCAACTGGAACCAGACTGACAGCAAGGGACAAGAGTCTCCAGTCATGCTGAAGAGGGTGCCACCCTGGTTCATCAGCCACAGACGTCACCAGCCGAGGCCGCAGTACGACATACAGGACTTGTGGGACAGCCACAGGTTGCGTCAGAGCTGATATAACCAGCTCTCCGTGTATTTTGGGAGGTGATGCCATTTTGGGGGAGAGACTGAGGAGAAACCTCTGAGAGGGAGCATTTCCAGAAGGTGACATTGAAAAGAAACTAAAGAGAATAAGATTATGTCAGAATTGGAGATGAGAGGAGCAGCCACCCCCTGAGTACATTTGTGAAGCTACTTTAACAGTTTATAGCAACCAGTTCCTCAGAGATGCTCAAGAACGGCTGGTCGTTGCAGACTATTCTCAGATAGTTTTAATTTTAGGTGTTGCATGGGCCATAAAAATTAAGGTTTCAAATACTAAGTTTTTTTTTTTTTAAACTTTAAATGAGGGAGTTGGCTTTTTATTTCAATCTATTTTCCATCTAGTTTCCTTACTTTCTTTTTAATTCTTTTTTATCAGTAGATATTAATAATGCATAATGGGCCTCATGAGATTTTCATACATGTAACTATTCATGCATGTCCCTCCCTGAGACCCTCTCTAGTTTCCTCCCCGTCCTGCTGCTTCTCAATTAGTCTTCTATTTTATGTCTTGTCTTTCTTTTCTTTTCTTTTCTTTTCTTTTCTTTTCTTTTCTTTTCTTTTCTTTTCTTTTCTTCTCTTCTCTTCTCCTCTCTTCTCCTCCCCTCCCCTCCCCTCTCCTCTCCTCTCCTCCCCTCCCCTCCCCTCCCCTCTCCTCCCCTCCCCTGCCCTCCCTTCTCCTCCCCTTCCCTCCCCTCCCTTCTCTTCTGCTGCTGTTTTTGAAGACCTAGTGAGTTTCATCAGGGTTGCCAGCACATTTAATTAGTAATTTTGTTTCTGCAATCTGACAGACTGAGGTAGAATTGCAGCGGCAGATAGGCAATTGTGTCCAGAGCTATTTCCCCACATCTGTGCCCACGCCATCTGGGCAAGCATGGATCGTCTTTTCACTTCCATTCCTCAGAGCCTCCGCTATGTTTCTATAAGCCCAGGGGTATTTTACTCTTTGACTGTCGGGAAGCTTTCCGCGGCGATGAAAGGATCGGCTGCCACGTGCCTGTTCTGTCTGCCACGTGCCTGTTCCGTCTGCCACGTTCACGAAGTACAGAAGTCTCCGAGATTTGGAAAAGACCTGCTTTGCTGTGTTAGCCTCAAGGAGAGAAAGGCCCTCTTCCAAGCACACTGCCTCCAGCTTCTGTGCTTTGCTGTCCCTTTGGGAGGGCTGCCTTGGAAGAGAATTGTAAACCGAGACTGGGAAATGATGTTCAAATGGGCTGAGTTTCGGAGCCTGGCATCAAACACAGTAAGCCGAGTTACTGAAACACTCAGTACTGCTAAGCGAAAGGTAGCTGTTGGTGCCACGTGGTAGGATTTTCACAGAGCCACAGGGCACCACCATGTGACCAATGCATGTGGTCACTCAGGGCCCACATCAACAGCTGCCCTGTGGTACTCGGGACTGAGGAGCTCTTCGGGAACTAAAAAAGATAAAAATACATTCCCCAGAAATGTTCAAATGAAGACTGGCAAAGATGCTATCCATGCAGGTTTAGCAGGTCGCCATACTTGTCAGACAACTTTACTTCCAAATTCTGTGATTTTCCCAAATATCTGCCGGTTCATAAATCTCTGTGAAAAGTAAAAACTGGGACCTGTAGATAATTGCTCTTCACTAAACAGATGTGTTGGAAAGAATTGTGTGTTTTGGGAAACAGGCTCCACATGTTTGCTAGGTGAATAGATTTGAATTGGTGTTTGATTAATCTCAGAACTTATTGATATACAAAATGAAAATAGCCCTTATATAGGATAGTGGCAGGGTTAAGTTACAGGAGTTAGGATAGTTTGCATACTTTAAAAATATTTTTGAGCATGTGAGTTATTTATCTACAGACATCCCTGCCGCAATAATGGAATAGCAGAAAACAAAAATTGTATTGTCCGTTTTCTCATGATAAAGTTTCTCTTCAATATGTTTTATAATTTAGAATTAGAAATAGTTGCAGAGACAATGAAGCACGAAGTGCTGTACTGCCATCTTTCGGATGAATTAGGAATTGCACTTGTGCGCAGGTAAATAAAACTTTCAAGTCCCAGAATGGTTTTCACTTGTCAAATGGTTGTATAATGGTGACTATCTATAGCTCCTGCTCCATAGAGTCTGAAGGCCTCACTACAAATCTACCAGCAAGCAGAAGGAACTGAGTCTACAGTAATGCATACTTCTCAAAGAGCTGTGCTTAAAGAAGCGCTGGCTGCCGGAATGGTTTCTGTTAAAGCTGGAAGGGACATTAGAAGTCGGTCCTTGCAGATGGCTTCCGGTCGGCTTCCCCAGAGCTTAATTCAGCCAGGGGATTTAGTAATGGGAAGAACAGCTGATTTAAGTTCAAGAAGCTGCGTGGAGAAGAGAGTCAATCCTTGGCAAAAAATGAGAGCCCGTTGATAGCCGGGCTGTGCGTAGATTCACGTGTCCTTACGCGAGTGAGTGAACACGTGGACGGGCACAGGAAACTGTGTCCGAACTGGTTTTCGTCTGACCCTTGGTTCTGTTTCTGCAGCAAGAAGAGACTAGAGACTCAGTCCCAGTTGCCTCCTTCACATTCTCTTGGGAACACGAGGACTTGCCTTCCCCACGTAATACTGTATCCTGCCGTGGGGGCCAGGACCACTTGGAAGATGGGAATTAGAGAAAAACATAGAAAAATCTGCCCGTATTCCTCAGGCTGTGTAAGTTGTACCAACAGAAGGGGCCTGTGCAGCTGTTTTGCTGACGGATTTGAGTAACATAATCAATACTGATCTGGGAGTGTGTGCGTGCCGGGAAAGGAGAGGCTGTAAGGCAAAGGTCAACAGTTGTGCTTTCTAGCGCCATCTTTTGCAGGAAGTCAAAGGCACTGAGAGGCAACAAAGATCCTTTGCAGAGTCAGCCATCAGGCAGTCTTCTGAACTTTCTCCGAGGTGCTTTGGTACACACGCTCACTTCCAAACCTCCAGCCTTCCCCCAAACCCTCTGATGTTCCTAGTGCATCACTTTCAATCGCTGATCAAATCCACCATTCTTGGATGTCTGATCACATCGGCCTGTCTACAGCAAGAATCTTAGTAGGTTAGATTAAACAGAATTTCCCCCAACCCTGACGGCGGCTGTTAGTAATTTTCTGTCTACCGACTCCCTTCCCCAGCCCCTCCTTGGTTCAAGATAAAAACCTGTCCTTGTATAAGGAACTAAGTCCAATCTCCTATTTCCATGCCAAGCCCTATTGTAGAGGGTCCCACACTCAACTATAGGTCCTGAATAAGGTCAACCTCGCCATGTCTTAGCAAATATCCTTGAACTTTTATTTCTCTAACAAACTCAGAGGTTATGGCTGATGTTGTCCCCGACTCTCCTCCTCCCAGTTTCACCCACAGTCCTCTTTTTAGGGTTACCTGCTGTCAAGATACACAAGCTGCCCCTCAGGATGAAGGCTCTCTGAACTAGCTCTTGTCCTCAGACTCCACTCTCTTAGGCTTGGCTGAGCATTCAGGGAGAGCCACTTCCTACGCAGGGCTTGAATGCCCCATGGGGGTAGAAGGGCCTGGTTGTCAGTAGGGTCCGAGAGTAACTTTTTGGAACCTGTTGGTTTGGGAGCTTATTATCAAACCTAAACGTATCTCTGAGATTTGGCTGTGAAAGGGAACATGCATTCTTCTTATCCATGTAACTTAGACACTATGGTTAGAAACACTTAAATTCATCTCCTGGTCTAGCTATTGAAGAACGTCCCTGCCACCTGAAGAGCGCCTCTAAATAGTTTGACAGATAGCTTTAGGAAATCTGGTACCATGGTAGCAGATCCTCTTAAGGCAAACTCAATTTTTTATCCCAAAACGAATGCCTTTTAGATGTAGAAGCTTCTAAGTGGGCCCCAGCGTGTGATAGAGTAGACACTCAGGCACCTTTCAGACGCTGCATTAAGTGGTTGAGCCATGGCTTGACTTAGATCTAGTGTAGACAAGAGGCCTCTTAAAGTCTTTAGTCACATTCATTTGTCAAGCCAACTAAAATTTAATTGTCAAAGGCACTTCCATTTCTGTTGGGAGTGTGAGGTGGTACACCTGACCAAGCCCTCTCAGTCAGTCAACCCGTTCTCCTCCAGCGCAGGAGCGAGGATGAAAAAGAAAGACAATTAGACAAAACTGCAGCATGACCCCGGTCAATTCTGAGACTGAAAGGTGGGTTTAATCATCTCCAATCCACTTTTATACCATTTTACTCACATGCAGGTATTAAGATCGATAGTAGTACAACGAGGAACGCGCAACACAGTTAAACACAAAACAGTCAAGGCAATAAGCAAAGTCCTGAGACAGTTGCTTCCAAGGGCTTTTCAGAATGACCAAAATACCTGAGCCTACTTCCTTTTCCAAGCCCAAAATCTTGTCTGAAGCCTGCTTCTTTTGTTCCACCCGAGGATTAAAATTCCTGCCTTAGTCTATTATATTATTATTCCCTATTATCACTTAATGTCAGATTCCTGCCCGAAGCCCTTGTCCTTGTCTTTAGGCTCCTGCCAGGCAGCATGGCACCCCAATAAGGCTCTCTATATACAACCATTGTCCATGGGTACAGAAATGACAGTGCTGATTCTGTAAGTGGACTATTGATTTTAAAGGGTGTGAGGGTAACTCCGTGGAATGAGAGGCTTATATATTGATCGATTGTATTTACGAGTTAGTGTGCACATTAGGATCGTGCTAGGTGGATTAGGATGATTTCATTCCCTAATCCTCTCTCTTCAAACCCACGGCACCCTTCAGTGGGTACTGTGTGCCTTATTTCACTGAGAAAACTGAGTGAGCTGCCTCACCTCCCCAGTGCGTTGAGCAGACTGCCTGTAGTTTGTGCCCACACTAACCGCCCTTGCACCTCCTGTCTTGACCTGTTAGGAACTCCCAGATCTGGCCATGCAGATTAAAAAAAAAGACTAGCCAAGCATCATGGCTCACATCTGCAATCCCAGCCTTTGAGAGGGTGAAGCAGGAGAGTTGCTGTGAATTTGAGCCTGACTTGGCTACCTGGTGTGTTTCAGAGCAGCCTGAGCAATAGAATAAGACCCTGTTAAAAACAAGCGAGCCCAAACCATAGAAAAGCCAAAACCAAAATGACTTGAGGACTAAATTTCATCTAATTTAATTCTAATTTAATGATTCTAATTTAATGATTTTTTTATGTGGGACATGTTTATCCCCCATACTTTCCATTAAAAAATAAATTTGTGTAGATTATTCCATCTACCCTGCCCCACCCGCCACCCCAAGCCCTGCACTAAACCAAGGCTCTCTCTTCATGCTAGGAAGGTGCTGTACCACGGAGCTCCATCCCTGGTTTTGTGAGACTTCTGTGTAATTTCTTCATGGATGTCTCCTTACCATTAAGCCAGTCCTATGGGGACCCAAGTCTGATCTGCTGCTGGTTTTCCTCTTCCCTTCCTCCTCTACCTTTACCTTTAGCTGCTTCCCTGCCAGTAAAACTGCAGGTAAGTACTTGTCTGCTCGGGCTTCTCTGTCCTAGACACGTGCATTAACCTTCCAGTGTCCATCATTCAGTGCTGTTTAGGTAACCACAAACCCAGTGTGTCAGTTATGAAGGTCGACCGACTGGTTCTATTTGTGTGCGTGCATTTAATACATTGCTCTCTGCTGGACACCTTTCCACCAGGCCAGGGCTTTACCGCCATTGTCTTTCTTTTCTTTCTTACTGATACCTTTCAGAGCTCTTCCTTAGCTCTCCCTGTTTCCCCTAAGCAAGCAGTAAACCCCAGATGATCTCTCTGGCTCAGCCCCGCCCCTAATCTTCTCAAGCACACTGCTTCTCATGGTGATGCCCTCTGCAGATGGCTCACACAGGATGTCTTGAACTCTCATCTCTTTGTTTTCATTACTACACTTGTACCTTCGTTGCTTTAAAAAACACATTGAGGGCATTCCTTTCCTGAAACCTCTCCTACTCTTGGCAGTTCTTGATTTTCTTTAAAAAAATCTGCATATTCTCAGCTTAAATCAAAACAAAGCAAACAAAACATTGATATAATATTATTATCTGTTTTAATAAAGATCAGTTTAACACATTGGTTACCAGAAAGGTCCTAGGATGCTGATTCTAAGGACAAATGGTGAGAAGATCCCTGATCTTGACAGTAGGTAAACACTGAACACTGCTGTGTTATAGCACTGAACTGCCATGGTATTCCTTTCTGGAATATCTGAGAAGGATACAGAAAAGAAAGTGCTTTGGCTTTGGCTTTGGGATGGGAGAACTAGCAATTAGTCAGTCTGTGGAGTTGGGCACTGATGAGGAAAAATGTCATGCTCAAGGCAATCCATCCATCCATCCATTCATCCATCCATCCATCTACCCACTCATCCATTTGTCTGTCCATCTGTCTGTCCGTCTGCCTGTCCATCCACCCATCCATCCATCCACCCATCTATCCTCTCATCTTTCCTTCCCTTCCTCTCTTTCTCCCTCCCTCCCTTCCATGCATTCGTCCGTCCGTCCATCCATCCATCCATCCATCCATCCATCCATCCATCCATTATCACTGAAAGTGAGGTGTGAGAGTCGGTGGACCTCTTGGGAAGAATCTAGAGAGTCTCATTTTCTGTAGCTGAATGGTGCACACACCGGAATGTTGAGCCTCCAGGTTCTCCCAAGTCCTCAGGGCCTGCAGACACATCTCTCCACCTCGTGGAAGATTCTGTCCAGATGTACCCTTCGGAAGGCAACAGACTTGTCTAAGGAGACTCAGAGCATCTTCCTCCAGGCATTTCCGTACATCCTTGTTCAGGCTGTGGGATCAATAACTGGGGTCAGACCAACAGTGAGATCAATAACTGGGGTCAGACCAACAGTGAGCATCTGCCATGTTTCTAAAGGGAAACGATGAGTTGTTTCTCAAAGGGATGGTTCACACATAACCACCAGAGAGCAGAAAAGCATATCTAGGGATGGATTCTGACTGAGGCAGATGAAGGAGAGATCACACGGATGGAGAAATGTGGCCACGGCGTTCCATGACGCAGGGTTTAGTGCTTCAGTTAAGGCTTTGGAAGATGATTTCGACTTGTTATTACTACAGCACGTAGAAGCTTGGAGAAAATGATGGACTGGGCAGTCATAGTTGGTATACCAGAAATACCATGACAAAGTACAACGGAAGGGACTGAAAGGTTCAGGTAGGTGATTCTGCTGAAAATGATTTTACTATGACAAAGTCCATCCTGGGAGTGCCCAGAGGACACTTTATTTTTCCATATAATAAAAAAAAAGTGAGAGCAAGGGAGAAGCCACTGCATCATCATCATCATCACTGTCATCATCATCACCACCATCATCATCATAGTCATCATCATCATCATCATCACTGTCATTATCACTGTCATCATCATCACCCTTACCATCACCACCACCACCACCACCACCACAATCATCATCATCATCATCATCATCATCATCATCAGCAGCAGCAGCAGCAGCAGCAGCAGCAGGAAGAGGAGGAGGAGGACGGTGACGATGAGGATGAGGATGGAAAGGAGGCATGTAGAGTTGTCTATTTCTGTAACTCAGGGATGACTGAACTCCTAAGAATGATGAAGATGATAGTAGCATCCTGAGTTGTTAGCAAACTGAGTGAGAGCACCTAACTTTGCAGAAGTGAGGTGAATGTAACGCCCACAATGGGCATCAGTATTCACATATGCCAGGAAAGACAGACCAGGAGGATCATTTGGGGTGGATGCTGCTGATCATGGTGTTCACATGGGCAGGACAGTGGGCGGGGTAGTCTGGAAAGGTGGAAACGAGGAAGGTGGAAAACTGACATCACAAGCCCTTGCCTGGTTTTACCCACGAGCCTGTATCCGACCTAGGACTCCTCCATGGAGAGGCTACATGGCCCCCACAAGACTTACAAAGTTTGTACAGCAGTCACCTCCCTCCTCTGAGTCCTTTTCCAAAGAGTGATGTAGCCATTTATTATGGAAACCATAAAATAGGAGAAGAGGAAATTTTACATCTTCCAGTGGCCTCAGGGACAGACCTGAGCTGACACTGATATCCCAATGTGCCAGAGAAGAACAAATGGGGTTCAGAAGCAGACATGACTCACGGTGTGGCAGCTGCTTTTATGAGACTCCTTTCTCCAATTCTCAAACTATCAATGGAATGGACATACTTAGCAGCCGGAAGCAGCAGTACTTTGGGCCTTAGCCTGGAGAGGAAGAGGTAATGTACTTGGGGGGAAAAGACCTAGTAAGCATTCTATTAACCTTCTAATCTCAGAGATCAAATCATTGCAACACAAGGGTAATGGTGGAGATACAGGGTTTCTTTGGTGGATTGTAGCAGGGGCAGCAGATACCAGCTGATCTAAGAAGCCCCAGTGGGAACTGGTGTGCCAGTGTGGTCTCTCTATGACAACGTTAAACAGTCTCAGGTATGTATATAACGAGGATCTAACCCAGTCACACACATCCTTCCCGCTTATAGTGATAATATGATTATTATAGGATAAATATGAGAATTTTGAAGAGGCCCAGGATTCTGGAATTCCTGTGGGTCCTTAGTAAGAACAGCTGTCTTTATTTTCCCATTAAGAATAGCTGATTTTATTTTCCCATCAGCAAACATAGGAGCTTTAAGAGTCCTCTGTATGAGGTTTCCTGAAAGTGGGCAGGGGCAGAGGCTCCTAAAAGCACAGAGCTGACTTTTTACAACCTTAAGTGTGTGTGTGCTCTCTGATGCATTGCCTGAGTGCTAATGGATCCTTGTCCAACAGGGATGAGATCATGTACCAGTTAAGCCGTGTGTGTGTGTGTGTGTGTGTGTGTGTGTGTGTGTGTGTGTGTCTGTGTGTCTGTGTGTGTCTGTGTTCAGGGAACACTTTGGAACCCACCCTATTCACCTCCAGCTGGCCTCCTGTTGACAGCACTGTATGCTGAAACATTTTTTTTGAGGGGTAGCTATGGTGTATAACTCTGCCTTCAGATGATCTTTCGCGACCGTGCTTCTCCATCTCTGGAAAACCTCACTATGCTTCACAGTGGCGCCATCTGAGTCTGTCAGTCTGAGTGACTTTCTACAGGAGGTCACACTTATCTATTAGTTGGGTGTTGTGTTAGGTGGACATGGTGAGCCTGAAGTGCTCTGAATTTTGAGGTGAAATGCATGACCTCCAGGTCTCTGCCTGCAGAACTACAGCTGTAAACATCTGCTATGCTGGTCCTGTCATTTGGCATCCAGTGGCCTGTGGGATGCTGGGATATTCTCTCAGAGTTAAAGTAAATTAGTGTGCCTTGTTCCTCCTGTCAGCAGGCTTTCCAGAGGCAGCACATTCCTCTGAACGAGAAGGAGTCACAGGCCAAGGAATGCTGGAGGCTTTTAGAACCGGTAAAGGAAATATATTTGGTTCCAGAGGCTTTGGGCCTGTGGAGCCCTTGACTTAAGGACACTGAAATGGATTTGAGCTCTAGAAAAGGTACCACCATGCTTTGTTTTAAGTCACTAAGTGCGTGGCCATTTGCTATGTCACTAGGCTGCAGAATGTCTACCCTGTTGTCAGACAGACATACATCGTAGTGCCTTTGGCACAAAGAAGCATCTTGGGAATGAGGACACCTGCCCCGACTGGAATTAACCTGTGTTCTGAATAACTCTGCCTTTAGAATCTGCAGGATGTCAGCCAGCTCCGGTCTCCAGAACTCAGGGTCTCATCACCTGTCATGGGGTCCTGCATGGGACTACAGAGACCCCTCCCCTTTCTCAGCACAGGACCTGCTCCCGGGAGAATTGCTGTAGCTCCTGTTTCCTGCTACTGTTTGTATCTGCAGAAGCGCCATCTAGTGGAGCAGCACAGATCGCAAGCCCTCTGTCCCCAGATGGCTTGCACCCCTGCCGTCTTTCTGATTTCACTGCCTCCACTCCCTCCGGAGAAGGGGCGTTTCCAAATAACAATCCCCAAATGGAGAGGGGCTGCACGGTGGCTAGGTGCATTGTTTTTCTAGACACCCTTCTTTCCAGGAACACCCTTCCTTGGGATCTCATAACCTCATACTTCATCCAGAAATTCAAAGAAAGAAGCAAGCAAACAGAAAACCCCAAACCAAACACCCCACTCCTCCAAACATGATGCTTCTGAGTCTTATCTGGTGAAATCAGCCTTCCCTTCCTCTTTCACAAGATCGAACTCTGCTCTCTCTGAATGGGCTGAAGACTTCCCTTCACTTTGCTGCTCTCTTACAAACCCTTAACTTGAATACCAATCTTTTTGTCTTTTTCTTTTTAATATTCATTATTAATAATTAGATAATTATTAATAAATATTTTTTAAAATAATAAATAATTAATAATAAATTATCAACACATAATATTTATTTATTTATTTATAATTTATTTATATTTCAAGTGTTATCCCCTTACCCTGTCTCCCCCCAAACCCCTTATCCCATTCTCCCTTCCCTTGTTTCTATGAGGGTGTTTCCTCTACCCACCCACCCACTCTTGCCTCCCCTCCCCTACACTGGGGCATCTATTGAACCTTCATAGGACCAAGAACCTCTCTTCCCGTTGATGTCTGACAAGTCCATCCTCTGTACATAGGCAGCCAGAGCCATGTGTACCCCTTGGTTGGTGGCTTAGTCCCTGGGAGCTCTGGGTCTGGTTGGTTGATATTGTTCTTCCTATGGGGTTGCAAACCCCTTCAGCTCCTTCAATCCTTTCTCTAACTCCTCCATTGGCGACCCTGTACTCAGTGCAATGGTTGGCTGTAAGCATCTGACTCTGCATTTGTAAGGCTGCATTTGCATCTGGCAGGGCCTCTCAGGAGACAGCTATATCAGGCTCCTTTCAGCAAGCCTTTCTTAGCATCCACAATAGGGTTGGAGTTTGGTGACTGTATCTGGGATGAGTCTCAGGTGGGACAGTCTCTGGATGGCCTTTCCTTCAGTCTCTGCTCTGCACTTTGTCTTCATATTTGCTCCCATGAGTATTTTGTTCTCCTTTCTTTTTTTTTGTTTGTTTTTGTTCCCCTTTCTAAGAAGGACTGAAGCACCCACACTTTTGTCTTCCTTCTTCTTGAGCTTCATGTAGTCTGTGAATTGTATCATGGGTATTTGGGAGCTTTTGGGCTAATATCCACTTGTCAGTGAGTGCATACCATGTGTGTTCACCACATTATTTTTTTTATCCATTCCTCCATTGAGGGACATCTGGGTTCTTTCCAGCTTCTGGCTATTATAAATAAGGCAGCTATGAACATAGTGGAGCATGTGTCCTTATTACATGTTGGAGCATCTTCTGGGTATATGCCCAGGAGTGGTCTAGCTGGGTCCTCAGGTAGTACTATGTCCAATTTTCTGAGGAGCCACCAAACTGATTTCCAGAGTGGTTGTACCAGCTTGCAATCCTACCAACAATGGAGGAGTGTTCCTATTTCTCCACATCCTTGCCAGTATCTGCTGTCACCTGAGTTTTTGATCTTTGCCATTCTTACTGGTTTGAGGTGGAATCTCGGGGTTGTTTGATTTGCATTTCCCTGATGACTAAGGATGTAGAACGTTTCTTTAGGTACTTCTCAGCCATTCAATATTCCTCAGGTGAGAATTCTGTTTAGCTCTCTTCCCCATTTTTTAATAGGGTTATTTGGTTCTCTGGAGTCTAACTTCTTGAGCTCTTTGTGTATATTGGATATTAGCCCTCTATTGAATGTAGGATTAGTAAAGAGTTTTTCCCAATTTGTTGGTTGCTGTTTTGTCCTATTGACAGTGTCCTTTGCCTTACAGGAGCTTTGCAATTTTATAAGGCCCCATTTGTTGATTCTTGAGCATAAGCCATTGGTGTTTTGTTTAGAAAAATTTCCCCTGTGCACATGTGTTTGAGAGTTTCTCCACTTTCTCTTCTATTAGATTCAGTGTATCTGGTTTTATGTGGAAGTCCTTGATCCACTTGGACTTGAGCTTTGTACAGGGAGATAAGAATGGATCAATTTGCATTCTTCTACATGCTGACCTCCAGTTGAACCAGCACCATTTGTTGAAAAGGCTATCTTTTTTCCACTGGATGATTTTAGCTCCTTTGTCAAAGATCAAGTGACCATAGGTGTGTGGGTTCATTTCTGAGTCTTCAATTCTATTCCATTGATCTACCTGCCTCTCACTGTACCAATACCATGCAGTTTTGTTTTTTTTTTAAACACAATTGCTCTGTAGTACTGCTTGAGGTCAGGGATGCTGATTCCCCCAGAAGTTCTTTTATTGTTGAGAATAGTTTGTGCTATCCTGTTTTCTTTCTTTCTTTTTTATCTTTTAGACTGTTATTACTTAATTAAAAATCAATTTTTAGGGGAAGGGGCATGTGTACCATAAGATTATTGTGAGGCTCAAAGGATACTTGGCAGGTATCACTTGTGTCTTCCAAGCATAATTCTGACTTATTTTTGTTTCCATTTATCAAGTTCTAACATATTCTTTATTTCTTTTATTAAAAAAAACAAGTTCTAGCTTATTCTTTGCTCCCTGTTACAAATTATGACTTGGGATCCAATGTAGGAAAGATGTGGAGACTTGAATTTTCTAGGAACAAAGAGGTAGAAGGCTTTTCTTTTTTTCTTTTTTAAAAAGACTTTTGTAAATATATTTTCAAAATTTATTTATTTATTTAAATTTGCTTTATTTATTTACATTTCAAATGTTAACCCCTTTCCATGTTACTCCACTGAAAACCCCCTATCTCATAACTCCCTCCTCCCTAAATTTCCTAACTTGCATTCCCCTATTCTGGGGAATCAAGCCTTCACAGGACCAGTGGCCTCTCCTCTCGTTGATGTCTGAAATGGTCATCTTCTGCTACATATATAGCTGGAGCCGTGGGTCCCTCCATGTGTACTCTTTGGTTGGTGGTTTAGACCCTGGCAATTGGGGGTGGGGTGGGGAACTGGTTGGTCCATATTATTGTTCCTTCTACAGAGCTGCAAACCTCTTTAGCTCCTTGGGTCCTCTCTCTAGCTGTTCCACTATCCTGGGTTTTTGTTATTTCAAATGAATTTGAGAATTGCTCTTTCTAACTCTATGAAGAATTGAGTTGGAATTTTGATGGGGATTGCATTGAATCTCTAGATTGCTTTCGGCAAGATGACCATTTTTACTATATTAATCCTGCTAATCCATGAGCGTGGGACGTCTTTCTATCTTCTGAGGTCTTCTTCAATTTATTTCTTCAGGGACTTGAAGTTCTTGTCATACAGATCTTTCACTTGTTTGGTTAGAGTCACACCAAGATACTTTATATTGTTTGGGCTATTGTGAAGGGAGTAGTTTCCTAATTTTCTCAGCCTATTTATCCTTTTAGTATAGAAAGGCTACTGACTTCTTTGAGTTAATTTTATTTGCTGAAGCTATTTTTTTAATCAGCTATAGGAGTTCTTTGGTGTTGAATGTCAATCTTTTTTGTGTGTGATTTTTTAAAAATTTATTATTTTTTTAATGAATATCATCTTCATTTACATTGGCAATGGTAAAACCTTTCCCGATATCCCCCCGCCCCTAAGATCCCCAAACCCATCCCCTTCTTCCTTCCCCCTGCCTCCACTTATATGCCTCTCCACCCAACATACTCCCCCCACCTCGGTTTCCCTTTGTTCAGGCCTCTGTTGAGCCTTTACCTGACCAAGGACCATTCCTCCCACTGATGCCCAACAAGGTCTTCCTCTGCCACATTTTTGGCTGGAACCATGTGTGCCCCTTGGTTGATGGTTCAGTCCCTGGGAGTCTTGGGGCATCTGGGTGGCCAAAATCACTGTTCTTCCCATGGGGCTGTAAGCCCCTTCAGCTCCTCTGGACCATCCTCCAGCTCCTCCACTGGGGACCCTATGCCCAGTCCAATAGTTGGTTGTTAGCATCTGCCTCTGTA
Source organism: Apodemus agrarius (assembly GCA_964023405.1). Lineage (NCBI taxonomy): Eukaryota > Metazoa > Chordata > Mammalia > Rodentia > Muridae > Apodemus > Apodemus agrarius. The sequence goes on along the minus strand of OZ030020.1, from coordinate 51,618,128 downwards.
TTTGTAAGGCTCTGGCAGGGCCCCTCCAGAGACAACCATGGCATGCTCCTTTTGGTATACACTTCTTGTTGTCCATAGTAGTGTCAGGGTTTGTTGACTGTTTATAGGATGAATCCCCAGGTAGGGCAGTCTTTGGGTGGCCTTTACTTCAGTCTCTGCTCCACACATTGTCTCCCTTATTGCTCCTGTGGCTATTTTGTTCCCTTTCTTAGAGGAACGGAAGCACCCTCACTTAAGCCCCACCCCTCTCCTGAACAATAATGACACGCCTCTTGAAGGAGATCCTTGCACCATCAATGCCCTCTGTGAGGTTTCGCATTCTTGTGTCAGAGCCCACTCTATGGCTTGTGTCTCTAATAGGGAATACATAGATCTTAAAGGCAAGAAGTAGAAGTAGAGGAGTCTTTTGACTCACTGAGGAATCCACGCTTCTTCCTATGTCTTAGAATCTGCCTAATGTCCTGGATATTAGAGAGGAGAAAATAAGAGTCTCAATGTACTTGAGGTCATGGCCAATTGATTTAGATTCCTCATGCCAAGAAACTGATGACTGACCCCTCATGATGGGCACAGGGGTGGCTACCTAGCCACAACAACGACATAGAGGAGGACGTGGGAGGCCCATGGGGGTCACATGTTGCTATGGCCATGCTCAGGTTTAATGCAGAAAAGCACAATTCATATAATGGCGTGGTAATTAGGGTCCCAAGCCCAGATGTATCAGGACAAGGTGAAGCTAGACTGAGCGGCAGAGGGAGACTACACATATTAGGTATATGATCTGGGGACCGATGATGTGTACTGGGGCTAAGGATTGTTCTCTTTTTATATCTTTCTCCAGAAACAGACCCAAGAAGCAGCTATACTTAGATGGGTAAGTGCACCTTGAAGAGCGAGTGCATCTAATCAGTGCACGGAGGAACTGCAGCAATATGGTGGGGGCCTGTCAACGTTTCCTGACAGCTTAGCACCCGTCTCTCAGCTACTGGGCTTTGGTGGTTGCTGATAGCATTTCCTGCCATTAAGCCTTGGTCAGTCCAGCATTCAAATGGCTGTCTTGTTGTTGAGACTTATTTATTTTTATATGATCTGTAAGATTGTTGTTTTGTCTGCATGTATATATGTGCACCACACGCATGCAGTGTCTACTGAAGCCGGGAGTGGGCATTAGAACTGCTGTGATTGGAGTTACAGACAACTATGAGCTGTTGTGTGGTACCGGGAATCGAACCTAGCTTCTTGTCTTAGGGTTTCATGACTGTGAAGAGACACCATGACCATCGCAACTCTTATAAAGAACAACATTTAATTGGGGCTGGCTTACAGTTTCAGAGGTTCAGTCCATTATCATCATAGCCGGAAGCACGGCAGCGTCCAGGCAGGCAGACATGGTGCTGGAGGAGCTGAGAGTTCTACATCTTGTTCTGAAGGCTGTTAGGATTCTGTCCTCAGGCAGTTAAGAGGAGGGTCGCAAAGCCCACCCCACAGTGACATACTTCCTCCCACAAGGCCACACCTCCTAATAGTGCCACTCCCTGGGCCAAGCATATTCAAACACTACAGTCCTCTAGAAGAGCTGTCAGGGCTTTTAACTGCTGAGCCATCTTCAACCTCAGTGGCTGGGTTGCTCCTTTTCCTGCCTCATAGCATGAAGTTTTATGAGGCATCACTCCTTAATAATGTACTCTTCTCTTGGTAGGTCTTGGAATTATTCACCAGTTTTGGCTATTAGAAATAACGGCAACGTGGCACACTCCTCCTGTCTCTGACAATATGATGCCAGGAGCCATTCTCACATAGATCTCAAAACCTCCTCCTTTCAGCCATCTTACATGCTCAAGCCTGCTTTTAGACGAAAAAAAAAAATTAGCGTTCAGGTTTGCCAAATATCAAATTGGTCAGCACGTATAGAGCTCATGTTGGTTACAACAAACAGAGCTCACCTGCAGTTAGGTTACTTAGTGATCTCTTTCCACTTCACCTCCTCGGGATCACTTTAGTTTGCCAGTTTCCTTGAAGCCCAAGCTAGCTTTGTCATGAGATTCTGAGAGATGATTCTGATAGACTACTTCCTAGAGACAATGTTTAGAGACAGTGCTTGCCCCCTGAGAGACTGTTCCCTGGAGACAATGTTTGCCCCTTCATACCCCCTCCCTACACCCTGCTTGCTTGCCTTTATATTGCGGTATGTAAAACAATAAAATTTGGCAGCATGATCAAGAATACTGTCTTGCTGTCCATCTCTTGCGTCTCTTGTCCCCACAATCTCTCCTAGGTGGTCCAGGGACCCTGTTGACTGTCCTGCAGGGTGGGACAATTAACAGATTTATTTCCAATGGTCTTAGACACCAGCATGAAATTACTGTGTCATATTACACACGGATGTTCTAGGACAGTAGAGGCCAACTTTTCTAAAGTGCTTCCTGGGTGCCAAACACACTCCTTTGTGTTTTCTTTTTGTGGTTCTCTTTGTGGTTCAGTAGCCACGCCCTCCTTCACTCATCACAAGGACTGGGGTCAATCACCCCATCAGAGAGCAGATGACCCACTTTCTTTGCTGACCTACTTATTGCATGAGGAATCTGAACTGCCCACTGTAGTAAAGCACACCGAAAGGCTCGTTTTCCTTTATTCTAAGATCCAGGGAGTTGGAGGCAGAGCCATGCAGTGCGAGGATGGCCTCGTGTTGTCTACTGGGGGCATCACTGATTTCTTTGACTTTCTGTGAGGAACTGACTTGGGATTGATTTTGGATACGGTGAGAGGGAAGGGTCATAGTGAGCCTTTTCACTGGAAACCAGTAGATGTGTTGATGTATTCTCGATTTACTCATGTTTTCTTCTTCCTTCTCATCTTCCTTTTCCTCCCCTTCCTCTCCTTTAATGTAAGGCTCAAGCCTCATGCATACTGAATTTTCTAATTTTCTTCCTGTTGATGTGATAAAATACTGACCAAAAACCATGCTGGTGGGGTGATGGTGGTGCTTATCTTAACTTACAGGTCCGTCTCTAGGGAAGCCACCCAGGGAGGCAAGGTGGGAATTTGAAACACCACCTATTGGCTTGCCCCCTTCACTTTGCTTAGCTCCCTTTCAACCCAGGCCAACCTGCCACAGTAGGCTGAGCCCTCTTAGCCCTCAAGTAGCCGCAGTAGGCTACTTGTAAAATCAATTAGCAACTAATAAATTGCCTCCCAGAAGTGCTCACAGGCCAGTCCAATAGACACAGGTCCCCCTCTGCCAGGGTGACTCTGAGTTGTTCCGAATTGATAGCTGGGGCTAGCTATGACGCTGGGCAAGGTTCACACCTTGTTAAGCTGCATCCCTTTGTTTTAAAAACAGTGGATAAAAGTCCTCCCTGCTCTCTCTAGCCTCCAACAGCACCATTCGAAGTTTTTACTCATTTATTTTTCTAATTATAAGTTTGGTTCTAAGCAGATAATTAAATTGCTACGTGGCAGAACTTCAAGTGATTTTAGTATTACCCATTCCTTATTCTGAGGAAACTGAATGTTCAATTAGCAGGCTCTTCTATACACAAGTTCACTTTTTTGATAATGTCTTCAGACAGAGTGACTCGATTGATTGATGTTCATAGCAGATGGTCCAGAGGTAAGTGGTCTAAGCCTGTTAAGAAACTTTCGAGGCCGAGCCTGGTGACTTGGGCTTCTACTACTAGTTGCTTTGGAGGCCGAGGCAGGAAGTTTGCCGTTTCGGTAACGAGTGCTGGACGTGTAGCTCAGTAGTAGAGCGCTTGACTGGCGAAGCCTAGTACTGCAAAACTAAAGAAAAGATGGAATAAACCAACAAACCTCTGTGATCCTGATACGGTCAGTCCTCTGGACTTAGATGGATGCTCAGCTGCACACTTTTCCCCAGTAGGCATGGAAGAAGAGACTCAGGCCCACAGTGTGAAGGGCATCTCAGGGGAGTGGCATGCTCCCACTTCTGTAGAAAGTGGCGGGCTCTTGCTGCATCCAGTTGACTGACATTCAGCTTTGGAGCTGTGCTCATACCTACGAGTGCCCAGGAAAGACAGCCTTTCCATGAGATGGCCGAGAACCCTCAGAAATTTGGGGTTCTATTACTAAGGGAAAGAGGGGACCGATATTGGAACAATGGCGGCTAAGTGCTGCTGTTGGTGGCAACAGACGAGATTTAAACAGGGAGGCACAGCCTGCCAGTGAACCCAATGCTGCCTTTTGGAAAGCTTTGTGGCGTCCATTCTTGTTGGAATGTATAGATAGACCTTTCCTTAGGTGTGTGGGCACTTTCAGGACTGTGTGTGCACATTCAAGCACATACTTGCATTCTTTTATTAGAGATTAGAACTTTCTAACGCTGTGTCCTTTTTTTTCCTTGCCATTGACAGAGAAGCTGGGTTTAGAGGTTGCGACTAGTGACAGCTTCTAAAGCATCTTTAATTTTCCCTCTGTTGATCTCACAGCATGGTTTTCTTTCTCTCATCCTTTCCTGCTTCCCTCCCCGACCCTTCCCTCTCATGCGCCGCCCCTCTCCCACTTCTCCTTCATCTTCTGTTGCCCGACTTGTCCTCTCCATATACCAAGGAATAAGTCAAACAAGGATGGGAAAAGAGGAAGGAGGAGTGATGACTTATAATGTCTCCTTTATGTGTTTTTAAACTTTTATTATTAGTTTTTATTACACAAGTAATACATGTTCATTGTAGAAAAATTAGAAAACACAGAAAAGCAAAAAGAAAAAAAATAATCACCCATAATTCCACTGCCGAAGGATAACTGCTATTAACATTGGAGTATATGGCCTTCTAGCTTCCTTACACATATATACATACGTAGATATATTTATATGAGATTTTCTTTTTTTACAAATATTATATCATACTATACATACTGTTTTGTAACATTTTTTCATTTAACATGTGTCATCAATGTCATTGTTTATTCCCTGAAAAAATTATACAGATACTACATGCTCATTGTGAAAAAGTCAGAAATCACAGATATGCAAAAAAGAAAATACGATTGCTCCAAATCTCACCTCCCAGAGAGAAATGCTGTTGTCCTGTGGACGAACACCCTTTCAGACCCTTTAATGCACACATTTGTAGGTATGTTGGTAAGACGGTGGTTCTCTAGAAACTCCCTTACGACCTCCTCTTTTCTATTTAACAACATAAGTTGCACATTTCAATAAATACACAAGCATTCTCAATTGGTGCACAGTATCCATTGAAAGGATATGACACGTCTAACCATGTCACATAGGCGTATTTACAAAATATCCTTTCTTGTATGACTTTGAAAACAATGAATAAATGCATCTTAGCTCATGTTTTTGCTTAACATTAAATAATATAATTACATGTTGTGTGTGTGTGTGTGTGTGTGTGTGTGTGTGTACAGACATCCATATGTCATAGAGTGCATGTGGAGATTAGAGGCTAGCTCACAGGAGGAAACAGTCCTCTCCTACCATGTGAACCCAGGGACTCTAAGTTGCTTGACAGCACAGGCCTTTTCATGCTGAACCGTCTTGCCGGCCTATTGCTGAGCTGTTAAGAAAAGAATTTCTTTAATGTGAAGTTACTAGGCATGTATGAAAAACACATAGTGCCAAAATAGTCCCCAGAAAGGTCAGATCAATTTATACTCCTGTTGACGATGATAAGAGAATGTTTATATTCCAAACTTCCTCAAGGTTCCTGGAAGTTTGTATACGGACATGTCCTTCTGAGTGGTTTGTAGGTGAAGTTTTTGCCACTAGTCTATTCAAATATGTTCACTACTATCAGTGGATTATTTTAGCGTATGGTGTGTTACTATCTCAAATCAAGACCTCAAACTGGAACGTTTGATTTTTCCCCCCTGAATCACAAAATATTATTTATGCCATCCACTCTCTACTGTTTCAACAACTATGTTTGGTTTGTGTACAGCACCATGTTAGGAGCTGAGAAAACAATCTTAAGCAAAATGTATGTGATTGTTACCTTTTATACTTTCCACTTAGCGGGGCAGACAGACAATCATACCAGCAGTCACAGGGAAAGCACAGGTCTTGTAAACCATAGCGACTTCCCAAAGTGCCGCGGTCCTTCACACAGTAGAGGCCTTATCTCTTTTTTGCACGCACTGTAAATATTATTTTCTTTTAATTTGGTTTATTGTTTACTGTATAGGAGTCTTACGTTCTTTTTAAAATTGGTATCAGTCCATCCGTCTTTTCTTTTTCACTCCTGCCTTTGGTATCATGCTTAGAAAGGCTTTGATTCCTAACAATAAGACGACATCTTTACCAATCCAGATGACAAGTTTTTTTCATTTTTGTTATTCATTCTTATGTTTTCAAATTTAAGTACTTATTTCATCTAGAATTTATGTTGATTAAACTATAGACCTAAAATTGCACCCAGGAGCCGTTAATTAGTTATTCCTACATAACTTATTAAATTATCTACATGTTTCTCAGATTTGAAACGTAGTGTTCTCAGTTACTTTGTGTTATTGGATATATAGTGGGCGATGTAACTACTTGTGAGAATTTACTGTGAGGCTGATACAGTATGACTGCTTTTCCTTATTCTATCTATGGTTACAGGAAAGTAAGCATTTTCTCTGGCGGTATTCTAGAACAAAAGGAACACACAGATCTTGCTTAGGCACGGATGTGTGGGGCAGGGACTTAAGCTGCATGATAAGTCTGAATTCTCACAACCCTGAGACTTTCACAGTCTGGAAGTTGTCATGGGCTCCTTGGTAATGGGCCCAGAGGCAGATTTTCTGGAATAAATAAGATGCTTTGTGTATTTGCTTTGGTCCTTCTGAAGCTCAGCTTCCGCTAGGTGGCAGCATCGCCTCACTCTGAGCGTCGTAACGGTTCACAGGAGTAGGAAGACCACAACCCATTGGGCGGAGCTTGAGAATATCCCCCCACCCCCACCCCCACACAACCAATTAGGGCCTTGCTGCTTCTCCAGCTTGCTTTGTACCCCATCAATGAAGGTCACACAGGGCAGTTTGCAGTGAGTCTGCGTCTAGACTTTAAAGTGGTCAGACTTTAAAGTGATACTTTGGCCTGGAGGTTACTTCATGTGTCCTTCCCAAAAGAGACTTTGAGCTCAGCCCCAACTGATTAAGAGCCCAGAAATGTGACTTTAAACAATACGTTTGCCATAGAGTTCAGGTGATGTTTACTTTCTTTATACATGGCGATGTTTTTCAGGTTTCACACACACACACACACACACACACACACACACACGGAAAAAAAAAAGAAAAAAAAGCATATATTCATTATAATTTGCAGGAAAACCTAAAATAAAAAGTATGGTGATAAAGTGAGTATGTGCCACAAAGAGTGTCATTTTTCCCCTGTTTATCCACATGGGTTTGTAAGGGAATACTGTGTTTTCCTCAGACCCTTACCTATCAGCTGGCTGGTTCTGTTGAGGGCAAAGACCCTTTCCCACAGGTGGCAGATGGAGCAGAAGCTTATCTCATAGATCCACCCCTGAGACAGGTGACAGGAGAGAGGGGCAGCTCCTACTGGACACACTCGGTATATCTAAGCGGAGGTGGTGAGTTGCCCAGGGCAACCATGAGACAAGCTCGTTATCAGAACCTTGATAATTAATGGTGCTGTAGGACCTGCTACTGAAAGAACATCTGTAAATCTTGGAGTGTGTCTATCTACGGGACTATAAAACTGAGCGAAGGTGGGAAACCAGGCACTGAATAAAGCATCAGATGGTTGACTCTATTACCTCAGATATGGAAAGTCTGGCTAGGTAATTAGACAAATTCCCATCTCCATGAATAGCTACTACGGACTTCTCAGACATGGAGGTGAGACCTGAATTCTTTTTTTTTTTTTTTAACAGTCTTCAGTTGTACAAAGGACAATTGCACAGAGGTGGTGTTGTCACGCTGAGACTAAGGGGAGAGCTGGCACAAATGAACGAAGCGGGAGAGGTCTAGGTCAGGCGTCCCCAAGAGCGCGCTCCGCACCTCAGGCTTATCAGTCAGTATGTTTGCATGGGTTGCTAGGAAGGAGGCTGAAGTGAAGCATTCAATCCAGTCAGAGTGTGGGAGACAACAGAGACAGGAGCTGAGATCAGGCCAATTTGGAAATAATAGCTCATAAAGGAGAAACGAGATAACCCTGGAGTTTATCTCATTTGAAATGACCTGCAATCAGGAGAGAAGAGTAAGCTTTATTCAAGATGGCAGGCCAGGAGAGGTGGGAGTAGTTCCTTGTAAGGAGTCTTTAAAGAACACATTCTTTCTATCGTTTCATGAACATTCCATTCAGAGTCATAATCGTCTCATATGACTTGTCAAAAGTCCTCCATTATTTTACTGAACCCAGCCATACTAGTAACAGTACATCCGCTGCCAGCCGAGTGCAGCATCGTCGGGGCTGGGGCGGGGGTACCAAGAATATGGCCGGCAGCAACTAGTAGACTTGAAATGCAGACGAGTAATGGACTTTGGAGAGACTTCTTCCATCCCAGAATTCTTTCACCTTTGATACAAAAATATAGGAGAAAATTCCAAGTGCTGTACAATTAATTACCTTTGTAGATTTTTAGGTTGAACTATGTGAAACTGCTGGTTTTTTTTAAAAATAAAGATCAAAACAGTCAAATATCAGCCATTTCATAGAATTCAACCTAAAGCAATAATTACCCATGCTCTGTCCATCTTCCATAAAGTGAAAGGCTTTAAAATATTTAGTTTTTTTTTAGGCCAGAATATTAATGTACAAATCCCTCCCCAGGGCTGGGATTAAAGCCACTGGCAGGCAGCTAGTCTGTTCCTCCTAATGGACACTTGTGCCTCTCGTCTGACTTGGAGATCTTTCAGAGCAGGGAACAAAACTGCAAAGACTCCTGGGAGATTTCATGGGGGTGGGGTGGGGAAGGGTCAAAGGAAGGACAGGCGGAAATAAAACAGGATCTGTAGCATATTACAAGTTGGTGGAAAAAGAGCACAGCAGAGCCATGAGCAGAACAAGCCAGCGAGTGGCTCCCTCTTTTCTAAAATACAGTATTGCTTGATGTGTCCTGCTCTCAAGAGTCCAAGCGTAAGACAGGACACAGAGTACACACTGGAAAAGTCATATCTGCATAGTCATCTAAAATGAGACAAGCTAAGCTTAACTAAAACATTTTTTTTCATTAATCATGTAAAATGTTAAATAGTTTGATGATCTGAGCTAATACCAGCATGCCCTATAAGATTTAACACTAGGCTGATGTGCAGACCCATGCTTCAGGTTTCGAGTCAAACAAAATGTGATAATATTGAATTTTACATCTGAGGGTAATTGTATATGTATGTTATTACACCATTTATTAACTGGATAACTTCATTTTCCAAGAAGCTTAAAAAGACACCATTGGATCAAAAGAAAGTTAGTTGCCCATGTGCATTGTTCGAAGATAGTAGGATTACTGTGTATTTACAAAATGCATTTTTCATATATGATTCTGTTGCATTATAAATTAAGATTTTTTTTATGTTGACACTTAAAGATTCCGACAGAATGGAAGACCAAATGTAAATGAGTGCAGAGAAAGCGATGCATGAGGTGGCGTGTTTTTTGTTATAATATTTCTTCTAATGATACTCATAAATTGGATTCTTGAACAGTTTTGCTGTTTTAAATAGATTTCTATATTTAGAGACATCTTTTATATCTGATAAATTGTTAGCATGATATCAGCAAGAGTTACAGATATGCTATTATATGTGAAATATTTTTCTGTATAATACATTTAAAAAAAACCTTTAAATAATTTAAAAATCATAATCCTTGCATCTGTCATGGCGTGGTTCAGAGCAGACATGCACGATGTCAACTTTTTAAAAATCCCTTTAAAAACAGGCTGCGCTTCTTTGAATCCAGTCTGTTTTTTTTTTTTTTAAATTCCTTGATGGCAGCTGCTTTCAAGTGTGAAATCATTGAAAAGGGCAAGGAGAGGCAGTTAAATTAATAAGGAAGCATAGAAAACATGGTCAAAACCATTCTCGGTGTTCCGCTGTGTGGAGGTCTTCCGGTTCTGTGGTGTTTCTCAGGTGATCTTGGTGGTGAGTTTCTGGGGGGAACCACCTAGCTTGAGACAAGACAACATAACCCGAAGAACCTTCTCTTCCGTCTTCTGACCATGGGGTAGGGAGTTAGGTTCAGAAGGCTGCTGTCATCTGTGATGGGACAGAATGTGCACTGCGGTGAGTTACAGACAAAATAACCTGCTCGTTAGGAAGTGCTTTAAAAAGCCATTGTCATGTCACATTTTAAACCTCAGAAATATAGGACTAGATAATGGTGTGTTGTTGGAGGCCTTCTCAAGCATCAGAGGACTTCATTAAGCCTTTGCTGTTAGAGGACATCCCTCCCACCCCCCAAGGAAGGACTTCATCAGTGTCCCTGGCCTTCACTAGGTACAACCAAAGACATTCCCAGATCTGTCCAAATGTGTCCTGGGACAAAATACTCCAAGGCTGGCAATCACTGGTGATAATTAAATTGAAACTGCTCAGAGACAGCCTTTCAGTTGGGAGATGTTGCAAACAAACACCTTAATAGAAACAATCCACTTCCCAGTAAGCTTGTCTTGTCTTCTAAGCCCGCCTCCTGTGACCCTCATCTGTCACTCAACCTCACTAAACTCTGATGTCTCTAAGTGTAAATTCAGGACATCAAAATTAATAGTGAATGATGCTTAATCTAAGTGAAGATGAAATGAAATAACTTAAAAGCAATTCGCTCTGATCGCAGCTGAGTGCCTCCGTTAAGTAGATAATTAGTAACTATTTTCTGTTACATGGGGCAATTTTCTTGGTTCCATTCAACTTCCTTCTTGCCTCAGGAAGAAGTTTTAGCTATATTCTGTTGCGTCTTTCCATATACATATTTAATCACACATTGTCTCAGTTACAGTTTTATGGCTGTGAAGAGACAAGCGTGACCATGGCAATTTATATGAACGAAAACATTTAATTGGGGCTGGCTTACAGGTTCAGAGGTTTAGTCTATTATTGTCATAGTGGGAAGCATGGCAGTACTTCCTCCAGGAAGGCCACCTTACCTCTATCTCTGCCCCCCCAACACACACACGCATACATACACACACATATGATTCTAGTCAGTTGATAAGTATTGAATCAACACTTTGGGGGTCAAAATTTTAGCTTGATAATAATCATAAGAACAAAGGAACCAGTAGATCAGCTTGCTTTTCTGGGCTGGGTTTTTTTTAAATCTACTGCAGTCTAGAAGAGAAGGCCACAGGGAGGTCCTGGGAGAGCAGAATTGGCCAGCATGGGTCTCAGAGGTGAGAAGCACAGAATAAACTGGGAATTGTCAGCTGGGGCTGAGCTAGCACAGGGTCTTGGTGTGACAAAATGGATGGTTGGCATTGATGACCGTCAGGTGGCTTTTCAGGATGGGGTTGAGGGGTTCATCTTTCCCACTTCCAACTTTCAAGGAAATAGAACCTTGGCAGGGCAGTTCTCCGCAGTCAGATGGAAGCGTGGCTGCAGGGAGGGAGGCATGGTATATTAAGGGAGCTGGTTTGTAGTTGAGGTTTGTTTTTCTTTGTTACAGAGCCTAGATGTTCTGGACAAAAATAAACCCTAGCTTCCTGAGTCTCTTATAAAACTATTTTGTGCAGGTACCTGAGTCCCCTCATCTTCCCTAAAGTCTCCTAGGTCTCAGTATGTCCTACTTATTAGCAAACAAGTACTGACCACCCGAACTGACAGGGATCATGGCACTTGTTCAATTTGTGATAAATTTAGCTGTACCCTGAGAAGCATGTTTAAACCAAAAGAAAAACCAGACTGCGCATGTCAAATGATTCTAACATGGTTGGGCCCCCCTTCTTGTCTCCAGTGACTAAAACAATCCTCTAAAACTCAGATTCTTCAAGCGTGGACAAAACCAACTTCATTTATATTCTTTTAATTGTGACAAAATAATTCACAATTATCCAGGCAACTGTATATTGAGAGCTAAGACTACAACCTCTTTCTTCTATATTTAACTTGTTTCAGAAGAGTTAAGACCCCAGAGGAAATGCCAGGCCCTGCGCCTGAGCACAGGCATCCCTGTGCAGAGGAGCTCTCTCGGGCGAATCATATTTTTAGAACAGAAAGGAATCATACATAAATACATAACTCAGGTTTTCATCATCTCTGGAACTTTTATTTTAACTGCCAAATGGTCAGGGAACTCAATCTAACTGGATAGGGTGTTTGAAGGGTAGCTCATGGTCACTTTAGATAATGATAACACCTCCTGAAATTCAAGTTTACCGGCAATTCAGTGCATTTTGGAAGCAGAGTCACCAAAACAGGGAAGATATTTATAGATAAGAAAGATCTCTCTCCCTTCCATCTCCGCCCCCCCCCATCTCTGACTTGTAAGAGCTACCATTTAAATTCCTATATCTCCTTTCCTTTCTTATGTGTGTTGTTTCCACAACATAGGGAAATGTCTACTGTAAATTTATAAAGGAAAGTAGGTCTGCACCTACTGTTATCACAGGGATGTCCTGCTATCTTTTCTATGTTAGAAGCACAGAGGTGTCACACACAGAGATGAGATTTTTCACCATGATTCTTGTTTACTCATTACAGTAAATAAAAAAGCCCTTTCTATAGAAGAGCCTATTGTGCTATTGAAATTCTTCCCATTCACCCTTCCTTGTAGTGTGTATGTACAGGATATACATACATGTATATGCAGGGTATCTGTCTTAGTCAGGGTTTCTATTCCTGCCCAAACATGACCAAGAATCAAGTTGGGGAGGAAAGGATTTATTGAGCTTACACTTCCACATTGCTGTTCATCACTTAAGGAAGTCAGGACTGGAACTCGAGCAGGTCAGGAAGCAGGAGCTGATGCAGAGGCCATGGAGGGATGTTTCTTACTGGCTTGCTTCCCCTTGCTTGCTCAGCCTGCTTTCTTATAGAACCCAAGAATACCAGCCCTGAGATGGTACCACCCACAAGGGACCCTCCCATCTTGATCACTAATTAAGAAAATGCCCCACAGCTGGATCCTCATGGAGGCGCTTCCCCAACTGAAACTCTTTTCTCTGTGATAACTCCAGCCTGTGTCAAGTTGACACACAAAACCAGCCAGTACAGTATCTATGCTGCATAGATGTGTGTACACATGCATGTGGGTCACTTATAAGTGGACACAGTCTAGGGTGGATGGGGAAATTCTGACACTGGGCAAAGACCGTGTCACTGACTGAGGATGACTACGGGCTTGGGTGTCGGTGATGTGTATTTGTCACTCATTGCCTAGACCACAGCTTGCCTCAGATCACCTTGGGCAGAGGAGAAACAACAGCTTTCTACAGCAAAGGATGACAACAGCTGTAGTAAGTTCTAAAATTCACCAAGCAGTAAAGATGTCCAGGGAGGTTTGATGCTAGCCCAACTCCAGGCAGAGACATCTGCAGCGTGGACTGACATCCCGTCTCTGATTTTTGAAAGGGCTGCTGAAAGAATATGAGCAAAGTGGAACATTCCCTGACTCCTTTTGAATTCCCTGGGCAAGTCTAGCGAACTCTGGGAAATTGGTGATTTTTACTGTAAATGCCTGTTTGAATGTGGCTTTTAAATACTTCTATAAATTATGTTTTCCCCAAAAGTGCACAATCTTACAAAACCATAACTAAAGATAGCTTGAAAAATGAGAATGAAAAGTAGGAAAGAAAAGGAAGAAAAGCCAAGGAGAAAGAAGTGAAAGGCAGAGCAGGAACTGTCATCACGTCAGTCCAGGGACCTGGGGTGGCTCAGGAAATGTGAGGCTCTTGCTCTGTTACTCAGTTTTCCTTTGTTAATATTTGTTATACAGATGATATTGCGGGGGGGGGGGGGGAGGAGAGGGGAACAGAAAACTGAGAAGTTTCAAATAATAATCTGAGTTTAAAGTTGTGTTCTTAGACATAGTTAAGAGAAATGGCCAGACAGAAGCTGTTGTCTTTGAAATAACTCTTCTATTGTACCCCTCTGTATACAAATATATATGCATGAATATATATACATATCTGTATGTTTATAAGTACAGGTATATAAATATATTTAGTTATATATTATATTACCTGTATACTATATTATATAATAACAACTCTATAATATACCTATTATATAATTATATAATATATTATAAAATATATGCCACATATAATGAGGTAGAGAGAGTGAGAGGGAACACATTTTAGAGGACTTATTGGCTTTCAAACTACAGCTGTATTAACTTCATTTCAGCACTTTCAATGCACAGATTGTTGACTTCAACCCCCCCCCCCCCCCCGTTTCTTGACCAGTACGTATGGTGTGTAGCCAGAACAGCATCCTTTCTTAAATATTCCTAAAGGTACTGATGTTGCAAGTCATAAGGGCAGACTTTGAGGACCACTAAACGAGCAGAGGACCTACTGAGTGCGAGGCTCTTAGGTGAGGCTTAATTTGACTGTCAACTTGATGGGCTGTAGAATCATGATGAAAACAAATCTCTGGCAGTGCTAGTGAGGGGTTTTGTAAATGGGGGTTAGTGCCAGTGGGAGATCTACCCTAAAGGCAGACAGACAGTCGTCCTCTGTGAGGTCCTGGACTGAGGAAGAAAGATGAACATCATTTCCATGCTCTCTTGTTTATGGAAACAATTTGATCAGTGCTTGCCGAGGTGTAAAAGTCACCTAAATGTGCCCCACCTCTCTCTATGTGTGTAAGCCAACACAAACACTTCCTTCCTTCCTCTCTTCGGTTGTTTTGGTGAGGCACTTGGTGCAGCAATGAGGTAAGTAACTAACACATCCTGTGCTGGGTAGTGAGGATAATACCAAAATGGGGTTTATAAAAGAAACGTGACCTCTGACCTAAAGGAACGTTTCTTGTCTCGCCGTGAGACTGCATTTACAAAAGCATGGGAAAGATCCAAAGGCAGAGCGCTATGAGCATTCCCAAGGAGAGGGGCAGAGACGCCACTCCCATCGAAAGGATGTCACTCCTGGGCGATTTGTGTGGGCCTTGGTGACCATTCTCGGCCACAGGGAATGAGAAGAATGTGAGTGTTTGTTGAAGCGGGAGGCATTCTGAATGAAGGGGACGGTATGAATCCAGACAAAGAGGCTCTAATGGCAGGCTAGGTCAGGCTCAAATAAACAGCCTAGTCAGGGTGGGCCAAAAGGTTTATTAAAATTGCCTACATAGGCCCACTGTCTCTTGCTTCTTTGCCTTTACATATTCTTCCCTTCCCCCACGGTCTTCCCTCCGTGGTTGGCTGGCAATCTCCCTCCTGAGATTAGGGTCAGCTACTCATTTCTATGCATTTTCTGACTCCTCCATGCCTCTGCCTCCCTTCCTGTACCCATTGCCTGGGTAGATTAGCTGCCGCTAATCCCATCTATCTTCCCACCATTGCTAAAAACAACCGTTTGTGGAAACCTTCATGTTTATCCTTGCTGTGCCAGCTCTCTATCTCTGAGTCCTCGCTGAATAAACCTGCCCAGCCAGGCTTTCCAAATGCCGAGTCAGCAGCTTTTACCCTCACCACTCGTGACCACCTTTCTGTCGAGTCCTTTGGATTGTGCAGCGTTACCCAGCTCATTCCTGGTACATTACTAACCGCTCCTTCCTTGCGAACGTCTTGGTTCATTTTTTGCAATGCCCTTTTGGTTTTCCTCTTGGGATCCCTTTGTGAACTGGCCTTCTTTCGATTCGAGCCTTCCAGTTTCGCATTCCAGAGCATTCTCTTGGCAGATTTCCCAGGGGCAGTCTCTGTTGTGAGTAGGGCTCCAATGTCCACTGCTCTGAAGATTCTCAGATCTAGTTCCAGTTTTCTTGGGCCATGTCTTCCTTCAATGCTACTAACCATGGATTATTACCCCCAGGGTTCCTCCATGTCTAAAACTATAGTCATAGTCTACCTTGAAGCCTCTTGCTTTCTTCTCTCAATTTAATGACTGATACCATTATTTATTCTGCTAGTCAAGACCGAACCCAGATTCATCCTTGATTCTGCTTTCTCCCTCACGAATCATGTCGGACCTGTCATATTTTCCTCCCTGGTTTCCTGGCATTACATAATACCTGAAGCATGTCTCATCTGGAATACAGCTCTTGTCTCCTAACTGAATTCCATTCTAGGGCAGATTCCGTTCCTATGGATTCTAGGGCATGCTATCAACTCCTGGATCCCACGAATGAGCAAAGATACCAACACATCCCACAGACCTCATTAAGTCAGACTTGCAGCAAAGGTGAACTCGTCTTTCAGGGTTAATCTATTTCTGTTGATTTGTTTTGTTTTATAACAGCATGGATTTAGAAGATGCTTCTCCTCCTTCCAGGCTCCTTTGAGCTTTTGTCTGTAACCTTGTGGGCTCCCCACGGGTGGCTCCATTTGTAATCCATTTGACACAGCAAGCTGATCATAATTAATGAAGCTCCCTGCAGCACCGCCAATGACCCGGAATGGAGGACAGGAGGGGCACTGGACCAGGGGAAGGGACAGCAGGCCTGGAGCCGGGGGAGACCTGGACATTGCCTGTAGCCCACGACAGAGGTGCCACGGAACAGGGCCCGCTTACACCCTGGGTACCGGCATCTCCGAGCTCAAGCTGGGAGGGAGGGCACTGACAGAGGAGACAATGCCCAAAGTGTAGTGATGATCTAAATCCCTGCCCTTGGCCACTCTGCTTTCTTTTCTCACTAAAAATCAACTTCAAGTGAACGTTAGTTTAGTAGTGAGTGGGAGAGATGTGATCCGGTGTTGAAATGAACCCTGGGCCAGTTCCAAATGACGAACCAAAAAGGAAAACGGAGAAGAGGAGGGTGTGAGCTGGCAGGGGTGCCCGTGGTCAGCAGGCGAGTGCGAGAAGCCAGGACCATGAGTGAGTGACACCTCTCCTTCCTTTTCTGTTTCCAACACACATGCAAATAGAATAAAAACAGAAAGGAAATACGCCAGAAAAGAAACAGATGGCTTTCTATAATGGTTTCAACCAGCGAGAATCAACTTTTGAGAACAAGGGTCTACGTGAAAGAATCGGGATACATTTTCCACGTTTCACCCCATTCCCCGCACCCCTTAAGTCAGACCTGCATAACGCACAGACTAGCGGTATGGGGAGGTTCTCTGGTCATCTCAGTCTACACACACAGTCAGAGGGAAGAATCTGGATGATTTCTAAAATGAATCGAATGGCACTGCCATATGTGTCTGTCAAAAAATGTCCCTGGAGATTGTTTATCCTTCCCCCGGGCCCCGTCTGCCCTCTTCCTCTGGTTCTCACTGCTCTCTGCCCACAGCCGGCACCGTGACAGCTCACTGTGAGTGAGGCCACCTTGCTAAGTGTCTGCATTTCTCCACAAAATGAGGCACCCGGATTTCCAAAAGCGCTTTGCTTCAACTATTCTTTTTATTATTAGAATGTGACTGAACCACCTTCGGAATAAAGCGTTGTACTTTTATTTTCCAGATGGATTCATGATTTAAGACTTCGGATTATTTACTTGGGTGATTTCTTCCCTTCTATGGCTTTTTTTTTTTTTAACTGAAAGTACCAGCACTAGTTGTTCTTTTATTTTACAAATCCATTGAAATGTCCCAATAAGTTTTCCACGTATAAAATGCAAAAAAATATTTCTATTATGCCTCCAGTGATTTTGAAAATTACCTAATTAAAATGAAATTTCTGTTTCCCTGTCAACACACCGTCCCACCTTGGCAGTGTGCACTGGCACCAGATGTGGAAGGAAATTTAAGGTGGGGTCCCAGAAAATTCAGATTTCGTGGCATTCACAATATTCAGACTGGGTATCCTGGGAAGTTACCTTCCTGGGAAGCTGAATTCTTGCTTCAGTAAGAGGTCTGGGTAGTGTCCATAGGGGAGACTGCGGAACCTATGGATCCTAATGTGTGCTCCAAATTTAAAGTCCCAGAGGCCTCTTCTCTGACCTCTGACCTCAAGACTGATTGGATACGGACATGACACATGGTCCTTGCAGGACGAGTCCTACTTGCTGCTGCTTTAGAGTTCTGAGCAAGTCGGTGTGAACCAGCTACTGAACAATAGCATCAGTTTCCAAACACATCCGCGAAGTGGTCCTGGGTTCCTTCCAAAACTTTATTTCATTTCCCCTACATCATACTCAACAAACATCTCCTCAAAGTTGATTTCCGGTTGATTAGCTCTTTGTAAGGTTGTGGAGAGACATGTGGTTTGTACTGCCTCTCTAATCCTCAAGCTACAATCTGAAGTATGCGACATGCTCTCCCCGCTCTCTGAAATTTCCGGAAGTTAAACCACTTGCCCGGGGTCACATGACTGGACAACAGTAGAGCTAGACTTTGACCTCAAGCCTAGCTTTAATTGAAGCTCTTCATCCTAAACCCACAGGCGCTTCTAACCGCAGCTTTGTATGTATAGTTAGAGAACTCTCCGATTGCTGTATGTCTACTTTCCTCCAGGACTTTGAAGCACACAGACTGGTTGGGGAGGGGAGTGGGGGGGGCGGGGGCGGGGGCGGGGTGGGGTGGTGGGTGGATGGGGGATGGAGTAGGCTTGTCCTCTGTGATAAGATTCTACAAGATTACTCAGAATTACCTGTCCTGCCTCCTCCCCTGCCTCATATTCTGACCCAGGCCTCCAGCACAGTGCAGCTTATGCACTGTCTCAGCCTTTGTCTGGTGTTCTCCCTGCCTCCACCTCTCCACCTTCTGCTGGTATGCTCCGAGCCAAGAGGCACTTCTGCTCTGCTGCCAAGTCCTCCTCCTCCTCCTCCCTCCTCCTCACCGAGCTTCCCTTGCTCCCAAGCAGACAGTATACCGCCTCCCTCCCTCCCGCACAGGCTTTCTCCTGTGGAAACAGGAGGGTTTTTTTTCCTTGCCTCTAAAGAGCCGTTCCCATCCTCTTGGTACCACTTTCTGAAGCTAATGCTTCACTCCTGGCTGCTCTAGCTAAGTCTGCTTAATGTAAAGCACTTGCTATCCACTTGTGTGCACATCTTCAGTCCTAGAGACCTGCAAAGATTTAACAAACATTTATTGTGTGTGCCAGGTGGTATTCTAACTGTGTTCCAGGCTCCAGATACAGGGCATCCAATAGTTAACAAAATCAGGACCATCCCTCATTCTGGTGAATATTTCTTTACAGGTCCGGGTCAGGTTGGATTCTTTTGCATCTTCCAGAGATGGACTACCTGAGTTCAAATCCGTAGCACAGTCATTCTACTACAATCTGTGTGACTTTGGAAAAACTAACCTCCACATCTCGGTTCTCTGTAAGTTAGGAAAACTTTAATAGACTCTCCCTAAATCATTATTAGATTTTTAATAGACTGGAAATTTAGCTCAGTGGTAGACTGCTTGCCTAATATGTAAGGCCCTAGCTTTGACCCTTAGTATGGGAGAAACAAACAAAAAAATTTGTAATTATATAAGCCAACATAGCTGATACATGCGTAATACTCAGGACAGCGACACTTCACATGTCTGCAGTATGAATTAATTCTTTCTCTTATTTTTTATATATAATTGAGTAAGTAAATGGGGGGGTATTTCTACAGTGGTCTATAAACCTTGTGCAGACGGGAGCTATTTTCTTGGTCCTCTTCTAGAGGCATCCCTGGTGTGGCTCTTTCCACAGCACGTGACAGGTCTGTAGGGATGTGGGCATCCTCCTTCAGGAGAGGGTATCTCTGTCTCCATTAGTGGGAACTCACTCACCAGGACTACAGCCTCGCCCACTCTCTCTAAGGGGGCTCCCTCTTTCTGTAGGAAACCCTTGCACTGCCTCACTGAGAAGCAGCTTTTCCAAGTTCAACATGCTCTGCCTCTGAGAGGAACCCCCCAGGACTCACCTTGATTTTTCAGTGGTAAAGGCATCGTTTCCCTGAGTTTGCTAAGAAGGTTTTTCATTTCTCGCATGTCTCTGCAAAGTTGACAGAAAAGAAAAATTAGCTGTACATATACCAAATGAAGCCTCAGGCCCTACGTTCTATGGGATGAATGGAAGGCTGGTTTCCACACAGAATTTTACCAGTTCTCATTTCTAATAGACACATATACTGAATTTACTTTGCCTTTACAGGAAGGAATATCAGACAGGATTCGGCTCCAGCCCTCGGCATCTCTGCTTTCAGTCCAACCTGGCTGAATTCCGTGGAGAACCTTTATAATGAGGACAGTACTGTGGATCTACAGGGAGAGGCCAAGGACACACAACTGGAACAGGGGGCTCCTGGGGGAAGTCGGGGTTCGGGATGCATCGCTGGGGCTGTGCTCAGTACAGACTCTTGCCACAAGCAGAGCTGAATGATAGCAAAGAAATAAATTGATATAGCTCTTTTGTTGTTATTGATATTGTTGTTGTTGGTGATGTTGTCTGTCCTAGGCATCAAACCCCGGGGCCCATGAATACCAGGGAAGTTCTCCATCAGTGAGAAAGCCTTTGTTTCTTTGAGAACAAGTCTCAAAGGATGGCCTTGAGTTTTTGACTTTTCTACTTCAGCCTCCTCCTGAGTGCTGAGATGGGCTTGTCCCACCAGGATTGATAAGGGACACATTCAGAGATCTCCAGGGACAGGCTCTATATAGTAGAGATGCCGGAAGAGAGGCCATTGGGGGCCATTGATGACTTGAAGTCAATTTCCAAGACCCACATGCTAGAGGAAGAAGACAGACTCCCCATACATACACATACACAAACACACATATATACACACTTCAGTGCACATAAATGAATAGATAGATAAATAAATTTCCTTAAAAAATGCTTGTGGGCGAAGAAAATTCTAACGTTGAAGTAAGTTGCACAAGACTGTAAGAGGCCAGAGGATCTGGGCTACAGAGTCAGCCAAGGCCAGTCAGAGCAATTTAGTGAGTTCCTGTCTCAAAACAAAAAGATTAAAAAAAAAAAAAAAAAAAAAAAAAGGAAAAAAAAGGGAAAAAAAATCCCCCAAATTAAAGGTTTTATATCTACTGCACTTGTTTCAAGTTGAGGAAAGAACCACCACGTGATCTCAGATTTGAAATTTTCGGTCTGTTTCAACAGTGTTCCGCTGAGAAGCATTGGAGGATTAATGTCGGGAGAGGCCACAGACCCAAGCCAACCTCCGCTCAAGGTTAAGATACAAAAGGAAGTTCAAGTCTCAGGCTCTGTCGACTGGAAAAGGAAAGGAGGGCAGCCTGACGAGTAGGTGGAAGGACCCTTGGAACATTCAGAATGGGGGCCAAGGTTGTGAGGCTAACGGAGTGTCAGGGGCGTGGCATGCAGATGAAGCGGAAGGAAGAGGTGGCACAAGGAGGCGTGGCCACAAGATCTCCAGCCAAGTTGAATGGGCGGGGAAGAACTAAGCGCTACCTCGGGAATGAAGCTGTGTTATTACCTTGCAGTGGATGATCGCCTATGCTCCCCCTGTATCCAAGAAGAGAACCTGATTGGCTTTGCTTCTGGACCCGTCAGCCACCAGTGACTTTAAAGGAACTCCACAAAGGAGTTAAATGCCAGCCTGGTTTAAGGCGCACCGGATTCTGGGCAGAGAGAACAGGAAAACGAACGAGGCTCATCCCTGCCTGCATTTCTTGAGGCCTGCTTCCCTCAGGTTTGCCTATCTCCTCTGACTAAAATCTGGGCAGCGAGTTTGCCAACACGGCAGGCTATCCTACTCCATACTTACTGCCATGTTTGATTGATTTCTTAACCAGACACACAGACTAATAGAAAAGAAACTGGGGCACAGGGGGAAAGTTCCTGAACAGAACACCCATAGCTTACACTCTAAGATCAAGAATTGACAAATGGGACCTCATAAAATTACAAAGTTTCTGTAAGGCAAAGGATACTGTCAAAAGGACAAAACAGCAACCAACAAATTGGGAAAAGATCTTCACCAACCCTACTTCTGACAGAGGCTAATATCCAATATATACAAAGAACTCAAGAAGTTAGACCCCAGAAAACCAAATAACCCTATTAAAAATGGGGTGCAGAGCTAAACAAAGAATTTTCACCTGAAGAACTTTGGATGGCTGAGAAGCACCTTAAGAAATGTTCAACATCATTAGTCATTAGGAAAATGCATATCAAAACAACCCTGAGATTTCACCTCACACCAGTCAGAATGGCTAAGATAAAAAACTCAAGAGACAGGAGGTGTTCGCCAGGATGTAGAGAAAGAGGAACACTCCTCCACTGTTGGTGGGATTGCAAGCTGGTACAACCGCTCTGGAAATCAGTCTGGAGGTTCCTCAGAAAACTGGGCATGACACTCCCAGAGGACCCTTTATACCACTCTTGGGCATATACCCAGAGGATTCCCTGGCATGCAATAAGGACACATGCTCCACTATGTTCATAGCAGCCTTATTTATAATAGCCAGAAGCTGGAAAGAACCCAGATGTCCCTCAAAGGAGGAATGGATACAGAAAATGTGGTATATTTACACAATGGAATACTACTCAGCAATGAAAAACAATGAATTCATGAAATTCTTAGGCAAATGGTTGGAATTGGAAAATATCATACTAAGTGAGGTAACTCATTCACAAAAGAACACACATGGAATGCAGTCACTGATGAGTGGCTATTAGCCCAGAAGCTCAGAATACCCAAGACACAATTCACATATCAAATGATTCCCAAGAAGAAGGAAGGAGAGGGCCCGGGCCCTGGAAAGGCTTGATGCAGTATTGTAGGGGATTGCCAGGACAGAGGAGTGGGGGGGGTGTTGATTGGGGAATGGGCAGAGGGAAGAGGGCTTATGGGACTTAGGGGGAGGAGGAACAGGAAAAGGTAAAATCATTTGGAATGTAAACAAAGAATATAGAAACAAAAGCGGGAGGAGGGGGCCTAACTGCTGTCCGAGGTGTACGGAAAAGAAGAGTTTTGTAAATGGCTTCTGTCCTGACCATGACGTTCTGACAGACAGCTGTACTCCCCTTCTCCAGGAGCAGAACAAATAACCTTTTATTTTATAAATTAGGATACATAACTCTCTCACCATTTGTTCATAAAATGGAGGCAAACAGACTTTATGGTTTGAATTATTGGATATCAAAGCTTATGCAAGCCATATTAATAGCGCACAATCACCAGGGATGCTCCAATTTCCTATAAACACGGAAATTTGGTAATTAGCTTTAGGATTATTTTACAACCCGAAAGTCGAGTCACGATGGCTATAAATGCCATTGTGTTTTCCATTTCTAAAAATAAAAATAAAAATAAAAATAAAATGTTCATTATCACGTCAGTGACTCAACCCCATGCACAGAGAAAACAGAGAGTAGAATCACCCCAGGTTCACTGAGCTGCTTGCGCCAGCGCTGAGGGCACTCATAGCAAAGGGCGTAGACGTTCGTGCAGAGGCTACGTGTGGGCCTCATCTTTATCTCCACAGAGCAGCGTTTTCCATGTTGATGGGATGGCTCCTTGTTCTTGTATTATTAGTGCTTTCTTTTCCTCAACAAAATAGAACCATTGTAGATTTTTTTTTCTGTCCTGAAGGAAGTCCCTCTCTAGCAGTAAGCTGTGGAGGTCAGTGCATGAACTCATTCTGACTATGTTTCAGGAGAGGAAGAAGAGTAGGCACTGTGAAAATCTGTGAATTGGTCACAATGTTAAGCAAGGTATTCCAAATACCCCACCTCTAAGAATCTATTAGAAGTATCTGAGTGATTTAGATCCTTTCCCCTTAAACAAAAGGGTGATTCGGGAACTGGCCAGTGGGTGCATTGAGATAACAGTAGTAATAGCTCTGTCCGTTTCTTTTCTAAAGTGCCCTGTTTCCTTTTTTTTTTCTTGTTCCTTCTTGTTTTGAGACAAGGCCTCCCAAATTCCAGGATTACAGCTGTCCACTACCATTGCTGGCTTGTTCTCATTTTCCAAGGAGACGTGGCACTTTGGATGAGGGAGATAGGCAGAGGTCTAGGAGCCAAAAAGTGCAGTAGACCCTGCCACTGTCCACTATAGGGTGTAGACTTCTTCTGTGGCTTGAGCATATTATGTGGTCCTGAAAGCTTATGTGTTGATGGCTTGGTCCCAGTGGGAGGCACTGTTAAGCGGTGGTCGGACCTTGAAGGCTCTCACCTAATGGGCAGGTTAGTGCACTGACAGATTATTTGAAGGTGTTCCTGGATGGCGGGGAAAACTAGGAGGTGGGGAAGAAACTAGTGAAAGAAGGGTTAGAGGGACCCTTGGGATGTTCAGAATGGAGTCCAACGGCGTGAGGCTGACGGAGTGTCACGCACACGGCATGCAGGTGAAGCAGAAGGGAGAGGTGGCCGTGTGTCACCGGGGGCATGCCTGTGAAGGACACAGCTCGCCTCCAGCCCCTTCTGCTCTCTCCCTGCTTCCTGGTTGTCAGGAGGTGAGTAGTGTCTTCTGTTTGGGGCTCCCCAGTATCATCTCAAGCTTAAAGGCAATGGAGCCAGCTGCTCATAGACTACATCCCCCGAAATCAGGAGCCCGAACAAATCGTTCACCTTTGAGGTTTTTTCTCATTAATTTGCCACAGTGATAGAGACCAGGCTAACACCACGCTCTCTCCCCAGCTTTTCCTCTGCAGATTAGGTAGATGCCAAGTTCCTGCCAGGCTACCTGTGCTGTCAGACCATAAAGAACCCCATTTCAAAACCCCAAGAACATAGACCGAAGGTCAGCATCCATTCAGGGGACATCCCACTTACCTTTCGGTGTTTTCGATATCTGTGGCGACCTGCCAGGACTGTTGCTGGCTATCTGGAGGGGACGACAAGGAGTCCTCCAGGGCAGGGGTTTCGGCATTGTCCTCAGTTTTGCTGTCTAAACTCTTTGCTCCCCCACTAGCTTCTTTTCCTGAGGAGAATGGAAGAAGAAATCAGCAATGCAATTTCTCTACTCAGGATGTCATTATAAAGACTGGTATGCTTTGAGTCAAATGCCTGAGCCCAATGTCTCTCTGTGGTGTGAAGCAACTCTGTGTGTGTATGTGTGCATGTGTTTCTGTGTATGTATCTGCATGTGTGTGAATATATGTGTGTGTGTATCTGCATGTGCGTGCATGTGTATGTATCTGCATGTGTGTGTATCTGCATGTGTGTATCTGCATGTGTGTGTATGTATGTGTATGTGTGTGTGCATGTGTCTGTGTGTATATGCATGTATGTATGCATGTGTACCTGCATGCCCATGTGTACCTATGTGTATACAATATGCTCCTACAACATTCTGGAATGATGGTTGAGGTCGATACCACCTAAGGGTCAAAACAAAGTTAAGAGCCCTACCTTTGATGAAGAGTTGCTTTGTAACCTGGCATGAGTGACTTAGATCACCCTCTTGGGAGCAGGGATTTAGCCTGTGAACATAAGCTGGGCTTTGCTCTCAAAGCCAGGAGTGAGTGTCAGGGTCAGGAGCAGGTGACACTCAGCAGGGAGAGGGGGAACCTCCTGCTGTTCTCTCTAATCTTGGACACTGACTTTCTCAGGCTACCGCTGAGCATGGACCTGCCTTCCATTTCCCTGGCTCTCCAATCTCTGTTAACAACACAGCAGTCTATGTGAAGAAAGCCCAGCCCTGTGATGCAGCGGTCCAGTGTTGATGTGGCGAAGACTTCTCAGCTGAAAAACCTCATCCTGAGTGATTGTTCACGGCAAAGCACTGCCTAGCCTTACCTAAGACTTATGCTTGTGTGCGGTCTCAAGTAAATAAACCCCCTAACAACACTAAACGTTGGTTTAGCTATAAGGTGACATGAAATTAGATGGAGGGTCACAGTCCTCCATCTAGGTACATACTCTGTCACAATATCCTATT
This sequence comes from Apodemus agrarius, assembly GCA_964023405.1. Lineage (NCBI taxonomy): Eukaryota > Metazoa > Chordata > Mammalia > Rodentia > Muridae > Apodemus > Apodemus agrarius. The sequence continues at coordinate 51,592,319 of OZ030020.1, read as the reverse complement.
TTACCTTGAAAATATTTATAGCCACAGAGGAGTCTTACAGCGGAAATGTCCCACAAGGTCACAGAACTCGGCTTTCACCTTCTCCGGCTTTGTTATCTATATTTATTTGCTCCTTCATTCATGTTCCCATACAAATGTTTCCTGAGTATCACATAAGTTCCAAACACTAGGTTTGATACTGTGTGTATGCGTGTGTGTATGTGCATATGTCTTTGTGTGTATGTGCATGTGCCTGTGTGTTTGCATGTGTGTTTGCCTGTGTGCATATGTCTTTGTGTGTATGTGCATGTACCTGTGTGTTTGCATGTGTATGTGTGTGTGTGTTCGTGTGGGAAAAAAACAGAGGAGAACCTCCTTTTTCCTTCTTCTCTTCTTCCTCCTTGCTGTCCTTCTGATCTCCTCTCTCTTTTCTCCCTTTTTCTTCCCTTCTCCTTTAGACAAGATCTTGTTATATAACCCTGGCTGTATGGGCCGTATGTAGGCCAGGTTGGCCTCAAACTCATGGCAATCCTCCTTTTTTTAAAATTTTAACTATTTTTTGAAGATTTATTTATTTATTTTATATATATGAGTATGCTGTAGCTGTCTTCAAGATACACAAGAAGAAGGCACCAAAACCCATCTCATTGTGAGACACATGGTTTCTGGGAATTGAACTCAGGACCTATAGAAGGACAGTCAGTCAGTGCTCTTAACAACTGAGTCACCTCTCCAGTTCCAGCATGTGACTCTTAAACCTCAAGGTCCACTCGCAGTGATGTTGTACCTCCTTTGGCAAGGTCACAACTCCTAAACAGAGTCATGGCAATCCTACCTCAGTTTACTAAGTGCTAAGATCACAGGCATGAGTCACCAGCAGACAATAGCAAAAACTATACAAATAACTACAAAGCTGTTTCTTAACACTATGCAGTTTGGAGAAAAGGTATACGTGTCTTATACTCTTTTACCTAAATTGATTTTTAGTACGTAGACATAATTCTAGAGAAATTGAAACTGGTGCCTAAGACTGAGCATTTATGACATAGAAGCTTCATTCTCCGCACTTAGCTCAGTCTTTACAATGCAGATGACAAACAAACAAACTTGCAAACTTGTGTGAAGACTGGCTACTCATTGGGAAAAAATCTAACTGTTCTGTAGGCACTGGTAACAGCTCTTAGTCTTCTGTCCCCTAAGTTAGCAATACAAGGAGAACTGGACACCCCATGAAGTGAGAACCCTGTGCATCCGTCCTCAAAAGCACAGCAGCAAGGAACCCTGGAGAAGGGGGCCAGCCCACAAGCCCAAGTTGCCTGATGGGAAGTTGTGATCCTTGGCAGTGTATTTGGTGCGTATCTATCCTGGGGGGAATGTAGCTTGTCTGAGGACTTGTTTACCCAATTTTATGGTATGATGTTGGGCGGAACTTAATTAAGCACATAATTTAGCAGGTTATCATGTCACAGTCGGAGGGCAATGGGCTCTGAACGCCATTTGCATTTGCCTTCAGGTACAAGTATAGTTGTCCATCTGGCACCCACCTCTGGGCAGAGCTCATCCATGGACTTGAACTGGGTGATTTGGGAGAGGGTCAAGGGGCATTTCTGGGAAAAGCCCTCTACTTTTGAAACTTTGAAGGTAACATGAGGATGAGTAGACCTTGGATGGATTATTTCAGAGATCTGTGGAACAATGTTTCTCAGCCTTTATGTGCCTCAAAACTGCTCTCATGCTGACGTTTTATTGGCTATACACAGAGATCTATGTTCAAATGAAGTTTCTCTGAGAACTTGATGGCACTGTTCTCCCAGCTTCTATTTATAGCTAGTGATGGCTTTTGTACGTGCTCTATTTATGGATCTCTGAAAAGTTGTAGGGTATAATCTTTAAACTTTTGAATCCTAAAATGTCTTCTAAATAGGTCTCAGCATGAATTCTTTTTTTATGTTATCTTTTTTTTGACACTTGATCAGGATTTACCCTTTATTTCGAAAGATTACCTATAAGAGGGCATCTACAATGATATATGAGTTTTACATATATTTGTGACCATCCATTTAAACATACGTTTTAGGCCTCATTAGTACATGGTCCCAAATACTTGAGTGTGTATTTCCTAACGAACGAGGATGTCACGGATGGACAATGGCTCAGTGGGTAAGCAGTAACATGTTGCCCTTGCATATATAGCCCCAGAACTGTGAACAGGGAGACAGATCCTGGAAGCTCCCTGCCTGGCCAGCCTACCCTGAACAGTGAGCTTGGGCTCAGTGAGAGAGAGTGTGTCGAGTGAATAAGGCACACACTGACATAGGAAGGCACTTGGCATCCTTTGCCAGCCACTGAATAGACAGGCACACACACTATACCTGTGTATACATACATGCATGCAACAGACACATGTTAAACATACAAAAATAGAGAGGAAGAAAGAATAAAGATGTTTTATTTATTACCCCCAAACAATGACCATATCAAATAATCCTAAAACTTTGCTTGAATATAACTCAATACAACTGGATATAAACAATATTATTGTTTGATATCTAGTCTGTATTCACACTTGTTCAATGGTTCCAACAATGTCCTCCTTAGCTTTTTTTTAAATCGAGGAACCTAATTTAGAGGCTACATACAGTATTTGCTTTCATGTTTCTGTGCATTCCTTTTATCTACTGTAACATTTTTTTTTGTTTATATCTTGTGAATATTTTTGAATCGAGTCCACAGAAGTTGTTTTATAGAATGCCTTTCTTTTTATCTGGATCTGTCTGATGATTCTCCCACGTCTAGGTGTGTAGTAACCATTTTCAGCAAGAATATTGCACAGTTGGTACTGGGCGCTTGACTCATCACACTGGAAAATGCATATGTCGTTTGATTCATTGTTCACGCTGTTAATACGGCTATGATGGTGAGCGTTGACTTCGTGTTACAGTCACCCCTTCTCCTTGTTTCTATAACCTATCAGGCGATTAATTGAGATAGCACAATAGTTTTAAATAAAATATTTCTGGGTCTAGGGCTCAGGGGGTAAAGTACTTGCCATTCACGTGTGAGGACTGGAGTTTGGATCACCTCAGAACTCATGTAAAACTGGGTGAGTGTGGTGACTGTAATCCTAGTCCTGGATGGAGATAGGAGATGCCAGAGCTAAGTTGGTTATTGAGACTGGCCCAATCACTAAGGTCCAGGTATAGTAAGAGATCCTGCCTCACGCTGATACCAACTTGGTACAGATAATTACTGTTTTAGTATTCCTAAATGTATACACATTCTAAACTTTCATCATCATGACAGCTCTTCTTCCAGTGTTGGTTATTATTACATTTGGCATCTTCCGTTAGCAACGTTGTTTTTTTCTTGAAAAACCTTGGTCCTTCCTGGATGTCTGTTCAGATAAGTTCTTGAGCCTCTCTCTACCACTTCTACCAGCAGTGTCCTAGCAATCATGGAGAGTGGGTAGGGTATGTGGTTGGACAGTATGCCTTTGCAACTCTTCTCATGGGTGCAAGACTTCCCAGTCCCAGTGTTGCACTTCCTGGGCTCACAATCAGGTGCTACTCCGGTTGTGTTTCCTGCTTGAAGTCCCTGCTTTTGAGAGAAGAGCTAAAAGGCTTTACTCGGTGCTGACTGTATTCCAAACTCACTTTCTTTTTGTCTTCTTGCTGCTTCTGTGCAGGCCTAGGTTATTTCACACCCTGTTCTGCTCTGCTTCCCAAGATGGACCCTCGCAGCTTCTGCTGGAAGTTGGTGGTAGCCCAACTCTAAGCGCAGTTTCATATACTAACTCCAACAATTATAGAAACCCTTCCTGTGGCTCGAATTTGTTGCCTGGGTTTGAAGTGTTTCTGGATTTGGCTTCTTTCTTTCTCTTTAAAGAATTTCTCTATCCTTTGTATTCTTTTTGTTTTTTTCTGGGGCTTTTTTTTTTTTTTAAATCTGCCTGGTTTCCTCTGTTCTTTTATTCCTACAAAATTCAATCTGAATTGCTTGTCAGTTTGGAGAAATTCTTTAAGCTTTTTGGTCTGCTTAGGCACGCCTTGTCTGTTTTTTAGAGTTATGGGAGATGCTCTGTGCTTTCCCAGCCTCTACTTTCCCCTCTACAGTTGGAAAGGACCACGTGACAGTTATGGACAATGGATTCTTCAGACTCCTTCCTGAACACCTTCCTATAGAATTCCCATGCTTTCTGAAAGCTGGATGAATGTTCAACCATAACTCTGACATCACTGTACTATGCCATAAATAAATGAACTTATTGATCTCATCTATTGAGATACGGCCTTACTTCACAAAGCTGTTACCTCACCCTGAAAAGCTAATATGGGTTTATTCTTTTCCTAATATATTTTTCTTGTGATGTTCTAGGCAGGGAAATATCCTCCCCAGGAAGGGAAAGTTTAGGTCAACATTTCTGTTAAGTTTTCCTCTCTACATTCCCTTTCTGTTGACGTAAGATGGAAAATGCAATGAAATCCATCTACTTAATCAATAAGCATTTCTTGAATCTTTGCTCCAGGTTCTGTGTTAGATGATAGGAATATACTCAAGACCACCAAAGAAGTCTCCAAAGAACACCAGACAAGAAAACAGGTAATAAATGACAATCTTTATGTATATGCCGACTTTGGCACCACGGGAATGCTTGAGGTACAGGAAGCAGCCCAGGCTTGGGGTGTCAGGAGCAGATATCTGCAGGAAGTCACACCTAAATTATCACCCCAAATAAAGTTCAGGGATGGGCCAGGGGGAAGGGATAAGTGTTGAGCTGGGTAGAGTGGACTATATTATCACAGGCAGAAGGATACGCAGAAAAGCAGATGTCTATTGAGGTTCCACAAAACGGTTTAAGATACTTTGTGTGTGCTAGAGTTGGGTACAGGGGCAAGTCTGGGTTACTGCTGGTGGTCTGTGAGACTAGAGAAGGGTCATTTTGTAGATGTTCTTTTGAGCTACATGAAGGACTTAGTAGAAAAGATAGTGCCCTACATACCAACTCAGTAACCCATGTGAGGTCTTCACCCTCCCCCCCACCCCCAGTTTCCCTCCTTTGCTGGCCTGGTCTTGGAATGGGAGACTTGTTATATAATACCTGCTTGGGCTCTTCATCCTGCTCTTAGGAAAGGAATCAGCATGCTTCCAAATGGCGACTTCGAAACCATATTTTGCTTTGCCTAAGAGAGTGACTGTGCATCCAAAATAATTTCCTATTATGAAATGAAAAGTCCTGTCCCCTGAAAATCAATTTCAGGCCTCAGTGAACAAATATTTGCTTGGGGGGAGGGGGTGGGAATGAGGAGGAGAGAGAGAGCCCGCAGAGGGCCTTGAAACCATGCTCAGATAGCTGCGTCACTGTTTAGAACTAGGGCACTAAACTTTCGGTCACTTTCCTTAGGGTCTTGCAAAGCGTTCTGTTTTCAGATCCTTGGGAATGCACATGTATTTTTAGCCTGTTTATAGATAACCCAAGAGGGATGTTTGAGGGGAGATCAAGAGAAATCAAGCATAAGAAGGAAGCTGGATATTCTCACACTCAATGGTTAGTCTCTCAGGAGGAAGAAGGCCACATCAGGCGTGAGGCATCTCAGGAGAACCACAGATCCTCCAGCCTCACAAGTCCTAGGCATTGGCCAGAAGACTGGGTGGGGCTCTTTGGGTCACACCTACTCTATACATCTCTTTTCTTCTCTTAGTACTAATATCCTTATATGAAAATATATGTATTTTTATATATTACCCCTTTCCCCATCCTTTGATTTCCATTCTTCCTTTTCCTCTTTTCTTCAGCCACTCAATAACCGTCAGAGGGCATACTGCCACTGACAGGATTTCCTCACGGGTCCTTAATCTGGCCTCCAGGAACCAGCAAGTCAATATTACCCATGTGGGTACTTCTATGCAGGAATCAAAACAAACCATTCTTCCCAGAGCTCATTGTATCCCTGTCCTGTCACTTCCTTGACAGAAGAGGCATGCCTTGTATGATCTGACACATCATCTGTTGGGACAGTCCTTACAGAAGAGGCTTTCAGGACAGCCTTTGTTCTGACTGAGTGGGAAGAACAAAATGACTACAGCTTATATCAGAGGCACAGCTGCCTCTTCCGAGTGGCTCTCAGCTTTTCTGACACTTCACTGTGCAGAGAACTAAAGAAAAACAGGGTGTTTGCTAAGTAACCTACCTGAACGCGTTCTTGCTTTAGAGAGTAAGTACTTGAGAGTGTAAATTGGTTATATTCATTCTGTAAGTTGATTATCTATGTTAAAAAAATAATTTCAAGGCTTTTCCACATGATGATAAGTAGATATTCATTGTGCCATCAAGCAGTGGCAGAGGACAATGATTTTACTAAACACGGGGCTCCTTCGTTGCCCTAGAATCTGGATGTGATGAGGCACTATCCCCCTGCTTCAACACTCACTATCCATTTCTGTCTCCATTGTGTGAATATGGTGCCATGAGGGACCCCAGAGTAGCATCTCTCATACTGGCCCCATAAGACACATGCTCCACTATGTTCATAGCAGCCTTGTTTATAATAGCCAGAAATTGGAAGGAGCCCAGGTATCCCTCAAAGGAGGAATGGATACAGAAAATGTGGTATATTTATACAATGGAATACTACTCAGCAATTAAAAATAATGAATTCATGCAATTTGTAGGTAAATGGTTAGATCTGGAAAATATAATCCTAAGCGAGTTAACCCAATCACAAAATAATACACATGAAATGCAATCACTGATAAGTGGATATTAATGAGCCCAGAAGCCCTAAATACTTAAGGCACAATTAGCAATTCAAATGATCCCCAAGAAGAAGAAAGGAGAGGACCCTGGGCCTGAAAAGATTGGATCCAGTTTTGTAGATCCAGAACAGAGAAATGGTGGTGGTGGTGGGATGATTGGGGAATAGTTGTGGGGGAGAGGACTTATGGGACGTATAGTGGGGGAAAACTGGGAAAGGGGTAAGCCTTTGGAATGTAAACAAAGAATATAGAAAATAAAAAAAAAGAAGTTGAAGAACCAGGTTTTCCTGGAACACAGGAGAGAAAACAATGGAAAACACATGCCTATGAATGAGGCATTGCTCTGTCTCCAGCCTTTAAATCAGGGCAGAGCCCTGTGCAAGATGCATTTCCAATATAACTAACAATAACTTTGCCATAATGGGTGTCAGGGCTAAAACGTGCAGTGCCTTACTATTTGAAGTTGAATCATATGGTGTAGACAGACACAAATTGGGTAATGGGTGTTTTTAGACAATCATTGGGATTATAGAATCTGGCTATGTGTATATCCTTTAAACAGGTCAAGCTTCTTGGTTGGACCTCTTTTGTGATTATGGTGAAGTTGTGTCCTTTCAGGTCTGATTCAATGATATGTCCTCAGAAAACTTTGGCTATTCCACCTAAAGTAGCTATTCCATCCCATCTTATTACATTATGTATTCAGTTTGAATTATCTGCGTATTTGGGAGTTTTAGAACATTTGTCTATTCTTCTCTCTCTACCTCCTTCCCTCCCTCCTTCCTTTCCCCTCCTTCTTTCTTCCCCTCTCTCCCTTCTTCCCTCTTTCCCTCCCTCCCTCCCTCTCGTCTTGACCTTCCTTCCTCCTTCCCTCCCTCTAGAATACATACTCCTTGAGAACAGGACCCTTACAACCTCTGTCACCGCAGGTTTTCAGATCCCAGAGCAGTACCTCATACATGATGGATGGGCAATGAATATTTGCTTAGAGAATGAATTCATGCTTTCCTCTTAGGATCTCAACCACAGTTTCTATTTTAGGGTTTATTTTGCTTCATTTCTTCTAACTCGATGTTCTATTTCAGTATCAATTGCTCCTTCTTACACTGGAAAATAAAGAATTGACTTGTGGCTAAATTCTATTTTTGTCTTTTTATTGTTTGCTTCTTTCATTTGTGTGGATCATTTCCTTTGCATTTCTTAGCAAGGCTCTGTATACACTGGACTCTCTCCTGCCTGTAACCCATTCCTGTCTTGGTTCATCCTGTATTTCACTTGTATCTGGGCCATTAATTTCCATTAGTAGTACATCTTGAGCAATCAGTTCCCAGGGTTCCAATCAAGTTCTGAATAAAAGATTTTTCAATGTTTAACATTTCTCTCTTTCCCTTTTGTGATGACATCTCTACATATTCTGAAATCTGAATTTACCCCAGCAGTACATTCCAGGGGAAGAATTCATCCTAACCTAAAGAGATGGGTGTGGGGGGAGGGTGGCGATGGTGGGGGAGGTGGCCTGCCTTCACATGGCCTGGGGACACTTGTGCTGCAAGCTGTGGCTGAGAGGTAAGTAGAGTCAGAGTGGGCTAATGGCAGAGCAATGACAGAGGCTGGAAAAACCAAGTTCACACAAATGAGCCCCTTTCAGAAAAAAAATGTTCTTAACTGTTAAATGAACCCCTTTCAGAATGGGCAAGTTCTCATGGCTGGTTCAATGTGGAAGAGAAACTGAGAAGAAAATGGTGGTCAGAAAAGCAGGATCTTACAGTTCCCTTAGCAGCCTGCCTCCACTTTCTGCTGGCCGAATGGACGAATCCTGTGGGCTCATTTCCTACAGTGGCAGGAATCAGGCATTAGCAGTCGGCATAATGCTTGCAATCAGTAATAAGAGCAGATTTCTAACCTATGTAGGTGTGAAGGGGTGAGGACAAGCATTTTCAGTATCAGCATAGACTTCGGATGATGCGAAGCTGGGCTCCAATTTACAACGTAAAAGTGTTAGAATATCAAAGGACAAAGTGACTAAAATTACTCCCATCTGTCATTTTCCTATAGAAACTCAGTTTTTCAGAGCCATGCTCTACCTGATATAACCCAATAATGCTTATTAAATAATGTAGGTTTTACCTTGAATAGCCGTCATTTACTTTAATTTCATTGACTATAAAGAAGGGAAATCAATTTTGGGGATATTTTTCTTCATTTCCTTGGCAAAAACATGATCTTGCAAAGCATAAAATATTTCCAGAGGCCTTGCACCAATCAGACATATGAGATAGCAAAAATTTATATACAAAGAGCATAGAATAATAAGAAGATCCATTGGAATGCTGTTGAGACTAAGGACACAGAATATTGCTTAATTGGAGGAGGACAGTGTTCACTGTGGATGCTCTAAAATGATTTGGAGCACATTTTCCCAGTGGGAGAAAAGCCATACTGTTAACTCTTGAAATGATCTTGTATGCCCCCTTTTCTCTAAAGAGTACGTTTACACTCTGATGACTCCATACAATAAAAAAAAAATGAGATATGCAATAGTATATGGTCATCAGGGAGAGTTAGGGGCATGCACAGACATAGGAATAGGCTACATGTGCAGATTGCTATGAAAGAATTCAGTTTCAGTATTTAATCCTAGCCCAACATTGGCAGGAGGCTCTTGTAGAAAGCTATTTAGAAACTCAATTACAATGGCATTTCCTTTCCCAGACAGAAATGAAAAGCTGGAGAAGAGTACGATGCTCAACCTTCAGCGTCTACACAGAGGGAAGAGAAAGGAGCGCACCTAAAGGTTATGAAAGCACCACCTTCTATCGTAACTTTAAAAGAAACAAATCAAGTAGAGGTTCTGAGTAGGGAGATAGTATGAATACTGTAAAGACTCCCCTGGAGACTCTGGATACTACGTGACTTCTAAGAGAGAGAGAGACAGAGGTGGGGTGGAGAGGAGAGAAGATAAGGTAAGGTATTAGTGGGACTGGGGCATGTCCCACAGTGGTAGAGTGTTTGCATAGCTTATGAAGGCCTTGGGGTCAATACCTAGGGCTGGAAAGGAGGAGGAACATTATAGGGAAGTATTAAGAAGCACAGTGGGTATTCTCTGTCTAGACTATTCCCTAGCTTGAAGCTTTGATGAGGGTACCACTCTTTGGATAAAAAATATGTCTTGGAAAAGTCATCTGCCATCTTACCTCTCAGAGTTAGATGAAGAAATGGTCCTTCCTTGAGGCTACGTGACATATATTAAATTATACATAAAATGTAATGCATATGTATCAGTCCTGGGAGAGGAGAATGGTCTCTTGATCCTTTCCCTGTGACTTCTCAGACCTTGCCTTGACATAAGCATTGGCACTCTAGGTTTTCCTGCCTGGCTCCTTCAGATCTATCTACATGTCTCCTTACACATCTTGATTTGAAGTTCCATAGAACAGAGCTGGCCACGCATGGATCCCACATTTCTTATCTCCTCTTTCCTCATTCTGCAGGAAGTTTTCTCAGAATCGTCACCTCTCTCATTCTACTTATTACATATCGATTCCAAGTCTCAGGAACATATCATATGTCTTAGAGTTCCCAATTCTTCTCTTAAAGCTTAACACTCAAGTGCTACAGTCTGCGAAACAATGTTTTTCTTCAATTCATTTCTGCCATCAAATGCTGGAGTCAAATATTCCTCTTCTTCTTAATCCATGGAACCAAGAGAGCCCACAGCAGGCTTTATATGCATATTGTGTACTGGCTGGAGGTTTCTGGGTAAACACAAACTACTTCACAGCTGCCAATGACATGCAAGAAAGAACAAAACCCAGTGACACCAGCTGACATTTTCCGTGTTATTTTAGTAGCAGGAATGTGACTTCATACACAGTATAAACAAGACAGGGGTCCAAAATAGCAGTGTAGAATTAACTCCTTAGGTTCAACACAGGGATTAATAGAAAGAAGAAATAGAAAGGATGCATTATGCAGACATTGGATGGGAAATTTCAAAATGCTTTCTTTAATAGAATCATTCTGTCCCTTATTTAAATGCTGGTAGTATTTTATTTTGCACTCAAAAATTTTCCACTCAGATACATACTTTCATGAATATGTTTCTAGTGTTTCAGTTTCTCTGATTTAATGACATTTCTCTTGGTGCCTAGTGACTTATCTTCAACATAGGATTTAACCAAACATATTTCTATTTTTTTTTAAAGAATAGCTGGGGATTTCTTATAAAAAGAGAATACTTCCTATGGTTGTCTTAACTCTACTGGTATCAAGATAATCCTAGCCCTTGCATGTGTGAATATGAGAGGCTTTTTAGGAGAGCGAGAGACTATGTATGTGTCATGTGAGAAAGAATGTATATCCTTCCACAAGGAATGAGCATGCAATGGCTGTCATGCATGTCATTACACATGTCACCAAATGCACTTAGTTGCATCAACAACACCCACTACTCTGTATTTTATTGTATTTTTTGCATCTTTGGGTTTCTTTGTGTATGTAGACTTAGCCTGGAACTTGCTCTGTAAACCAGTCTGGCCTAGAACTCAAAGAGATCCGCCTGCCTCTACTCCTATGTGCTGGGATTAAAGGCAAGCACCACCACCACCACCAACCAGCCTGCTCTGTATTTTAAAAGGATTCAACTCTAAGTAATAATGACTTCAGAATATTCAGAAATCCAAGAGGAGATTTAACCTTAAATATATGAAAAGAATTAAAGACACTATCTCGTGTTCTCTTTTTTAGGAGTCATGCATCGGTGGTTAGACATTAGAACAGAAGAAGATGTGGGTCTCATTGCTTGTTGTTTCCTATTTTCTTTCTGGGTCTAGTTTATTTTAAAAATGCTGGTTTCTCCATCAGAGGGTCCAGTCTACCCAACCCCAGCTTTCCTGTGCCTGTGCGTGTGCGTGCGTGTGTGCGTGCGTGCGTGTGTGCGTGCGTGCGTGCGTGCGTGCGTGCCTGTGTGTGTGTGTGTGTGTGTGTGTGTGTGTGTGTGTGTTTCATTCCCTCTCTGCCCCAGTCACGTCAGACCCTGGAGCTGTGTGGGCTAAGGCTCTTTCCACTGTATTCCCTTAAGATCAACTGACCTTAATAAACAAAACGATGCTGGTAACAAAAAATGATGATTTCCAGCTCTGTATTTTTTGTTTTTGTTTTTGTTTTTGTTTTTTTTTCTGAGACAGGGTTTCTTTGTATAGCCCTGGCTGTCCTGGAACTCACTCTGTAGACCAGGCTGGCCTCGATCTCAGAAATATGCCTGTCTCTGCCTCCCAAGTGCTGGGATTAATGGTGTGCACCACCTCCATTGCCCAGCTCCAGCTCTGTAATTTTTGTCTTCAAACAACATGACTTCATTCTTTATGGTTGATGAGAGCATTATTCTTTATGTATGCACCATTTCCATTATCCATTCATTGATTGATGGATACCTAAGCTGATTCTACATCCTGGTTATCCCGTTGTCTTATTGTTTGAGATTTTTCTCATATGTGTTCCCTTCCTATCATTTCCCCCTCTATTCTTGACCACAACCTTTCCTTTACAGTCTCATGTGATCTTCTATTAAGGCCCATGAAGTCCACCTCATGCTGCTAGAATGTACCTGGACATAGTACCATCTGCTGGAGCATGGGTAGCCTCTCAGAGGCCACAGAATCTTTTAGCAGTTACCAAGTGCTAATAACTCTTCACCTAGGGTTGGAATTCACGAGCCCATCCTCCACTCATTCAGGGACTTGGGCTGGCCTGATATGGTGCAGGTCTTGTGCATGTAGTCACAGCTGTCGTGTTCACTACTTGCATTTTTTGGGTTCTGGAAAGCTAACTCAGTTAGACAGGATTGGTAGGATACACCTCCATCCATTGAACTATCTTGCTGTTAGCCTCTAGCTGTAGATTTTAAAACAAGCTTGTTTACATCCACAGATAATCTTGCTGAGAGTTTCATAGAAATTTCACTGAATGTAGGGATCAATTTAGGTGTTCTTTGATTTCTTCCATTTTATAACTTCAGCTACAGATCCTGGTAAGATTTTAGATGTAGTGACTGTACAAATAAACATAGTTAGTGATAATTAATTGCGCACATTTTAAATTTTGGTGTCTATGTGTTGGTGCCTATGTGTATAGAAATATTGCTTTCGAAGGCTGACTTTGTATTCTTTGACCCTGCTGAACACAGTTATTATTATTTCTAGGAGTGTTTTTGTGGACTCCTTGGGACTTAGGGAATGTTCTTTTTTTTTCTTAATAGCATGATGGCTGTAGGTACCAGAAGTTTTAGTGTTGTCTTAAATAAGAATGGCAAGTGGCTGTTACTTGTAATGTCAGCACTGTAGAGACCAAGGTAAGAGGATTGCTATGAGTTCAAAGCCAACTCAAGCTACCATTCATTCATTCATTCATTCACTCATTCACTCATTTATAGTTCTCTGAATAGAACCTAAGGCCTAGGCAAGAGCTCTACCATTGGGCTATACCCCTAGTTTGTCTTTCTTTCTTTCTTTCTTTCTTTCTTTCTTTCTTTCTTTCTTTCTTCCTTCCTTCCTTCCTTCCTTCCTTCCTTCCTTCCTTTCATTTATTTATTTATTTTAGAAAGGAAAAGTCAGAAAGAGAAGCTACACAGACTGACAAGAGACAGGAGGCAAAGAAGAGCAAAGGATTCTATGATGTGCCTTTTCTCTGTTCTGGAGAACACATGCAAGGAAACAAGCTGAGTAAGGGATCCCTTTTAATTTAAAGAAAAGAATGAACATGGAAGAGTTTCCTTGCAAAAGTTAATAGAGGAGCTGAGCATGTAGCCCGGCCATTAGAGCGCTCATCTAGCATACACAGAGCCCTGAATTGGAGCCTGCCCACCACGTAAGACAGAAGTGGAGGTGTGCCTCTGCAGCCCGAATGCTTGTAGGGGTGGAGGCCGGAGAATCAGAAGCTCAAGGGCCTTCTCAGCTACATAGGAGCTGGAGGCCAGTCTGGGTTCCATGATATCCTACTTAAAAAAGAAAGTCAATTATGAAAGGCAAAAACAAGGACTGAAAACAAGAGTGAGAGCCCATGCAAGTGTCACCAAGGCGGATTTGGAAAACATAACTCAACTGGGTGGTTTGTATAAGAATGGTCCCAACAGGCTCATGTATTTGTGTGTGTTGTCATGTGGAAGGATTACTATTTGAAAGGATCAGGAGGTGTGGCCTTTTTGGAGGAAGTGTGTCAACTGGGGGAGGGCTTGGAGGTTTTAAAAGTCCATGCCAGACCCAGTGCCTCTTTCTCACTCTGGCTACAGATCAGAATGCAAATCTCAACTTCTTTAGCACCCTGTTATGTCTACTACCATGCTCCCTGTCATTGATGATAATGGTTGAAACTTCTAAAACTGAAAGCAAGGTCACAATGATATGCTCTTTATAAGAGTTGTTTTGGCCATGGTGTCTCTTCACAGCAATAGAACAATGACTAAGACACCAACTTACCCAAACAATGCAAAGAATGAATACATTGCCCTGCATGTGTATGTGTGAATGTGAAACCTGTTTTTTTTTTTTTTTCTTTTGCCATATGTCTGAATACTCAATTCTTGGATAAGGCATCAGGAGTGTCGTGAGGCTAATTTGTCCAAATGTACCCTCTGTTACTAACCATAGAAATGAAGATGATAATCCCTGAAAGATCAGTCTTTAGAAATAATAATAATGCATTAAGGAAATACTATCCTGTCTTGGGAACATGGTGAAAAAGCTCCTGTTTTTAGTTCTGTTTTATGCATATGTGCTCATGTACGCACATGCAAAATTTAATTTTCCCTACTAAACTATCACGACATTTCGTGGTCATCAAACTGCAACACTCATTTGATTTCGAATCTTTAACCGCTTCATTGTCTGAGGTCTCCTCCACGCAGCTTACTGAACTTCCTTATCTTCAACTTGCAATCATTGGCACAGATCACTTCCTATCTGCTCCCAGTTCCCATTTTCCTGACTCAAAGTATGGAAAGTTCACAGTCAGGGGCTTTCCAAGGAATTCTTCTTTAATGAATTGAAAGGAAAACATTAGTCAGAGACGTTAGCAATGGAAGCCAAGCAGCCTTCTTCTCCACTTCTTCCTACCATGCTGTATATAGACAGGTTGGATGGAACAGACTCCATTCCTAGCTCCAAGGCCAGGCCTTAAGTGCTTAAGCCAGTCAGTGGAATTCCAGTCCTCTGAGACTCAAGAATGAAGGGGTTCTTGTTAGAATGAAACCCAGATCTTTTGTTTTACAATTGGAAGAACTTTCCCCTCTGTTAAGAGTCAAATAGTGTATATAGATAATGACCAAGGCTGTGCTAGTCAGTTTGCTAATGTGGGAGGAGGAAACCTGAGAGGACTGGCAATACCTCAAAGACAGCCCCACTCAGAATGGGAATCCTAAGTACCATCAAGCCACGCTGAGGCTGTAGCTACCAGCTACTTCCATTGCTGAAGTCACTCCATTCCATTTATAGTTGAAGGCGGGGAGTGAAACTCCACCACTGCTCACGCCTCCCTACAATCCATTGAGTTCCCTCCTGTTTGGAAGTCACTGGGACACAGTATGCAATTTACCTCCTTACAACATTTCATTTAGAGAAACTGGGCTCTCGGAGAACGTTTACTGCTCTACCAAGATCTCTGCATATCTTTGCTGTCTTTGTAGATTCTAGTGAAAGTCACATTCACAAGGCAGTGAAATGATACATTGAAGGACGATTTCTACCACGGCTTCAATCCATATGCTTTTTTACATTATCAATTCACATATCCTGCCTTTTTGAAGATTTGAACTCCTTCTGCTTATGTGCCCGGGGGGCCTGTACTTGGCACAAGGTCAGCTTTGTGTACTATTTCTGTGATTCTGGCATCCTACTGGGTGTGTACCTTTTCGATGAAACTGAAGAGACCCCAGCAGACAAATGGACTTCAGCATCTCTGTGGTGTACATCTCTAGGCAACACTGCAGCTGGATGTAAAGCCGGCAGATTTCGGGATGGATCTCACCATCTTCCGGGCTGCAGTAGAATGAGAGAGAAGAGCTGTGGACAATCTCAGGATTCAGTTTTCAGCTGTTTGTCTCAGCGCTGAGAAGAGAAAATGCTCAATAAAAATTCCTTAAAGCCTGGAGTCTGAAACACAGGCTTTCATGCTTTCAAGCCAGTAACCAACCGCTCTGATGGCTCTTACATAAGTGTCCTTCTGAGTAACAGCTCTCACCCTTCCTGGCGTGGCAGCGGCTTCAGCCGGGAGCTTAGACTCATAAACGCTTGAAGTAATTGAGAATATCAGACATTTTCAATTTAGCCATAGGAAGAAATTTCTAAAATACACTTAAAGCATAATAATCTAGCTTCAAAGTGGGATCGAAAACTCCTGTTTCTAGACAGACTCACATGGTCTATTCAATTAACATCTAGAAGACATCTTTAATATCTGGGCCCCACCCTAATATGATTAGAGAGTGAATTTTCAAATTGTTTTTTTTAATCAAGGTTTTTGTTTTAATCTAAGATATATTATTTTATTGTTTCCTATGCCTAATTTATGAAACCCCAAATGTTTTTTAATGATAAAAGTAAATATTTTATGAAAAAACTGAAAAGTAATAAGGTTACAATGGCCGTGCTGGGCAATCCAAGGCTACATGAATTCATGTTTGAAATTATAGCCTAGAGTCCTGGGGTTTTTCTTTATAAAATTCATATGTAAATATGATAAAAGCATGGAGTGATCATTTTTTGGTTTTTGAAGGAGAGAATTCATATGCAGATAAAATAAAAGTATTTCATATGCAACCAGAATAGTGTGCTTTAGATAATTTATAAACTGAAAGCATAAGTTTACAGATCAATTTGAGGTTATAAAAAAAAAGCCTAAAGGTGAATTCTGTTAATTCCCAATGAGTTATCTTTATTTCTGTCTTTGTTCATTTAAAATGGAATGAAATCTAATTAAATACTGTAGCATTTAGGCTCGATTTCTCTGTAAAGTGGGCCCGTGGCAAACTTAAAGGGTAATTATCAGGTAAAAAAAAAAAGTCACTTTGTTTTTAAGTTTAAAAAAAAATCTTATGCACCAAGAACTTGACAGTGAAAATTAGTTTTCATTTTCAATACTATTTCACCAGCGAACAAGAGTTTATCTAACCATATGGCTTATATAACTCAGAAAAATGCAAAAATCTCAGCCTCCAAACCGTGACGCCTGCACAGTTATCCTGGGTCTTTCAGGGTCAAATAGAACAAACTGCGTCCCAGAACTGCTGCGCAAAATTCGGCTTTATCTGGAAGTTAAAAACACCATCTTGCTTCTGTTTAATCTTCCTCACATGGATCCAGCCTTAGACCAGTGTCTGAAGCAAGTGAACTCCCACAGAAACCTCAGGCATCTTCCATCTTCAAGTTATCAGAGGTTTCCCCCACTCCACTCCACCCCACTCCATCTTAACACATACCCCCTCACATCACACACACACACACACACACACACACACACACACACACACACACATAATTTTACATCACCTTTAGTCTTTAGAAATTTCTCTGTGTCCCATTTCTTAATGGTGCTGCCAAATTCTGAACATCCCAATTAAACATCCCCGAAATAAAAGAAAAAAAGAGATCCTAGTATGATATCTATTTTATTCTAAAGGCAAGGCAGAAGGAGAACATTCAAAGGCAAACAGAATTTTTTATGTTGTTTAACCATCTCAATCACAGCTGCCTATTTTTTTATCTATTTATGACATTGTTCATGGTGGCTCATATGCAGATTAAAGAAAAACAGGAAAAGAAACAAACCTTATGGTAACTCTGTTACATGTTGTGCACATTTATGACAGACACAACTGGCCAACACAGTGTCACGCCAAGCTGCAAGGTCTTCTTTTATTTAAAGGAGCAAAAGTGTGCCCAGATGGGTTATTTCCAGATACACTATCATATCACATATCTTTCGAACTAGCACATTTTATTATTTTGCAACCAGAAAGAAAAGCAATGTGTTATTTTCTGAGGAAAGGCAAGTCAGAACAGAGACCAGGATGTTTAAATCAAATTGTTTCCAAGGGGATCATCTGACAGCATCTCGAATTCATGAAGGCTTTCTAGAAACTGGGATCGTTTTATGCCCTTCACAAATGTTATGGGAAGGAGTTGAGCAGGGCTGGCAGAAACACAATCCGCTTGATACAATTAACCTTTGCTAAAACTTCACTATGAATTTCCGGGTTAAAAAGCATACAAATCCTCCTCTACTATTCTTCTGTATCTCAGAGAACGTTCTAAAAGGCCGTGGAGAAGCTAAGGCATTGCTGTGCTTCTGTTCTGCAATGCCCAGGGCAGAGTGCATTAGCCTCTGCGCCTGAGCGTCTATTCCTTCCTTTTAGAACCCTTAAGCACATGGCTATTGCTCTTGCTGGAAATGCACACAAAGACACATTGTCCGGTGGTTACAATGAGACTAGTATTGCAAACAGTAAATTAAAGACAGTATCAACAACTAAACAGGCTTACATAACCCAGGCTAGCCTCAGACTCTCTGAAGCTAAAGCTGGCCTTGAACTCTTGACCCTTCTGCTTCTGCCTCCTGGTGCAGGGAGGACAGGCAAGCACCAGATCATCTCATTTTATGAGAAGCGTGAAATGCACTTAGGTTATTTTCATAACAAATAAAAGTTGAATTACGGAATATGGTGGGAAATAAAATAAATAAATAAAAATAAACATAAACCAACAAAAGAAAGTGAAATCCCCCCCCAAACCCAATTCATATGGTTGAACATTTTTAAGGATAAATGACAAGACCCAAGGAAACATTGACATTAAAATAAAATGAGACCTGTGGACTCCCCACGAGTTACCTTGGTAGCAACTTTCCCAATATTACTCTTGCTTACTCCAAACGATTCACTTCCTGAAGTCAAGTTTCAGTCACAAGAGTCACCCCTCTGGTGTTGCTCACATAATTCATCCAAAGAAACTTTATGAGCTAAGGAATACACTGTAATATTTTTTCCATACTGAGTTTGAACCAAGAGACTTGAATAATTAATTAGAGAAAATTTTGATTAATTGGAAGGCCTCAGTGTTATAGATAAAAAAAAAATCCCTAAGAATTAGTTCCAACAAAATATCAAGAAGTCCAATTTTGGAGCTCAAGTCAAACCCAGAACTATTTAAAATGAATACCAGATTTATAACTTTGCTTTCAATCAGCTCCTGAGTTCACTGAAGAAAGCTCCAGTGTTCCATTCCCACGAGCACTTGAAAGCAGATACCACTCAAGGCATCTTTTGAAAATGAAAACTCTCAACTGTGAAGGCCCTTGCCTTATAAATAAAAGTAATATGATGAAGCCCTGGGAGGACTAAAATGAAAACCATTCTGATAACCCCAAAGGCGGCGAGAGACGGCAAGGCAACAGACTAGGGCACATCGTTAGGAGGAGTTAAAATGACCCAACTCCTTTGGAGAAAACTCGGACCATTTCTTCTAAAGCTAAATATTCATTTATTCTATGACCTTGCAGTTCCATTCCTAAGTATTTGCCCAAGGCGGATGAAAGCATGCACAAATGGATCCACACAAGAATGCTTGCAGGATTTATTTGGAAGAACTCCAAACTGGAAATAGCCTAATTGTCTATCAAGAGGAAAACAGTTAAAGAATATAGTGTATTTCTAAGAGATATCATTATGCTCGACAGTGAAAATTAGCTAACTCCTTGTACTCAAAACATCAGTGTATCTCAACAGAAAATCCTTACAGGAAAAAGCAAAGTAACTCTCCCCCTGAAGATGTATAAAGGGAAGTAAGAGGTGATGATGTCATGATTGAGGAAAGTCAGAGAAGGAACAGCAGCCCAGAGCAGGTTGAGACTCCATACCTCCAGTATGAGAGAGATGATGTTCACATTTGACAAAATCCACCGAACGGCACACTTAATGTCAGTGCATTCACTAGATGCAGTCTTTTTTTTTTTTTTAACGAGACTTTATTTTTCTCATTTATTTGAGAAAATATTGACAGAAAGTTTCTATCAGTCACTGAACAAGAATGGCAATTATTAGGACGACAAATTGAAAAGCTTTATTGCAAGAGAAAATGGGAAAATGAGATCCATATTAGAAGCTGCTTTAGAGCTGTTTAACTCAGAAACACAAATTCATTATATTAAACAAAATTTCCCTTATCTCTAAAATCATCATCTCAAAACCTAACAATGTCTAATGGTCATCCTCCAATCCTAATTCACCCCTTGCAAATGATGGAGTCTTTTCTATTAAAAGGAAATTAATTTTAAGTCTATCTATTTTATGTGTATTCTTTTTTTCATGTTTTATGCATTAAGATCTTTTTTTATTATTGGATATATTCTATATTTACAATTCATTTCCCTTTTTCTGGTTCCCCACCCCCCAAACGTCCCACATGCCCTTTTCCTTCCCCCTGCTCCCTCATCCACCCCTTCCCACTTCCCTGTTCTTGTATTCCCCTACACTGATGCTTTGATACATTCCAGCACCAGTGTCCACTCCTTTCTTCTTGTCAGACATCATTTGGTATGTGATTTATGTCTTTGGTGTTCCAAGATTCAAGGCTAATATCCACTTATCAGTGACTGCATACCATGGGTATTCTTTTGAGACTGGGTCACCTCACTTAGTATGATGTTCTCCAGCTCCATCCCACTAGATGCAGTCTTTGCTATCACACTGACATGGGTAGCTCCCAAATCCGTGTTGACTTACTTAGGAGTGAAGTCGGCTGATGCGTGCAATTTCAGAAAAGCTGTATGAATTGTTGACTGGACCGAGGGGTGGACAGGCATCAAGGTGTGCAGTAAAGCAATATTTGCAGAATGAAATGCTAGTTGTGGGCTTTAGCTGGTGGGTGGGTACTTACTCTGCTGAGGATTTACCTGTGCCCAAACAGTTACATGGTGTGAATGGGACCAAACAACTGGGAATGATTACATCTGTTAAGGTTAAGTTCGGAAGTTAGGCTGGGCATTTGGGTGAGGATACATCCGTCTTGGCCCTAAATTTATCTGCTCTCTCTCTCTCTCTCTTTTTTTTTTTTTCTGAAGTTACCAGACTTTGGGCCTCTCTGCAACTGATACCTTTTGAAAAGTGAGGGAAGTGTT
The DNA here is from genome assembly GCA_964023405.1 of Apodemus agrarius. NCBI lineage: Eukaryota > Metazoa > Chordata > Mammalia > Rodentia > Muridae > Apodemus > Apodemus agrarius. Next base: position 51,571,424 of record OZ030020.1, on the reverse strand, counting down.
CTTGTTGCTTTGGTAGAGTGTTCCTAATATAATGATTTGCTCATGGACGTGAAGGCACAAGGGCAACCACACGAGAGAGAGAGTCGAGTCAGAAAACAGATAGACACAGAATACCTCTGCTGTGTCGAATTTTGACCTTCGGAAAACCACGTTAATTTCTCTGAGACAGGTATCCTCACTGTGAAACAGAGGAGGGGCTGTGGAAAACAACTCAAGGTTACTGCAATGATCCGTTGAGACTATGCATGGGAAAACAAGAAAAGAATGAACGGCTGTCAGAAGCCGGCTGCACTCTATTCCTTAGTCTGTCCCCAAACAGTCCTTGTTTCCATGCAGGTCCCATCATAGGCATTGGTTAAGAAACTTGTGCCTTTAGACTGAGGAGCTATGCAGTGAGAAGGTGACCCACGGACAACCACTCAGCATGTCACAGATTTTAGCGAGGACAGATGAGTACTTGGGTATTGCCTGGCACAGAGGGGAAGTGTGAAGATAGCCTTTTGGAATTAATTCTGCTTTTGACTAATAAGCCAAATAGCAGAGACCGTCTCAGGAAACCGACTGGGACACAAGGAGGGGATGGGACTTTTTGTTTTATATTTCAAATAGTGAGGAGACAGAATAAATAACTTACCTAAGGGGGATGCTCTTCAAGACATCTCTCCAAATACCTCCCCCCCCCGACTTGGTTTTCCACCGATGAATTTCTTTTCAAGGATATGCCTTAATTTTAAACCAACTCTAACCCTAACCATCGCTTAGTGATGACTATTTCCCAAGATTGTCCCCTAAGTCTGTATGATGAAAAGCTAGAGAGTGAAGTCATAAGAGAACAGTGTATGATCCAGTAATTATTTTAGGTTTCCAATTCTTTTAAGGTAATTGCAGAGTCAATCCAAGATTGGAGACACAGCATAGAAGCCAGATACCTTATCCAATGACTGCATCACTTTCTACACAATAGAGGCCATAAAAGAGAGAAACATACACATAAAAAAGAGAGAAAGCCAGAAGGCCAGAAACCAGAACATTTCCCACACCGGAGCATCTGTCTCCCTTTTGCTCACAAGCTTCCGCCTGAGAATTCTTATGAACCCGCGCGTTAGGTGGAAACCTGTATTTTCCTCATAGAGTCTTCGCAAGTTTGGTGCCCCCAGGAGCCTTTGCAAAAGCAATTGAAGCATCTCCTCTCACTTCACAGCATGTTATTACATGGGAACATATGGCTGGCTCTCTGACTTCCTCCGCAGTGAGCTGAGCCTGGATGAAGCTCTGCCCTGAAGCGATTAAAGTCAGTCATAAATGAGTCTTGACTTTTAAAGGTAAAAGAGAACTTGCCTTGCAATCGCTCATTATCTTCTGGGAGGAACCTGGGATCCTTTATGCAAAACACTGGAGTTCTGAGGGGCGGTACCCTGTGAGGGGCGGTACCCTGTGAGGGGCGGTACCCTGTAAGGGGCGGTACCCTGTAAGGGGCGGTACCCTGTGTAGCTTCAGCCCAGCCCTGCCTTCTTGTTGCCTTTTGCTCCTCTTTTGCCAGAACTTTGGTTATTTCTTCGTGATATTATAAACAATGAGTAGCATTACCAAGTGTTTTGTTCATTTTTTTTATCTTAAAAGTGAAAGCTGTGTTTAAAACAAGTAGCCATCACTACTCTGATATTATGATACCTATGTTGAAATAAAATTAAAATATTACTATTGACTCGTACCTCATCTCTTACTTACCATAAATGCTACTTTCATGGTAAGAAGGAGAGAGTTGGCATCAGTTGTAGATACTGTCCTGCAGCGGTTCTCAACCTTCCCAATGCTGCAACCCTTTAATACAGTTCCTCATGTTGTGGTGGCTCCCCCAGTCATAAAATTATTGCTACTTCACAACCGTGATCTTGCTATTGTTATGAACCATAATGTAAATATATAATACACAAGATATCTGATGTGTGACTCAAGGGGTCTCGACCCACACGTTGAGAAAGTGCTGCTACAGTGCTTCTGCTGGCCCTTCTGGGGATTTCTCCAGACCTGAGAGGTTGGGGGAGTTCACTGACTACACACCCCAGCTTCTGGTTCTTGTTCCAGGATTGTCTGTCCTTACATGCCAGGATACAGTGACATCCACAAGGCATTCTTTAGTCCTCAAAATAAAATGTGTTTCGTATTCTGTGTTGGCTGCTTTCCCTCCCCTGAACCCGTTTTGGCTTGCCTGTTTCTTGGCCTCTCCACTTTCTCCTCTTATTTTCTTAGCATTTTCCCCTTTATGGTCTCTGGCAAGGAATTATATGGAGTCTGAAAATAGCTCTGTAGATCCTGGTCTTGCTAGGTCTTATAATTCTTACAGCTAGCAGATGTTTGTGGCCGAGGGAATCTGATTTTGTGTTCTTAAGACTGTGGGAGTCTGAGGTTACATGATGAGAATGCAGCCATTTCTTACTAAATATAGAACACAAAAACATAAATCAATATAAATAGCCAGAATTGATTTTTTTAAACATAGACTTACACCTATAAAATGTATATGTAAATGTATGTATATATAAAGATGTATACATATATATTGATATATATACATATATATAAAATATATATTTATAGAACTTCATAAATATGTGTATATATCCACATATAGATAGGTATATATGTGTTCATTTTTTAAAATTTATATATACATATTGGTATAGATGCACATATTTTATATTTAAGTGTGATTTCTTATACTTAAGGTAGTTTTAAAGATATATACGGATGTGTTTATATGTTGTCTTAAAAACATATTTAAGTTAATGAAGTAACATATAGTTCCATATATAATTCACAAAATATTTTTGGATCTGAAATAAAGATCTTCCAACTCAGAGGTTGACTGTTTTCTCCTGATTTCAATGATACCAATAGTCATCATTCTATGTATTTCTCTGGAAAGAATCACATTTGTTAAATGGCATTATACCCCAAATCTGGGCCCATCTTTGCAACATATAATTAATTTCTACCTTAATCCACCAGGCTTTCAGAGCTAGGTATATTAAACTGTTGAGGTTTGTCTAAACAGTATGTAGGCCTCTAAGCTGGTGCTTAGTGAAGCTGTGGAGTTCATTAATATTGGCCAAAACAGTGAGAAATTTTCATATGATCTCTGACAAGGTATCAGAGCAAGCTTAACCTAGTCTGTTAATGCCAAAGAGAGCTTTAGATAAAGCAAAACAAATGATTTTCTATCTTCATCAATTGTGACGTTACAAAATGGCAATGAACACTTACATAATTAATTGTGTGCCGTCATAAAAGAGCTAAGTATCACATCTTTTTGGTTGTCTGTTCTCGTGGCCTTGTTACCTGTGAGAGCTTTTACCTAGAGTGCTGGTTGAAAAGTGTGGAGAGCATTAAGAGACCAGAACACATACATATAAGGATCGGAGGACCACGTTCTAGACTCACTAAAGAATGAAACCAAAAAGGTCATCCTAAAGGGCTTAGGATGAGCATAGAAATGAGGACTCTGCTTCTCCCATTTAATGACAGCAGCACATACTTGTGGCTTCTCTTCTGTGCCAGAGTTCTTGCTTTAATGTCTATAAAGAATGCGGAGAAAACTTAGTGAGGGTTTTTTTTTGTTTTGTTTTGTTTTGTTTTTGCATTTTTCATTTTCACAGCCTCTCTTTTCTGTTTCACATTCTACCCAGCACCGAGACATCTTTCAGGATTATACTTACTAAGATTTTGTGCTGGTGAGTCAGGGAGGTGGCTCAGTGGTTAAATGTTCTGGCTGCCAAACCTGACAATCGGAGTTCCATCCCAGGGACTACACATGGGAGGAGGACAACAGACTCCCACAAATTCTCCTCTGACTTCTGCACACACTCCCCTCACCCGATATCACACATGCACACAATAAGTAAATGCAATAAAATATTCCGTGGTATTACTGTGTCTTTCTTGAGGCATGCGATGTTAACCAAATTTGTGTGTGTGTGTGTGTGTGTGTGTGTGTGTGTGTGTAACTGTCAAAAGATGACATTTTATGCTCAACATGAAAATGTGCATTTCTGGATAGATGTGAGAACTATTTTGTGTAACAATGTAAATTTTTTTATGCAAATACAAGACGCTAGTTTCTGTATACATGGAAAATAAGTTCCACCACGAGCTTCTTCATGGGATTATAAAGGCCTGGAAGGACGCTCACCTCAGGGGTCTGTAATCCAGAGCATTTTCTAGATTGTCTGCTAAACCACAGATTTCAAAGAAGCACTTCTCAGGCAGCTTACAAAGGTAGTGGCTAGGTGCAGTAAGGAGCCACAAGTCGGTCTGGTGCTGTCACCAACTCAATTCTATCATTACAGATTTTATTTTTTTATTGTGTACTACTGTTCTTAAAAATTTTGAATTTGTATGCAGCTCAGTTTTAAAGAATGGCTTAGCATTCATAAAGCTCATACACACACACACACACACACACATTCCATTTTTGTAAGAGGAAGATAAAAAGATGATTTTTTAACCAGTTCCAGAGTTTTTTTGAGGTTTGCTTTTCCTTATCCACCATGCTGGGATAACCATGCCTACTTGGGAGAGTGGCAAATGGGATTATTCTTGGAAGGCTCAGTAGACAATCAATTCCCGGTAATTCACTTGTGTAAATTCCCAAACTGAGTGGCTCCAGGTGCTTGTCCATCGTTCCTCTAAGGATCTGCTACAGAGACTATGCGCTCTGCAACGTTCCAGGATGACTGAACGTTGCTTTGCTTGTCCGGCCCTGCTCAACCTCCTGATTCCGAATCCACATTAGACACTCAGCTGGTACAGACCACCACCAGGCAGAAGCAAACTTTGAAGTTGACGTTTCTTTCTTTTTTCAAGGCTAACAGTGTTAGGTGGCAGCAAAGAGCTGCAGTTGCCACCAGCTCCAAGATCGAGAGGGTAGATGAGGAATAGTTTACAGTGTGCTGTGCTGCAGGGCCGGCATGTGCGGATGAGCTGTGCCAAGGGCCTTTGCTCTTCATGACTTTCCCATTCATGATGGGTTTATTAAGATGTATCCCCACTGCAAGTTGACAGCCATCTGTGAGAGCCACGCTTCCAGAAGAGCCCAACAGACAGAAATAGCGGAGTCAAATTTCCTAGATAAGACGTCTTTCCTTGATATGAAGTAAAAATTGGAGATCTAGAAGGGGTAATTATTTAAGGGATGTATAAAAATTTCACAACAATCTGTGCTTTCCAAATAAATTATGAATCATGCCAAAGTAATTATCCAAAAGCTTCAAAGGCTCTTGAGCTAAATCATGAATCTGAATGGTGAAACAAGCCATTTAATTGAGGGGTAGCGAAGTAAAACCCGATCTTAGTCTAAGAAGAAAAAGAAACAATGTTTATCACTTAATGAAGAAGTCCTTAAAGAAAAACAAATAGAGATCTTTGAAGCTGAATGCCTGTCTTCAGCAGCTCTGTAAATCGTGCTAAGGAAGATACACCCATGATGGTTACTAACTGGCTGTCCCACTGGGTTCCCCATGAGGAAGAACAGGGTAAGTAAGGAACAGCATGCAGGACTGTACGCAGAGTGCTTGGCGGCAGGGACTGCACAACAGCCTGACGCCATTACCCAGCCTCTCACTTTAAAATAACCTTTACAACTTCATCTATTTTAATTCTCTACTTTGAAGTTGAAAGATGAGGGAATGAGCTCATTTGACTACGGTTGCTCCACCAACACATCAGTTTGGGTGTTCCGATGGCCTTTGGGTGGAGTGCAGGGTAGACGGCTCTTTGAGGTAGAAATGGAGATCAGACAGATGCACAGTCATAGGAGAAACAGGCAGACATGCTTGGAACCACAGGTAGGAGCTTGAGGCTCTGCCTGCATCAGAGAAGGTATCTCCATGAAAGATACCAAAGAAACGTTTCAGGCTTGTCTTTGCTATTCCAGAAATCCCATTTAGTTTCAGAGTAGACACATTTGGAAGAAGGAATGTATCAGCTTGCTAAATGTCCAGGGATAGGACCACAGAAAAGAGGCAGGGGAGAAGAAAGGGAGGCAGGGTTAGTCAGCGAGCCTGTGTGTGCACTGGGGAGCGGGTAACATATTCACGCAAACCACTGAACTAAAAACAAAACAAAACAAAACAAAAACCCAGGAACAATTAAAAAAAGGACAATTTCAAACTTGAAAACTGTCCATCACAAATAGAATAGAAACTCTTCAAAATGGAAGCACATCGTTAGGACATTTGTATCTTTAACAAGGCCACCGTTGGAAACCGTACTGAGTACGTGGTCTTTGAAAATAAATCCATGGGATCTACGTAGTGTCCTCCATGAGGCCTCCAGGGGAAGCTGGTGAAAGAAGGTAAGAGTAACCTGAATGCCTGGAGGGACTCTGGTCCACTGCACTCAGTTGTGGCTCTTGGGGTGGAGGTAACAAGAGAAAGCCTACTTTGCAGCCTCTACAGGAAACCCTGGTGGTCTGGAGTACTTCAAATACCTCAGCGGCACCACCATATTTGTTTTATAACTTTATTGAAAAGACTCTGGTGAAATACTGCGTGGGATCTATGGGATCCTAGGCAAATCAAAATGAACAAGGGGAGAATTCCCCACAGGCAATTCTGCCCATTAGCCTAGCCATGCTTACACTTGTACCGCAGGCTCCCTCTTACTTAATGATGGACTCAAATAGCATTTGGTGGGCTTCTCATGACTTGTTTTGAAGCACTCTTAAGAGTTCACGGAAATTGTCATTACCTTTTGATTTGATGATAGGGTGTTCTAGACTCTCCTCTGAGACAAACCCATTTTTTTGGGAGCATTTATAAAAAGCTTGAAGTCCTCCCTCCCTCCCTTCCTTCCTTCCTTCCTTCCTTGATGCGACATCGTTTTACTGCCAGACAATTTTCAACTAACTAGCTCCGCCATGGTGTCTGACATACAGGTTTCCTTTCTCTCCTAAGGCTACAATGTGATGGGCCACAGGCATCTCTGCCAACAGTTATCTCAAGAGCAGAAATAGCTCCTCATCCAGACGGACACAGGGGCACGAGGAGGGAGCTGGGGGCAAATGTTTAGGTCCGTGTCTACAGAGGAGAAAGGCATTGCTTTTGATTTTCAACGCACTATACGTTATGCAAGTCCATTAGCACTCAGCTTGTAAAACAAAACAAAAGTCAAAAGGTTTCCCAGATGAAGGACTTGGGATAGGACTCTGTTTTATTACTTTTTGGCAATCTGTTCTGCATTAGCAAAACACAATGCGATGTTTATTGAGAATTCTCTACAATCCAGACTCTGTCCTAAGGTCTTATATCCCTTTGGCTCCCCTGAGGAGTCTATGAAGTGGTAGCTTTTCTGAGTCTCCATGTATAGTGAGGCCTAAGATGGGACTTGATGAGGGGGTCATTCCAGAAGTAAACGCAGAGACACGATGGAAGCCCATGTGTGTGTTTTTTCGCTCCTATACGATATTACCAGGACAGGTACATAGGAAGGGACTGACCATATACGCTTGTGTTGGCATTACCCAGGGTTACTGACAGAAGGCTTGAGGAAAACTATTAATAAGAAAGAAAAGAATTTTTTCTACCTTATCCTTATTAAATCCCTAAACAGTTTGGCTCAAAAGTCAATTTTATTCCAAGTTCCTCTATTTCTCTATTCAGAGTACATGTAGAATAATATTTTCTGCTCACATGGCTGACACAAGATGCCCACCAGGCGAATGCAAGCTGGTATGTGTAAGAGACTGGGAGACACTGCCAAGGAGCCAGGGTGCCCCACTCTGCAGGACTCTCTCCAGTCTAAGCAGAGCCACGAGAAGGAGAAAAGGACACCATGAGGTCGGGGAGAGAAGGCTCCTTTCTACTGTCCTGGTCCTGTTCTGCACACTGGGACGCAAATGCATTGAAAGGGGAAGAAAGTGGCCTTGCTGCTGTTTCATTGCAGCGTAATGTTCCTTTCTTACCATTCTGCTAGGGATGTGGGAATTCTCTGTACATAAAGGGCAAGATGTCCTGGAAAGGATTTGTGAAGCGTTATAGAAGCATCAAGTGAAACATATATGTTAATGAAAGCATAGACATGGTTGGTGGCTAACTGGACCAGTTGGGTTTATAGAGTAAGGGTTTTCAAATGTTAGAGAAACAGTATCCAACCTTTATATTCCACATGGCTCTATCCAAAAATATAAACACGCCCTCCTAACACACACAATAGGATTGTTAGTCATGATAAATTTCAAATATACAAAAATGGAACATTAGAAATGAATATGAAATATGACGTTATACCATTTTCTACCCGACCGTCTTGCCTATGTCCCTTTGAAGTCCAAAGGCTTTGGCTGGAAGCTCCCAAACTTCTGTGTGCATCTAATCATCAGGAGGGCTTACCAAGACTTACAGCGCTAGGCCATCTTCCTGGGTTTTGGTGGGTTTGGGGTTGGAGATTGATTATTTAATCTCTATTAAAGTCCCAGTTTATTTAGAACACATATTTGGAGAAGCTTTGAGTTAACCTATTATAACCATACCCTTGGCAGACACATTAAACTGAAATGCTAGTTGGATAGGATTAAAATTTGATGTCATAAATAAGAATTTCATGGCATTTATGTGCACGTGCACACACATGTTAATTCAGGTATACATGTGTGTGCTCACATGAAAACTAGAGGTCTACATTAGTTATCCTTCTCTGTCGCATCATAACCTTACTTTTCTGAGACAGAATCTCTCACCAAACCTGGGGCCCAATGATTCTGCTAAGCTAGCGGGCTCCAGGACTCTACCTATCTCTGACTTTTTAATGGTAGACTGGTGTTCCAAGCACCATGCTCCCTTAAGCCTGTGTGTGTGTGTGTGTGTGTGTGTGTGTGTGTGTGTGTGTGTGTGCATGACTGCACGTATGTGCTGGAGATCTAAACTCAGTTCCTCAGGTTTGCATGCAAGCATTTTACTACTAATAGTCATCTCCCTGGTGTTTCTTTTTTTTTTTTAAATTAATATAAAATTAAAGTCATAGTAAAATAAGTGGTGTGGATTTTTCGGTAGGGCAATAGTATGAGATTAATGTTCTTACACAAGTGATTATATGTATATGTATATGTATATGTATACGTATACGTATATGTATATATGTATATGTATGCATGTATATGAATTCAAATATGTCAGCTCATGATGCCTGAAATATGCAAATTGTTTCCAGGATATCTCTGTCCACTCAGTTCTCTAAAAGGGCATCTTTTCATTCTAGGGCGGGGATAGGGGTTGAGGTTGGAGGACAGGGAATTGTTTTCATCATTTTCAATTGACAAATTATTTCTTTTTAAAATCTGAGGTATATACTTGATTCGTATAAATAACAAGCAACTGCAGGCGTATCCCAGTCAACAAACAAGCAAGCAAACAAACAGCTCCAGAGGGAGGCTCAGTGCGTTACATAATTACTTGGGTAGAGCTCGTTTTGCCTGCTCTCACCTCTTCCATGAGAACCTTTCTCCCTCTTCCCCTAATTTTTTCCATTGGTCCTCTTCCCTCCCTCGGCCTCCATCATCCTGTCCTGTCCTTTTATTTCCTACTTATCAATGTTAGGATATCAATCTGGAATACAATGAGGCGGTGGAGTTATTTATGCTTAGGAAAGAAGTACGGAGAATCAGAAGACGCCAGGCATCCAAGGGAAGGAAGCAGTGACGACGGCATGCAGTGGTGACGTTGGTATTTAAAGCAGATGACCCTATAGACCCAATGCAAACCGCAGAATCTTCAAGCTTGAGCCACTCCGCAGAGGATCCTGTGAACATGCAGGAGTGTTCTGAGTGAACCCAGGGAGAGAAAAGTGCTTTCAGGTGTCAGTCGGGACACACCTTACAGAAACCTTAGCAGTAGATCCAAATCCACAGCTCAGCTCAAAGTTAAGCAGATGGAGGACTATAGGAGGCTCCAGGACCACAGTGATCCGACATCCCACATGACAAGCACTGCTGAGAAGTCAAGAGTTTCTTTGCAGGTTATTGCTGGCCCCCTGGAGACTGTGCACTCAGAGAGCAGGTCTTACGTGGTTTGCACCTCCAGCTTTTACTGGGGGAAACTTTCATCCTAATTAAAAAATAAAAAGTCTTTTCGAAAAAGTTTTGCTTTCGTTTCTTGTCCTTGAACACATGTCAAAATTATTGTAATATGAACTGACACCACGCTGTCAATCAAAGAAAGATGCAGCCAGATCCACTTGGCAAAGGCGTGTGCAGGTAATGCGAAGAGCCGAGGTGGCGAGATGACTGCAAAGCGTCAGCATCCTTGGCAAGGGCAAGAGCCACAGAATCAGAGGCAATCTGCCTCCTGCTCGGAACAAATCATTTGCAGGGGTGTTCATTTGGAAGCAACTGGGAAAGGCAGAGGGCACACAAAGGCACATTCTGGCTCATACGACAAAAATTCCGGAGATGCACATAGCCAGTGTGCCCAGAGCTGACAGAAATGTGAAGGATTTCAGACCCCAGCATTAGCTGGGGCTTGCAGTCTCTTTAAAAAGGTGTAAAGATAGCTGCTGTCTGTTTGTTTGTTTTTTCAAGGTAAAACTCCTGGCTGCATTTTCTGCACCCGCTGCTGAGAACACTTGTACCGGGGTCGAGAAACACCGTTCAGCAGAGAGAAGCAGGGAATTTGGAAAAGATGATCTACGCAGGAAGTGAAAGAGACAATAGCAAGAAACCTGGCCAACAACATACAGAATAGGGAATAGATCTGCAGGAGGAAACTTAACTACGTCGTTACCAGTGGAGGCTTGCCTGTGCTGGCTGCTGGCGCTACAGTGAAGTATCTTCCAAAATGCAGCCCATTCTATTCTAAGAATTTAGAGTTCCTTTCTAAATTTTAGCAATAATCGCGCCTCGGATAAACCTCATTGGCTACGATACTGCCACTGCGCAAAGCTCCTTTCTAAATTTTAAATTATGTACACTTTATGGTGTGTGCTTGTGTATGTGCCTGTGTGTGTGTGTGAGTATGTGCATGCATGCGTGTGTGAGTGTGAGTGTAAGTGTGTGTGTGTGTGTGTGTGTGTGTGTGTGTGTAGGCATATACATACATGTCATAACGTGTGGGGTGAAAGGACATCTTTGGAGAGGTAGGTCTCTCCTTCCACTATATGTGTCCCAGGGATTAAAGTCAGGCCACCAAGCTTGGTTTCCTGGTAATCAATCACTCTACTTCAGATTTCTATTTAACTTCAACACTACAACTTTCTTTCTTTCTTTCTTTCTTTCTTTCTTTCTTTCTTTCTTTCTTCTTTCTTTCTTCCTTTCTCTCTCTCTTTCTTTCTCTCTCTCACTCTCTTTCTCTCTCTCTCCTTCCTTCCTTCCTTTCTTCCTTCCTCCAGCATAGTTCTATTTTTAAAGATTATCATTTATTTTCTGAGTTGACTCTTGAAGTCCAAGCACCAGTGTGGACTTAAACTCCATTTCCAAAATACAAGTAAGCAAACTATCCAGCAATGTCCACAAATTATTTTTGTCCTGTTAAGAATTACAAAACACAGTGTCTTCTGCGACTCACAGTCTAATTAAACATACAAATCTTGAAGTGTTTTTTCCCCTTACTACTCTATTTTGCTTTTCGTACACAGAAACATACAAAGATTTTTTTTTAAAGGTCAAGCACACAGTGTTCTATCAGAAGGGAATAACGTCAAATAAAAATAATAGCAGGGATGAAGGAAAATAAGCAGTGAGTCTCCATGGAGCCAAGGGGGAGATGTAAGAAAGAAGTAGTAGGAGGTTGTAGGACCATTTCACAAGGCTCAAGTATAATTGCATTTGTTTTGACCTTTGAAGACGAGAAAATGGTGTTATAGCAACATTAAAATCATTTTTAAAAGAAAAATAAATCAGTTCAGATCCCAATGCTAAACTATCATAATCATTCAAAATTTAAGCATATCAACATTTTCTTTCATTTAATTAATCCCATTGTAGGCCAACTTTTGGGGTTGGGGAGGCATAGAAATTGCTCTTGTCTTACTTCTCAGTATACCACAATCACTTTCTATTTTAAATTATTTCAACGCGGCAACGTAGAACAAAGATACAATCAGGAAAGCCACAGGATAAGAATCGTGAAATACTAGTACATTAAAAATTCTCAACCTCTAGTTGTCAGGGATATGCAAATTTAATTAAGTGAGATATGTCATTTCATACCCACGGGGTTAGAAGAAGATTAAGTAGTGAATCTGTGAGCGAAAATGAAACAATGTGCCTGCCGTCGGGAAGCTGACTCACCACAAGAACTGGAGACCATTTTGAAGTCTCTGAAGTAGCCTGAGAGTAGTGCATCCTCAGAACATTTCAGTTTGACTCCTCTGTCCACACCCAGCAGCACAGTTCAGCATGTTTCCACAATAAGGGTGAAATTATTCTTTTGTGCCTAGCAGGTTGGTAGGCACTATAATGCTCTGAACCCTTAAAATACCTAGTGTGAGACAGTAACTGACTTTCCTCTTTTAATTATGCAAACTCACCTTTCAATGTTTTTAGCGGCCCATATGCACAAATACATGTAAACCCCCAGTTCTCCTGTACCATACTCATTGGCCTGGTGTTTCCTTCTTCATATTTTTCCTTTTATTTCAAACCTTCTGTTTTACAGTTTTCTGTCTGAAGGTAACACGCAGCTTTAGTTAAGATCAGTATGTTCAAGCACAGAAGAACTAAACTGCTCAAAGTGACACAAAATACACACACTGGCCGGAACAGGGAGAGGACAGTTTGCCTCGTTCGCCAGCAGCGCGGACTTGGGAGATGCTGCAAGGCTTCCTGAACATTTAGTGAGAGCCAGGTGTCTAATAAAAGGGTCGTTGTCATCCGACTTCTGTTTTGTCATGGAAACACTTCATGACCCTTGCTGTTCAGGGGCGGTTTCTCCCTCTAGCTTTCGTAAATGTCTTAGGAATCTTCTCATGTCAGTGTGAACAGCTTCTTACCCTCTCTTTTTATATTTTTTACATTTATCTTTGTTGTATTGTGATCAGCTCCGCATTGCAGTTTACTACACTTGTATAATCTACCGACTAGACTTTCATTTTACTGATCACATATTTTTCCACTCTTGAAACTTATTTGAGTCCTTCCACGAGTATGCTTTCTATTTTTACATATGCCATTTGGTCTCATTTCAATCCGTCTCCCGTGTCTTTAATAATTTAAGATATGTTTCCTCTAGGTTATTATCAAGTGATGCTATCAGCAGACGTTCTCAGAAGGTTAAATCGTCTGGCTTGTTTCTGTAATTTTTATTTATTTTTCTTGTCTTTGCTAGATTCTTCCCCTGTGTGTTTCAAGATTCCGTGTCTGTCATCTTCTCACACTCAGCAGGACTTTATTGCAGAATCCTGAGGTGTGCTGCTTTCAGAGTACAATGAGTGTGATTGTGTTTCCATCTTCCCTCTGTCTGTCTGTCCATCTGTCCATCCATCTGTCCCTCTTTTGACTCTGGATTTTACTATGTAGCCCAGGTAGGCCTTGGATTTGTAATCCTTCCACCTCTACCTCTGACTAATGGGATTCTAGGTGTATGTCATCATATCTGGTTTTATTATTGTTTCCGAGGGGGCAGAATCAAGACACACATGCTAGCTTTTGTAAACATCTTAAGAATATGCCGGATCTTCTCATGTCAGTGTGAATGTCTTCTTACCTTTTCTTATATTTTCTATGCACTTATCTTTGTTGTATGCGAGCATTTTCTTTAGCTTCATCTTTCAGGGCTGTGTATAATTTATCCATTAGACTTTAATTTCGAGGATCACCTTTCTTGGCCACTTTTTATTCTTCCTTACCCTGTATTTTCTTTTCCCTAAGCATGTAGCACTTTAGAGGTCCTGGTCAGAATCTTTTTTTTAATGTCTACCATTTTTTCTATATTCTTTGTTTACATTCCAAATGATTTTCCCTTTCCCAGTTCCCCCCCTCCCCATAAGTCCCATAAGCCTTCTTCTTTCCACCCATTCCCCAATCAACCCCCTTCCACTTCTCTGTCCAGTTAATCCCCTACATTGCTGCATCAAGCCTTTCCAGGACCAGGGCCCTCCCCTTCCTTCTTCTTGGGAATCATTTGATATGTGAGTTGTGGCTTGGGTATTTTGAGCTTCTGAGCTAATATCCACTTATCAGTGACTGCATTCCATGTGTATTCTTTTGTGAATGAGTTACCTTACTTAGGATGATATTTTCCAGTTCCAACCATTTGCCTAAGAATTTCATGAATTCATTGTCTTTAATTGCTGTGTAGTATTCCATTGTGTAAATATACCACATTTTCTGTATCCATTTCTCCATTGAGGGACATCTGGGTTCTTTCCAGCTTCTGGCTATTATAAATAAGGCTGCTATGAACATAGTGGAGTATGTGTCCTTATTGCATGCCAGGGAATCCTCTGAGAATATGCCCAGGAGTGGTATAGCATGGTCCTCTGGAAGTGTCATACCCAGTTTTCTGAGGAACCACCAGACTGATTTCCAGAGTGGTTGTACCAACTTGCATTCCAAACAGCAGTGGAGGAGTGTTCCTCTTTCTCCACATCCTGGCCAACACCTGCTGTCTCTCGAGTTTTTAATCTTAGCCTTTCTGACTGGTGTGAGGTGACAGAATCTTTTTAATATATATTTTTGGTAGTCATAGAATTACATCATTTCCCTTGCTCCAGCTACACAGCCCTTATCAGCAGAGCTAGCACAGTCCTTCCAGGAGCTCAGCATCATGCCATCACCTTCCTGTTCCTGCCTAGCCCCTCCTTCCCCTTCTGCCCTTCTCTCAGGAAGAGCCTCACCATGTAGCTCAGGCAGCCGTTGAACTCACAACCCTCCTGCTGTAAGGTCACAAGCATGTGTCTCATACTTGATCCTTTTAAATTTTGATTAGAGGGCCATGCTTACTTTATTTTATATACTTTATATGACTCATATTTTTAGATTATTTTAATTTTCTGAAAAGAAGGCTAATAAATCTTATATCTTATTATATAGACAGTGTTGAAAATTGAAAGGTGAAGCATCTGAGATTGGGATAAATCTCGGCAGACACAGAAACTAGTAAAAGAACATTGACCTTGGACTCAGGCCTTTTATGCTATAGGACTCTGCTGGTACGAGCCAGTTATTAGAAGAATGGTAGGTAACATTTTGGGCAAAAAACAAAGGACAGAAGGGAGAAATAATAGTCATATGAAAGAGTAACCATAAAACCACAGAAGACATTAAAAGCAAGAACATCAAGGCTGACATTGAACGGGCAACAGGTTGGAGGGGTGAGTCCAACATCACTTCCATGAAGGCATTATGAAATGATGGAAAAAGAGGAACCCTGACCTCTAGAAGACTTGCACAGATCACACTATTAGAGGAGAATATTCCATTTTTGGTTTGTCTGAAGATCCATAATTGCATCCTTAAGCTGACAAAATGTCCAATAGATGCCACAGAAAGAAAATAAGCAAAGTTTAAAAGTCCGGAAAGCCATAATCTAAGTTTTGTCCAGGTGTTAGGAGTTGATGTCACAACATCATATACCAAATTATACTGTACTAAGTCAAGCTATTGCATCATGTACAGATGCAATTTTAAATGAAGGTATTGAGTCAACCATATTCTAAACCTTTGATTCTGTAAGAGCAAAGAAAAATATATACTCTATAGATAAATTAGTCCAGAGATAAAAGAAAATTCCCCGAGAATGAAACAAGACAACGAGCTACTTAAAAGACAATGTCAAAAGTAGTTCATGTCATCTAAAAACTGTTTACATTTTAAAAAGCTAAGCAGAAAAAAATCACTGGCTTTGGGAGAAATAATCAGAATCATAGAAGAAAAAGGAGTGAGAATTTCTTAAAATAATACAAAGGGAATTTTTCCCACATTCACATTAAAGGATCATTTTGAAAAAAATATTTAAGACATATAGTTTTCTATGTTGTTTGTAGTTGAATATATAGTCAACACTGGTGATTCTCAAAAGTCATTACCTAACCAAATGATGGAAGGAATTCACTTTAGACAATATAACAAATAAACAGATACTTCAATTTTTTCAAAGGATCTGATAAAGTCACAGATCCACACCTCAGTCAAGCTTGTGAAGTATGACATGTGAAGTTATTTGAATAATGGTGAAAAGAAACAAATCTTGCTGTGTTGTCTTGGGTTGCCTAGAACTCATCCTACACTCCAGGCTGGCCTCGAACCTGCTATAGTCACCCAGCCTCTGTTTTCTAAATGCTGAGATTAGAGATACTTACCACTATGGCTCACCAACAAATACACGTTTAAGAGAAACTGAATACAAACCAGATGATACCTAATTGAAACAACTGAAAAATTATCTTAAAACTTAGTAAGCAACAGATTTTAGATTGACAATCAAGAATACATGAACTAATTTACAGATTAAATTTTAATATATGATATGTAATATATATATAGTTATACATGAAATAGGCTAAATATATGCTTAATATATAATAAAAATATAATATTTACAACAAAGATTAAAAAGATAAAGATACAGTACTTAAAAGAAAATTTAGAAGAAGAAATAGTATTTTAGTGGCCTAAAGGATCAGAGGATGCACAGAAAAAAAATCTCTCTAGTCTTGTTATCGAAGTGCTGATCTGAAATATTTTCTCTAAATATTTGATGTCTAAGAATAAATCGAAGCACATTCTATGAGCCTGATGATGATTGGTTCCTGTAAAACCATCCTTAAGACAATGCTTCTACAGAGAGTAAATACATCCATTTTAATATTTTGTTGGTAGAGGGTAAGTTCTTTAAAAAAATAACCCTTTAATTGAATTTCTTTTTTACTATTTCATTCATATACTGAGTAAATTCTGATTACTGTAACCACCCAGCCTCTCTAATCCCCTACTCATCCCCATCCGACAAGCTCTTTCCTAATTCATACTTATAAAACAAGAACTACAGGGACAAAAATGGAGAAGAAACTGAAGACAGAGCCTTGAATGGCTGTCCTCTGAGAGGTTCTACCAGCCCCTGACAAGACAGAAGCAGATCCACTCAACCATTGGACTAAAGTTGGGGACCCCAATGACTGAATTAGGGGAAAGATTGAAGAAGCTGAAGGGGAGGGTAACCCCATAGGAAGACCAGTACTCTCAACTAACGTGGACCCCAGGATGCTCCCAGAGACTGAGCCACCAACCAGGCAGAATACACAGACTGGTCCGAGACCCGTGGCACAGGACTGCCAGGTCTGGCCTCAGTGGGAGAAGATGCACCTGATCTTGGAGAGACTTGAGGCTCCAGGGAAGGGGGAGGCCTAGTGTGGGAGAAACACTTTCTGAGAGGCTAGGGGGAGGAGGAGTGGGAAGAGGAACTGTGAGAGAGGAGAGGGTTAAAAAACACAACAAAACCAAAACAACAGACCCCACTGGGTTTTACCAGGATTGTCTGTATATGAGTATGGCTTTGGAATTGATCACTGGTAGCTGGTGGGCTCCTTAGTAGGTGAATGAATGAAAATGACCCCTTCCCCAGAATCCATCATAGGCTGGTTTAAAAGGTAGCAGCTGGAGGGCTCCATGAGGCATTCCCAGTTCATGACCCACTGCCAACAACCCCAATGCATGTAGCTTCTGGAATCACACATTGAATTGACCTTGCCCAGGAAACAACACTTTACAGGTTTTTCTCCCGGTCTTCTGGCTCTTATGTTCTTTCCAACCCCTAGAAAAGGGTACATTTATGAACAAGGGGGACAGACAGAAGGCCACCTTCAGAGACTAGGTTGTATGGTTAGGGTTTCAATGAATTTTATCAGTCCAGTCGTTATTTTATCTGGGAAATCAAAGCTATGGTTTTATTTCAGTTTCAAAGCTTTAGAAAATACTATTTTTATAACACAGGACACTTTCTTATTCATATACTCAAAATGCATTTGTTTTACAGAGCAAGGAACATCCTGTGCTATGGGTTGAATCCTTTTATCGCCCCTCAATCATTCATATGTTGAAGCCAAATCCTCCAACTAAACCTCCCATGCTAGAACAGGTCCACTGGGATCAGCATCCCTTTAAGGTAAGACAACAGAGAGTTTTAAAGATGGTAAGGAGATGCCCTCGTTCACCCTAGGAAGGGAACCCTCCCAGCCCCTCCCAGTTCGAGCACTGAGCACTGCACCTCCAGGTTTCAGAGGGGTGAGAAAATAAACTTGGGTTGTGTTGCTTACACACCCAACTATGATACTTCCTTATGGCAGCCCAAGAAGACAGAGCCATCTTATAGAAAAGGGAAGGGCATGTTCTTTAAAAAGTCTGGGTCATAAAAGTGAATAAAATCTGCATAAACATCACAGCTCAGTGGAAGCTAAAGCTTAGTAAATGCGGCACCTGTCGTCGTCGAGTAGAGCCTATAAGGACCAGGATGAGGAGGATTCTCGGGAGAACAGTGCTAGGCAGCTGATAGAGGTAATAAATGGATTGTAGGCTGCATGGTTATGGTGTCAAGATGTATTTATAAAGCTGGAATAACTTAATTAAAATCAATAATTATTTTGTTTGAAAATTCTCTTAAAAACCCCAGTGCCCAGTTGAACTCAGGACAATGCTATACAACAGGGCACTCACACTGATATTTCTAGCCTGTCCCTGAGAAAAAGAAAGTAACCACACCTGACCTTGTTAGCATGGCGTAGTCCACACACAACTGCTTCAGGAAGGCGCCTGAGGGCCTGTGGGGGGAAGACAGCTCCAACTCACGGTAGCCTCCTCTAACAGGAAGGGATCAGCCTCTAACAGATCAGCAAGCACCCTGGCTTCCCTGTGCCATCAGAGAAGTGAGTGACCAGCCATTTCAGACACCTGGGGACTCACTTCACATTTCTAGGTGCAGATTTAAATCAGACAGAAATTTAGCAGGGGCGACGATCCAGTTGGTTCTAAGTCCTTATAGTCACCTGACATTGCTGTTTTTAGGAAAGTACTGTTTCCCTCAGTAAGAAACTACAGTATACGTGTTGGAAAATACCCCCAGCCCGAGGGAGAATGAAAAAGCTATGTTTCTACAGAGTAACACTCACCCTTTATTCTATTCTAAATGTTTTCCTAAGTGGATAGATAGCTTATAAAAGCGGTAATCTTAGAATAAATGACATCATATCATAAAATGTTTGCCAGCATAGTTTAGACTGTGTTGTATCATGAGTATATTTTATATTATCAGACTGTCAACATTCCATTTTAAAGAAAACTTGCCCATGGATTGTTTCAGCCTTATGATTATTTCTTTAGGATGGACCATTACAACTAGAAATTTCAAATCAAAGACAGAAATATTGTTAAGGCTTTTGATAAAATCTTACTACATAGACATCAAGCCTAATTTATTCTACACTGAGCATCTCTGATATGAGATGACTTCCACTGCTCTGTATTTGGTTATCTAAGTCCCATTGCCTCAGTTGCCAGTAAGAAGAGAAATGTCCTTAAATGGCCTAGACATTTTACATTTTCTTTAACGAACTGAGATTACATGTCGTTTAAAAATTTTATTCCTGACATTGCCTTTCAAAAAGTAGTTTGTAAAAGTTTTAAGGCAAGTTATTAGCTTATTTTAAAATGCTTGATATTTTTTTCTTAATGTTCATCTTTAAATTGATAGAGAGCTGTAGGAATCAATTGGTAATGCAACAAAGTATGTAATAAGTACAGAAAATATTCTACATGATTTAATTTCTTAGCCATCACTGAATAGTCTTTAAAACAAAACAAAACAAATCCAAAACAAAAACAATATAACCAACCAACCAACCAACCAACCAACCAACCAACCAACCAACCAGGAATTACTTAAGGATCACAGAGTTCTATGTTTCTTCTATTTGCTTTTAATCTAGAACAGCCCTTACCTTTCTCTACCATGTCATGGACGTTTTAAAAGAGAGCAGATGAGTTTCTCAAAGAAGTGCTTCACATTCTGAACTTATGTTTCTGTGTAGTATGATTCAAATTTCATGCAGAAACCTTAAATTATGCAAGCAGCCGAGCCAAACGTCTTCCTTATGATCGCTGGGTCCAGCACCATCCTGAGAAATCCCTTTCACATAAAACCATATATGTATTCACCTCTGCTATCTCTTATTACATTCTTTCAGGAATTACACTTAAATTTGTAGTGAGTTATTTTGATGAAGTGTGTGAACAGATTGAGAATCCTAAGTATTTGAAGTGACTGCTTAGAAGTAAACTGTAAAGGATTAGTGTTGATGAGAAACTTTGTGTACAATGTTAACATGAATAAATATTGATCACAAACATAAATAATCTGAGGAGTATATCAAATATTTATGTTATTTTTCAGGCTTTGGATACTGTACCAATGGAAACTGTATTGGAGCCAGGGAAAGACCATGGGTGAGAATATAGAAATAATCATCTCCAATTTAATGTTAACATCTTATTCTATTTCCTTACTCCCTCTCAAAGAGCCATTAGCATTTTTCAAAATGGAAGAGACTGCAATTCAGAATCACAGAGAGTGATGGCTTTAAATACAGCTCATTAAAATAAAAACGAGGAGAGGAACGTGGATCATTATCGCTAAGCCCACTGCTCGAATCAAATGGGAGTTGGAGTAATCAGGCGGGGGTTTCCAATGCCACAGAGACCAACTCGGCCTCCCTGCTGATACATCAAGTGTGGTATTCTCTACACATTCATAACAGGGGCGCAGCTCTTCCTGTCAAGGCTTTCCTGATCATCATGTTTCAATTCAGCTAACTATAAAGGAGAATTTAATTATTCTTTTCTCATAAGACTGAATTTGTCTATGTGTTTTTAATGTCAGATTGGGTTTACCAAAGGACAGTAGCCAGTGATGGGGAATGCTTAAGAGAGAAAGCTTTGCAAGGTTTATAAGTAATGCGTGAGAAGCTGTGGTTTATAATTTCAATCATTCTGACTTCCAAACGTCTGCTCACCAAGGAACCACAATTATAAAGTGGTAACATGAAGCCTTTGTGAGAAGACTTTGTATAAGTTGATCTGGGAGTGCAAATTAATGCTATCCCTCCTTTGAAAATCAGTTGCATTTATTCAAGATAATACAGGTAACCAGTGATCCAGTGTTTTCTTCTTAGATGTTTACCAAAGATGTCTAAGGAGCCCTGCCCACCAAAAAACAGAAGCAAGAATGGTGCTAGCCCCCTTATTCATAATAGCTCCAAACTGGAAACAACTTTAATGTCATTTAATAGGGCAATGGATGAACTGTATAGCCACACAAAGAAATATTACACAATGATAATAAAGAAAAAGCCTCTATTTGCAACACATGAACTAATCTCCCATATATCCCGAATGATTTCATTTGCATGAAGTTTAAAATCTGGAAAGCTGCTTTTCAGCAAGAGAGACCAGGGTTGTATATCTGTAGGGATTGAGGTTCACTCAGAAAAGGCTTGAACAAACCGGCTGAGTGCCATCCGATCAGGAAATGGATGGTGATTATGCAGCTGTGTATACAATTAAGAATTAAGTTACTGCTTGTTTAAATTCGTATATGAACTCACCTTGCTGTATGTGTATCCTACTTTATAAGAGAGAAAAACAATCTGCTACTGATGGTTTTAGCTTAAGGAAAGTTGGAATGCATACATTCAAGCTCTCCATAATAAAACAAAATATTAGCTCTTAGGCACTCCAGCCTCTGTCCTTAGTGACTTCATAGCATCTCTCTGTCCTTCCCTCTACAGAGTTCTTTCAAGGATGTCTGTGATCTCTCTCTAACCTTGTCTTACTTCAAACATTGTCCTAGTCTTCCCCTGAAACAAGCTGTTCCAAGATCCCTGATATCATTGCTATTAAATTTGATGAACAATTTTTAGTGGTTTTATTTTATTTTATTTTTTATGACCTGTCTGGAGCATTTCATACTTTTGACCTCCTCTTCCTCCTTGAAAATCTTCCCCTTCGCTGCTTCCCTGATGCTGCCTTTCCTGTCTTTTCCTCCTGCCTGTCAGGTAATGGCCTGCTATGTTCCTTCGACGCTTTCTCCATCTCCTGGCTCCCGTCTGGCCTCAACTTCTCTTCACCTCCCACACAGTCCTTCCCCCCCATGCTGCCCACCTCCCTGTACTTCCATTAATTCCCGGAAGGTTTATTTCCAGCCTAGATGATTTGGTTGAAGCCCAGATCGATTTATCCAGCAGCCTATTAGCAGGTCTACTTTGATTTCCCACACACATCCAAAGTTTATATTATTGTGACCTCCCTCCCTACATCTTCTCCTCATGTATGTCCTACCTCAGAGAATGGTATCAACATTCACTCAGAAGACCTTGCCAAAGCTTTATTCATTATCCTTAGTCTATCCCCCGTGTCTTTACTTAGATACATCCTTGCTAGATGCTACCTTTACTGTTTCACACTGTTTTCTCTGTCTCTTTCTAGTCTCACTATACTATGGAGGTCAGGTTAACATCACTGCCTATGTAAATTACACTAAATCCTCCTAGGGTTTCCCCAGTTCCCACTCATTTCTTCCCTCCCTCCCCTCCAGTACCATATAGCCAGAGCAAACCTTCTATCTTAATTAAATTATTTCTTTGCAAATTCGATCATATTCTTTTTATATGAGTGCTTTTGATGCAAAGAGAATGGAGAATACTTTGCTTAGATTTCTAATGCATATATTTCACTCTTAGATGTGCTTTATTTTTAATTTTTTTTACCAGCATACAAAAGATTAATAATCATTATTGCTTTTAAGCAAAGTTGGTTTGTGTTGCTTCTCTTCTTCCCTTAAATCTACTTTCTGTGTCTGCGTTCCTGCATATGGCATATGTACTTTGGGCATTTGCATTTAAATATGAAATATCAGTACTGTATCACTTACAAAATACAGACGCGCCTTCTGTTACAGTTCAGTAGACTGTGAATTCATTAGCAAAGAGACTTCACAGGGAAGATTGAGTGGTTCAAGTGAGTTTACCCATAACATTCACTATTGACCGAGTTGTGTGGGAACCAAGGAAATGATCTATGTAGAAGAAACAATTATCATGTGTTCAACAACTCTATTTAGTTTTCTCTTCCCTCCCATCCTTCCTTCCTCCCTCCCATCCTTCCTTCCTTTCTTCCTTGCTAGGTGCTGGGCATTGAACCCAAGGCGCCATGCTTGCAAGGCAAACTCTACCACTGAACTGTATCCCCAACTTCTACATTTATTTTTTTATCCATTATTATTATGAAAATTAGTGTTAAAAACAGTGGTGATGGGGCTGGAGAGATGGCTTAGCAGTTAAGAGCACTAACTGCTCTTCTAGAGGTCCTGAGTTCAATTCCCAGCAACCGCAGGGTGACTCACAGCCATCTGTGATTGGGATCTGATGCCCTCTTCTGGTGTGTCGGAAGACACCAACAGTGTACTCGCAGACATAAAATAAAAAAATAAATCTTAAAAGAAAAACAAGACAAAACTGGTGAATATTAGATGTAGAGCTCATTCAGTGCATGATGCTGGGAGAGACGGAATGAAGACATAGAACAAAATCATGGATGTCTCCAATTATTGGTGGTCTACATGGGTAGGAAAGAGTTAACAGCAACCCCAGAGTTCTTCTCTGTAGCTGGAGATGATTGGCCTCAACAGTCTCCTTGTAAATATGCTAACAGTATTTGCTGGAGGAAAGATACCAGAGCCCCCATTTAAAATGATAGGCTTTGGCAGGTCTGGTATGTTCTGTCTAGACTGTGTATTGTAAATAAACCTGCAGTGTATGCAGTTTATGAGACATGGCTGGCTGGAGGTTGGTAGGACTCATGTAACCATTTTCTGTCGAGCCAGAAAAAGTATAAAACTGGGAACCTCAAAATCAAAGTGGACTTTCTTTTTTTAAAGGAACATCATGTTTGCATGAACTGTTCAGAACTCAGCTGTTAATTGTGAGACCCAAACACATCCTAACATAAAAGGGATGGTCAGTGCCAACCCTGAGTCTGGCTCCATCTCAGAGACTGCCTCGTCTGCATTAGATTCTTGTGGGTACCCTATATTCATCGGTACAGAATAGGGGTGGACAACGTGGGTGGAGCTCATGAGTTTACTTTGCGCTTTTAACTCTTCGATCAACACAGTTAAACATACACAAGAAATAAGAAGCTGATAAATAATAAAACCAGACACACTAAAACTAATAGAAAAGAAACTGGGGAAGACCCTTGAAGACATCGGCTCAGGGGAAAAATTCCTGAACAGAACACCAATTGCTTATGCTCTAAGAACAAGAATAGACAAATGGGACCTCATAAAACTACAAAGTTTCTGTAAGGCAAAAGACACTGTCAAAAGGACAAATCGGCAACCAACAAATTGGGAAAAAATCTTCACCAACCCCACATCAGACAGAGGGCTAATTTCCAATGTATACAAAGAACTCAAGAGGTTAGACCCCAGAAAACCAAATAACCCTATCCAAAAATGGGGTACAGAGCTAAACAGAGACTTTTCACCTGAAGAAATTCGGATGGCTGAGAAACACCTTAAAAAATGTTCAACATCACTAGTCATTAGAGAAATGCAAATTAAAACAACCCTGAGATTTCACCTCACACCAGTCAGAATGGCTAAGATTAAAAACTCAGAAGACATCAGGTGTTGGCGAGGATGTGGAGAAAGAGGAACACTCCTCCACTGCTGGTGGGAATGCAAGCTGGTACAACCACTCTGGAAATCAGTCTGGCGGTTCCTCAGAAAACTGGACATGATACTTCCGGAGGACCCAGCCATACCACTCCTGGGAAGATACCCAGAAGATTCCCCAGCATGCAATAAGGATACATGCTCCACTATGTTCATAGCAGCCTTATATATAATAGCCGGAAGCTGGAAAGAACCCAGATGTCCCTCAACAGAGGAATGGATACAAAAAATGTGGTATATATACACAATGGAGTACTATTCAGCCATTAGAAACAATGAATTCATGAAATTCTTAGAGAAATGGATGGAGCTGGAGAACTTCATACTAAGTGAGGTGACCCAGTCTCAAAAGAATACCCATGGTATACAGTCACTGATAAGTGGATATTAGCCTAGAAGCTTGGAACACCAAAGACATAAATCACATATCAAGTGATGTCTCACAAGAAGAAAGGAGTGGACACTGGTGCTAGAATGGACCAAAACATCATTGTGGGAGAGTACAAGAACAGTAAGGTGGGAAGGGGGTGGATGAGAGGGGGAGGGAAAAGGACATGTGGGACCTTTGGGGGTGGGGAACCAGAAAAAGGGAAATGAATTGTAAATATAGAATATATCCAATAAAAAAATGCAAAAAGAAAGAAAGAAAGAAAAAGAAGCTGATAAATAAGTAGATCACACATAGAATAGTTTTTAAAGGCAGTGTTGTAGAAATTTACTTAATAGTTAGAAATAAATTGATTCCTGCCTAAGATTATATATTAAAATAAAAATAAATATAACACGAAGTATAACCAAACACCAGAAAAACGATTGAGACAGGAGAGATAGACAACAGGAGGGAATGTGTTTACGGCACTTTTGAGGGAGATGTGTTCAGCAGCATACCAAGGGTTAAAATTTTCTGAGGGAAAAAAAAAGCATGGGAAAAGGATAAAAGTAAATGTCAAATGTTGAAATACAAAAAGTGGTAATGAATGCATGCATAACTGAGTTACAAATCAAGGGAAACTAAAATAAAGGTTTCAAAAAGGAAACAGGATTTTTCTGTGTGCTACCCTGGCGACAGTTCGAGAGAATGAGAAATCCCACAAACATGAACAAGTTTCTTCATGTCAGCCACCCTTGCGCTCTCTTCAAGAGGGGAGAGAATGTGGCAGTCATGCACAAGGGAACATGCTATCTAGAGCTTACTGCCTCTTTGAGATCTAGAACTCTCCAGACCCAGCACTGGGCCCCTTCCTTCAGCCTTCCTCAACAGGCATGCTCGGGCCTCTAGGAGCCTTGGTAGTGATGTTTTCAGGAGTCAGTTGCCTTTTCTTTATGCTCTTGTTACCCACCTACTCCTGCCTGCCCACAAACACACTTTCACAAATTCCAGTAACGCTGGAAGCTGTGCATCCTGTCCCATCGCAAGAGTTGCCCCCGATAAGTAACTTGCTTTTTCAGTTCAATCACAGGGTCTGCATCCCAGAGTGCCGAAACCACAGAACACAGTATACTTTTTGCAAGTCAATACTTAAAGGATATTTGACACGCATTTCATTAGAATTGATGTTATTGACGTCAGCAGAAATAGTTACAGTTTTATGTAGAAATATTTGAAAGCGTTATTTATACTTGAAAAAGTGAAAATAAAATTCCCGACAAAGGATCGGGTCAATTATTCACAAAAAGCACTTAAGTGGTCTCAAGTTGAAGGATGTGGGAAGTTATTTATTACAGCAAGAATTACAAGTGGCAGGTGCACTTGCTCAAATATAAGGAGATGCAAAAGACAGAATATGTAAGTATGAAGATGTATTTCATTTTTCTTTATGCTTCTAAACTTTTTGCAATAAGTGTTTTACAGTAAAAGTATTAATTCACAAGGACCTTATTAAAGATAAAAACTATCAACCTATAATCAATTATTAACCTTGTCTGTGTTGATATTATGAGTCAGACTGCATCTTCTTTACTCTCCTGAGTTGTTCAACTGTTCTGAAACGGAAACCAGTAATTTTAGAATTTTAGAAAAGCAGTGGAAACCAATCTAGTAGAAAAAGGACAATCTTATGAAAAATGAGCATTGCGTATTCGTGTTGACAATATCCCTATATATACATTATGCTCTGTACAAAGTCAAGGGTGGACTGGCCCTGGGACTTGCGGCACAGTTCACACCCTCAGCTCACCATCCTCCTGCTTCTGCCTCTTAGCACTGGGATTACAGGCACCAACCAAGAGGCCTGGTCTTAAACGTGTATGTTTTCCCTGCTTTTAATTAGCATATAAAACGAGTAGTTTCATTATAGATTTTATTTTTTTAAAAAAGATTTATTTATTTGTTTTATGTATATGGACACACTATAGCTGTCTTCAGACACACCAGAAGAGGGTATTGGATCTCATTACAGATGGTTGTGAGCCACCATATGGTTGCTGGGACTTGAACTCGGGACCTCTGGAAGAGCAAACAGTGCACTTAACCGCTGAGCCATCTCTCCCGCCCTCATTATATATTTTCATGCGTCATTCATTTTTCTTGATTCTACTCCATTCCCATCTTTCCTATGCCCCTTCCAACCATGTATATTTTACTCTCATTATTATCCAACTCATTTCCTGTCATATGTGTTCTACTATCTCGTTCCTTCAGCACCTCCATTCTTCTCTCATGGTTGTTTTCTATTTTTTATGATCTATATCATATATATATATTCATGTATGTGCATATAAGTAATACATGCACACGCAAATATAACTACATCACTATATATACATATATGTGTATTTATGTATATATGATAGACATTTGAAAAAGCACATGCCATGTTTGTCTTTATGAGCCTGATCATTCAGGGAACCCTCTGTTTGTGCTAGTCATGCTCAAGGAAGAGGAAGAAACAAAAGAAAGTAATTAGATTCAGCAATCTCTCTCTCTCTCTCTCTCTCTCTCTCTCTCTCTCTCTCTCTCTCTCTCTCTCTCTCTCTCTCTCCTGTCTAGTGAAAGGGGATGAAATCCAGGTGATAAAGGGTGGGAAAAAGGAGAACCCACAATGTAGCAAATACCAGCTACAGCAATCCTATTATTTCTTCTCTTTGGAGAAGTCTCCAACCTGACTTCCACACAGTAGCTACCCCCGTTTTACCCTCCCAGCAGTGAGTCAGTCAGGGCCCCTCCCTCCCACACCCTCCTCAGCATTTGGTGCCCTCTCTGCTCCAGTCTTTCGTCCAGTCGTGGATTGGCACCTTTTCTTTTTAGTATTTAATTTATGCAATTCTCTGTATGTGCTCCACCTTACCTCCTGACTGAAGTATAAACCAGCGAAGGAGTTCATCCATTTTGTTAGCTGTCTGTTCAGCCTGCTGGGCAGAAGATTTATAATTGCATCTTTTCCTGTTTATCCATCTTGAAGCTATTTTCTGTGCTTTTGGGTTCCTATTCAGAGCATTGTTGCCCACGTCTATATTTTGAAGTGTTCTCTGGCAGCAGTTTCGGTTTCTCGGGTTTTAGTTTAACGTCTTTGATCCATTTTGATTTGACTTTTGCGAAGAGGGAGATAATGCTATTCCTCTACAGGTCAGGATCCAGATTTTGCAGGAAGCATTTGTCAAGCACTGTCCTCTCCTGACATGTGTATACTTTGACATTTTTTGCCAAATATTAAGTGACCAAGGATTTATTTCTGGGCCCTCTTTGCTTTTTCATTGGTCCAAGTGATGATTCTTACTCAGTATACCACACTAGCTTAATTTGAAGCCAGGTAGTCTGACAGCACTGACATAGGATAACTTTGATTACCTGTGGTAGTTTATATTTGCACATGAGCTGTAGGATTGTTTTTCTTTTCCCTCTTTTGTGCAGAATGCCACTAGAATACAGCTGGGGAGGGATTACATTAATCTAGATAATTTTTGATAATATAGCAATTTCATAATAGCATTCCACCCATGTAGAAGCATAGAATTCCTTTTTGTTGTCTAGTATCTTTGTCTATTCCATTTCCTTCCTGTTTTCAAAAATAGTTTTCATTTTATTTTTATTTTATACGTATGCATGTTTTGCCCTCATACATGGCTGTGCACCACACCCATGTGGTGCCTTAGAGGCAAGGAGAGTCAGAGTCCTTAGATCTGGAGACGAAGATGGCTGTGAGCCACCACGTGGGTTCTGGAAATCAAAACCAGGCCCACTGGAAGACAACTTACTGCTCTTAACCACTGAAGCATCTCTCCAGCCCCCAATTGCTTTTTTTTTTCCAGTACCTTCAAGTGTTCTTTGTTTATTTGTATTAAGTTAATTTGTAGGTACATTTTTTTTTTTTTAGTGACTGAGAATGAAATATTTTCCTAATTTCTTTCCTAGAAAGTTGGTATTTTTAAAAGGTACAGATTTTTCCAAATTTATTTTGTATTTTGTAACTATACTGGAAAGTGTTTATCAGATTTAATAGTTTCCTGGTGGAGTCTATATGATCGATTGTTTTTGATGCACATTGGGTCTCATTATGCAGTCCTGGTTTGCCTGGAACTGTTTATGTAGACCAGTCTGGCCTCAGACTTTCATGGAGGAGGCACCAGTCTCTGCCTTTCAAGTACTGGGATTAAAAGCATGGGTGACCACACCCAGCTCTCCGTAGGGCTAGAGTCACATTGTTTGCAAGTAGGGAGACTTTCATCTTTTCCTGCTTGTATCTTTTTAAAAATAATCTTCTCTTGTCTAGTTTTCTGTGCTGTTCAGGCTGTAGTGCAGTCACTGCTCACAGGGAGGGTCATACCATTGAGTAACACGGGAGATTTGTACTGATTCATTTCTAACTTGCTTGGCCCACTCGTCCATAGGCAATCCAGAATAGGGTTCAAACTAGCCTCTGGATCCCCCCTTTAGAGTAGATGAGGCAATAATTGTGCACTAGCCTGTTCAGGGACATGATAAAAATTATGAAAGAAAACACAGGAGAAGGTCTTTACAGGCTTGAATTATACAAAGAGTTTTTTTTTGTTTTTTGTTTTTGTTTTTGTTTTTGTTTTTGTTTTTGTTTTCGAGACAGGGTTTATCTGTGTAGCCCTGGCTGTCCTGGAACTCACTTTGTAGACCAGGCTGGCCTCGAACCCAGAAATTCACCTGCCTCTGCCTCCCAAGTGCTGGGACTACAGGCGAGCGCCACCACTGCCTGGCGACAAAGAGGTTTTAAGATAGCAAAAACATGATTCGCAATAGACAAAGAGTGACAAACTGATATTTATTGAGAAAAAAGATCTGTAAAAAAATACTATTAAGAAAATTAAAATACAAACCTTGCATAGGAGAGATATTTGTAGAGTACACATCTGACAAGGACTCATAATACGAACACATAGAAAACTCTCTGATGCCAGGGTTGGTGGCATAGACCTTTAATCCCAGCACTCCAGAGGCAGAGGCAGGTGGATCCTTGTGAGTTCTTAACCAGCTTGGTCTGTGGTGTGAGTTCTAGGAGAGTTAGAGCTATGTAGAAAGATTCTGAATATCCTTCTAAAGTCTCAGAAATACATAAAAGTAGATTTTACTCTAAGTTAAAGTTTAAAGAATTAAAATTATAAGAGAGAAAGATCAAAAGATAAAGGTTGAGAGATAACAATTTTTGAATCTGAAAAAAAAATAAAGCTTTACAAAATGTTGTTTTTGTGATAACGTTAATTAAAGTTGTCCATATTGTCTCAGGCTAATTGGATAAAAATCTGATATTTACTTTTAAATCCCGCAACTTTTAAAACCCCACAAACCCATAAGAAAATAAATAAAGGCACTACATGTGGAACTTAATGTTTAATTGTTCAAGACATTAGTTATCTCCAAGACTATGATTCCTCTCCTCATTTTCTTTCTGAGGCTCTCCTCAACTGCTCCAGTGCTTCTCTGTGACTGCCTGAGATGACACTGAAGACTGAGAACAATTACCACAGGGTTCTTCAGGTACTAGGTTGCAGATAACCTAATGGAGGGCTTTGAGATGACAGCCTAACAAACGAGGCACAGACATTGCTCATACGGATCCTCAATACAAATCCAGAGCCCATCACTAACCTCTTGTTTCTCTAATGGAGCTTCGGTTGGGATCTAAGTAAGCTGGTCATCGGGACAACCTTCTGGAACTTTGTCTCAGTCTAGCTGGTGATAGAACCTGGAACTCTCATCACGGTCCTGGGTCATCTTTCTCGAGTAGTGGTAATCTTACCAAAGCTTCTGCGAAGAGCCAAAGCTCAAAGCATCCAAAACAAACATCCCTAGCAGAAACGACAGAATCCTTCTTACCCTTTGTTTTTGAGACTGGTAACTGGGTGCTTAATAAGCTAGAAGTAACCATAACCTGAGCTGGCAGATGCACAGTCATGTCTTGTGGTAATAGCCTGAGGCCTTTTGTGAGTGCAGAGCCATCTATTGGAGTTCTGCATCTGGCACTCAGAATAATGCATCAGCTCCAATTTCCACTTTCACTTTCTCTAAGTACAGCAAAAATTTAAAGTCGTTGCAGTGCATACAAAGTGTAACAATCCCTCTTGACTTTTACACTGATTTTTAGAGCCTTAAAAATTTTTATAGCCTTTTATAGTTCTATTTTCCACATCAAATTTGATAGTGATTTTTTTTACTATCCTCCTCATAGTGTTTATATTAATAGTTCCAATGGTCCTCCTGTTTTGATGACATCTTTAAGCAAAATCACAGAATAAACAGGTTTAGACATGCACATAATTGACTCTTGACACACATAGACCAGAGGGGGTGGGGCAGACTCCAGGTCTGGTCTAGAAATAGCTTGCTAACCTGGTCATGATTCACTAGGATTCACAGAGAGGCTGGAGTGTTACTTAATCCCATGACTGAAATGAATGCAGGTCTTTGAACCAACTAGAAGATTTGTCACGGACCGTACACATATGCTTAGGTACGTTTTGACAAGTGAAGTGTGTGATATACACACCAGGCTGAACCACACGAACACAGGAACAAGGTCTAGATCTTCATCCAACAACAAAACAACAGCTACTGCTATGAGGAGGCAGGGCTGGATTTGTACTGAGTGCCAGTAGCAGTGAAGCCAGACGGAATATAATTAAATTGGCAACACAATTTCTTCTTCTCCCTCTTCCCTCTGTCTAGGATTTTGGTGCCTACTGTTTTTCTCACAGTCCCTTACAGGATTTTCTATGTATTCCAGCCTCCTCCCTGTGGCTGTCTCCTCCTGCTCTCAACTGAGGTTTATGCCCAGACCTCAGATCCACCATCCTTTCCTCATGAGTGCATGTTGTTCCTTCCCAAATAGACTCAAGACTCCAGTTCTGAAGGTCCTGCCGCTCAGAACAAGACAAGTTTGGGTCTGAGGTTTTCACTGCAAAACGGACTGAACCAACTCTCTTCACAGTTACTTATTTCGATTACTTCTATATTCCAAAGGGTTCTTTCTAAGACTTGTGTTATCCATGTCTATTCCCAAAGCTCTCTTCCAAAAGAGGAAGATTTCTGTCTTTTTAAACTCAGATTTTTAAAATTTTTAAAAACTTTTCTTCTAAGACCATCTGGCCAAACAAGCATCTGTCTCTTGGAGCTGTCGTCTCAAATGCACTGATAGGAACATAAACTATCCACGAGGGAGGAGCTGTGCCTTCCTATAGCCCTGGAGGAGAGGACGAATCTCACTCAGCTAAGAGCCAGATGAATTTATCCTGGCTTTAAGAGCCAACAAATAGCATGTGAGGAGCCTGGACTTTACACTACTTCCAACTGCAGCTTTCTATGTGGGAAAGTCTTTCCTGACAGTTGGTTATTGCTCCTTTAAAGTGACTATATATTTTTCTCTTTGACTCTTATAGCTAGCTAGAAAGATGGAGCTTCTAAGAAGCAGCCTGCTGGCGGTTATGTATACACAGGGAGAACACAGAGCTCATCCTATCTTAAGTATCCATTGAGTTTCTGGTGGCTGATAAAGCAAAGGCTGCGCTGAGTGCCCCAGGTGTATGATAGTTAACTTGAGAGCAGATGTCTAAGGACAAGAAAAATGTGCACACTGGAGCATATCTGTTAGTTCAAAGCTTAAAATCAGGGTAAAGAATGAGCCCAGGCTTCCAGGAATAACACAACATCTCTGCAGGCGTATCAACAGCCTGTCTCTGCTTGCCCAGTTTCCATAATCACTCAGCTCTCAAATCTGGATTAATGTCTTCAACAACTAATCATGTCCTGCTCACTAAGAATGCCCTTCACAAAATCCACCTGTTTCCTATGTCTTCATCTTGTTGGTCATTTCAGGTGCATTTGTCATTATATCACAGTCTCCATATTTCTTTTTTGAGACTGGGACTCATGTATCCCAGGCTAGTCTTGAACTTGCAATGTAGGCACATACATAGTGTCTGATGGTCAGATGCACACCGTCATGCCCTGTTTTGATGTGGTACAGGAAATACACAAACCAAGTCTTGGTGTATCCAGGGCAAGCACCATGTTAACTGGGCTACATTCTAGGCCATAACCTCCATTTCAACACACTTTGACTCCTAGAGTCTTGTAGTCTCAGATCCATGACTCCTTCCCAGTCTCCTTTACTAGATGATTCTTTGAAACTTTGGGGGTGCCCCCATGCTCAATCCTTGGTGTTCTTCCATTGAGGACTATCTGTCTACCTTTTTGGACTTCTACTATCATCTTGGATGAAGCCATTTGATCCTAAAGTTGTAAATACCATCTCCATGGTAACATTTTCCATTTCTGATTCTATAGCCCTAATGTTTCATCTGAGCTTCAGAGTTTCTCTAATAGGCATTGATGTCTAATAGATATTAATGGATGGCTAAAACAATCTCTTATTGTATTCTAGTATAGGTTTTGAGTTTTTCTTTCTCATTGTCCAAAGTGTGTTTCACTTAGCCCAGCCCACTTAATCTCCATGGAGTCAGGTACCAATCTAAAAGGACTCATTCTCCTTCCTTCCTTCCTTCCTTCCTTCTTTCCTTCCTTCCTTCCTTCCTTCCTTCCTTCCTTCCTTCCTTTTTCCTTCCTTCTTTCCTTCCTTCCTTCCTTCTTTCCCCTACTTCCCTCCCCTCTCCTCCCCCCTCTCCCTTTCTTTTTCTTTCTCAGCCCATCTGCAAGTCCTACTGGCCTTACCTCTGAAATAACATGTTTAAATCTTATCCCAAACTACAATCTCCTCTCCTGACCTATACAGCCTCTCTACACACTTCAAAAGCACAACTCCCCACCTCTCATGGTTTTTTATCACCCTTAAAATCAGATCCAGTCTTCTCCGTGGCCCAACACGGAGCCGCTGCGTTGGCTTCTATCACCCTCTGACCTTGTCTTGCCTTGATTTCTCATAGCTCAGTCCAGTCTGTCAGGCTCTGGAAGCCGCCAAGTTTTGCCCCTGCCTCAGGGCCTTTGCAGTTGCTTCTTTGGCTTGCAGGCTCTGCTCAAGACTGTCACACGCCTAGCTCTTTATTTTTAATTGAGCTCACGCTAAAATGTTAAGCTTTCTGAGAGGACGTTCCTGCTTGACTAAGTCCCCAGATGCGACCCTTTTTATATTTTTGTCTATGTACACATAACATTTCTGTATTACCGTGCTTGTTTTCTTATCATGTCTGTAGTGGGAGATCTGAACCGTAGCACAGCAAACCAGGCCATCTTTAATTATTTCCCCCAGCACATCTCCAGAGTCTTGGTGCATAGCAGATATTCAATGGATTTTTGTTTAATGGATAATTATGATTTACAAATAGACATGGGGTAGAAGAAGAGATCAGAGTAACCCTCAAACTTGTAAATACAAAACAACATGAAGTTTGAAGTGTATATGAAATGGTTTTTAAATTTTAGACCTCTTACAGTATGGAAGTTTATCTCAGGAAGAAAAAGTTATCAGTGAGTGGTCTTTTGTTTAAGTCGGGTTCTGCCATGGGTTCTGACAGTGGTTCTCAAAGTTGCTCTTTCCTTAGAATCTCCCAGAGTGGTTGACTCCCACCCCAGAGATGCTGATATCATTAATGCTGTCTATGTCTTGGGTGTCAAAGTTTTAATAGCTTTCCAGGTGACTCTATTATGCATACAGTACTCTTGTTTCCTACCTAGTCTAAGTCTCTTCTGGCAATTATACATTACATAATAAGAAATCACATTTGTTTCATGTCCTAGAGGATCCCTAGTGTCTCTTGTAGAGGATATTGTAGGGGTATTGGACCTCAGGAAATATAGACTTTCCAAATGCCCTGGAAATCGCCTTTCTAAGGACGGCGTACCATAGGCTTCCTTATTCAGTGTAGAGAATAGGGTAAGCTGAGACCTAATAACATCATAGCTGATCTTCAGCATCACCATCACCAATTGCATCAATCTCTCCAAAGCTGTGAAAGCGCTATGGAGAGATCCAGAAAGAGACTGGTGATGTTTCAAAAGCAATAAGAAGCTGAATACAGATTTGAGTTCAAAAGAAATGAAGGGGACATCTGTGAGTTCGTTCAAAGAATGGATCTAGTTATGCAGTGGGCTACGCCAGTAGATTAAAGAGTTCTTAGAGACATCACTTAAAACAGCAACATCTTTCTCAGTCTTCCTAATGCTGAGCCCCTATAAAAGTAACTTTTATTTGTCTGGTGTGATTGTTGTCTCTAACCTCAGTCTGCTAACCTAGACTTAGTCCTGGAAGCTCTTAGCCTTCGTGCCATCTCATCTAGGCCTAGAGTGTTTTCAGCTGCTGAGACTTACTGCTGAATAAGCTCACCCTTTCTTGTTCTTTCTGGTCTCTGACCGACTGGTTCAACTCTGCTGCTCTGGATCAAACTTCTCTCCAAGCTGACTGATTCAATCTGGCTTCTCTCAGCTTCTCTTGAATTGCTCTGCTTGGCCTCATACTAAACTTGGCAATATGTTCTAACCTTCTGACTCCTTCTCATTCTTTGGCTCACTCCATCTTCATCTGTGTCTAGCTTGCTCTGTCTCTGCAACCTCTACAACTGCCCCAGTAAAACTGACCTCTTTCCTCTTCCCCTCTGCCTCTGCACTGCTCTCTTAAGTGGCTTCCCTTTTCTCTCTCTTCTGTGAGAGCTGGGCATATCCTGTTCTGTCAAATCTTTCTCTGATTCAGCACTTTGTCTGCTACTCAAGTAGACATCATTTTCAAACCTGGGTGCTTCTTCCTACAAACCAACTTTACCTTCATTGCTTGGGATTAAAGGTATATACTAAGGGCATATCTATATTCCAGCCAGAGGGATTAAAAGTGTGTACTAAGGGTGAGCCACACCACAACTAGAAACAGGTTTTTCTAGTAAACACAATCTCAGGGGTCACGTGTGACCTAATAACCTGCAACACAACCTTTTAATACAGATCCTGCTGCTGTAGTGACCCTGACCCCAACTGTAAAATTATTTTTTGTTGCTACTTAATAATTGAATTTTGCTACTGATATGAATTGTAATGTAAATGTCTTTGGAGATAAAGGTTTGCCAGAGGGGTCACAATCCACATGTTGAGAACTACTGACTTAGAGGATCCTGGGTAGAAGGGAGGATTAACTGGTTGTAGTAGCTTCATGTGAACAGTGGCCTAGAAAATGGAGGCAAAATATTGGGATCCATACTTACCTCAGTAGATGAAGCTGTGAGTAGAGAGACCAGAGATACAGAGAAGTACAACAGTGGAGTAGAGAGACCAGAGAAGTACAACAGTGGAGGGGACAGGAACCAGCATATCAGCGCTTCAGACTGAAGTGCTGGCAGATTCAATAGGGAACATGAAGCAAAGGCCCTGATACCCAAGTTCACCCTGTGAGAATACCGGACAAAGGGGTATGTGGGACACTGGGCTCCCTAAAAAGGAAGGGCATGACATCATACTATTTCAGGACGGCTAGCGTATCCCCTAGGGATGAAAATGTGGTGGGACCTGAGGCTAATCACCACCCCTTCCTGAAATAAGAGTAGGCCAGTCCTACTAGATAGATCAATAAGATATCCCCTAAACCTAAGGCTCAGGGAACATTTTGGAAAAGGGAAAGATTGTAAGAGACAGAGAACCAGAATATCTGCTGAGAAGTTGTGTCTTTTAAGTAGGATGAGTGTCCTGAACCCATTAATTCTAAACAACACGGTTTCCTAATCAGGACCTAAAAACCTGACAACACCAGTTAACATGTCAACATGGATGGAGAAAGCTCGTGAGACACCCATACTCCTTGCCGCATACACACTCCTGGGTGAAGAGCCATAGGCAATTAATGAATGATGAGAGAGGGGGAGTTGGTCTATCCTGGGGATGAGTCCCCTAGTTGGTTGTCTGATACTAAGTGGTCAGTCCTAAACACACACACACACACACACACACACACACACACACACACTATCAAATGGACTTATCTGGTGTGTGTGTGTGTGTGTGTGTGTGTGTGTGAGAGAGAGAGAGAGAGAGAGAGAGAGAGAGAGAGAGAAGTAACTAAAGAAAAAGAGGCTATGAATTTCAGACAGGACATCATGAAAGCTGATATAGGATGGGTTTGAGGAAAAGGACAAAATGTAAATACAGCACACATAAACGCAAATAATGATGATGATGATGATGATGATGATGATGATGATGATGATGATGGTGATGATGATAGGGCCCAGTGCGGATATAGTGGTTCATATGATTAATTTCAGCAACTGTGATGCCGAGTCAAGAGTATTAATATGAGTTCAAGACCAGCCTGGGCTACAGAATAGGATCTTGTCCCCAAGAAAGAAAAGAGAATAGCTCCTGGTAACCAAAGAATTTCAAGAAACTGTTCATTATTTACGAGGGTTTTTGAGCAGCCTGTGTCTGTTCTTTCTCTGTGAAAGAAGAGCCCAGATCATTCTCTCGCTTGTCTTTTAATGGGAATGGCCTTCCAAATACCTAAAAAGAAAACAATGACACTCCTACACTCAACTTCCAAAGACAAAAAGTTATTATTTTGACACTTGAGAAGGTATTTACACAATTTCTCCAGAGAATGAATGCTTCCAAGGAGTGAGTTCTGCCTCTCCAAGCTTCGTGATCCATTGTTCCAGGACCAGCTTCTGTTTGGGTTTATGGAAATAGTGAATTGATACAACCCAGGCGCTGCTCTGGCTCCAGGGGATCGTGACTGTGCTGGCTTTGTTTAGGAGATTTCAAGCTGGGTGGCATTAAGCTCGTTCATCTCTTTCTGTGTATAGCTCTAGCTTGGTTTTCACTACCTAAATTAGCCCAACTATGACCTTGGTGAGTTTCTTTTTTACCTTTTTGTAAAAATGATTTATGAAACAAAATCTCTCCTAAGATTGTCATGCAGCAAAGAACATTTGCTGTGTTTGTGTGAGAGTGAGAGTGTGTGTGACTCTCTCTCTCTCTCTCTCTCTCTCTCTCTCTCTCTCTGTGTGTGTGTGTGTGTGTATGTGTGTGTGTGTGTGTGTGTGTGTGTGTGTGTACAGCAGAAAGAGAAGGGGTAACCGTGACGGGGGGGGGGTGACTTTCCAAATGAATGAGACATTTGAACACTGTTGACATACAGTAATATCTCAGGCACTCCAGCAAAAGGGCTTTTTCTAAATTACCTAAATTCTGCATGTGCTCTGAAAACTTGACTATAATTCTTGCAAAGCAACATACAAATTTTAAACATATGTGGATGAGCCCACCACACACATACGCAATGAAGATTTTTTTTTCCTTTGGAAGAGATCTGGATTTACACATGGTTGTCTTCATATTTCAAGGAACAGGTGCTGAAAACATCCTAGCTAACAGAGAAAAGTACCACAGATGAGGCTAAACAAGGAAGGGCCAAATAAATGAACAAGGTGTGTGTTTCCAGACTCGAGCTGGAGCAGCTAGGACTTGGTTGTGTGTTTGAGCTTATGTCATGGAGCTGGATAAGAAAACTAATGACCATGTAACCCCACTGGCTTCCTCATGTGAGGATTACACATGGACTCCACAGGGGCAGAATTTTGTGTTCCTCTCCAAGTGCACATTGACCAATGTCTCCAATGACGTTGTTATTAGCCACTGATTTTTTAAATTAAAAAAGGAATAAAGTGTTCTTTATAGAGCATGCAAATTTTCTTGGACTCCTTTCTGATAAGACATTTTTAGGACTACAGAAAGAGTATTAGAGTGCAGATCTTCTTAAACCAGTGCTGTTTCTCAAGGGATGTCCTGTCGGTTGTCTGACATTTGGCATTCTTAATCATCTTCTCATCACTAGTGGCCTTGAGGGTTCATGAAGTCACTATAGAGGGCAGGTAAGAGTCATACTCTCTGTCTTGTCTTTAGGTTTCTGTCTGTCTCCCTCCCCTCCCCTCTCTTTCTCCCTACTCCCAGAAGCTAGGATGCTGCATTCAACTGATTCCTAGTGGTTCCCCTGAGCTCCTTTTGAAGCTGGGATGAGTGGCCTGAAGGGAACAGAGGTTTGGGACTCCTTTGTAGCACTAGTGCTCACCAGAGCACTGGGTGGGGGCCATACCCCAGTCATCTCTCTTCTGCTATATGCTCCTGGGAGCCCAGGAGCCTGTACAGGTTCCTGGCTCATGTCTGTTTCCAAGGCATTTCCCCTGCTTTCCATTCAATCCTATGGCCCTACTGTTACTTTCCAATCAGTTCTCCTATTTGCTTAAGATAATACAGTCAGCTACTCTTGCTTGAAAAAAAAAACCTGACACATTTCCTCATTAATTGAGCAATAAATAGAATTAAGCCTGTACCTGGCAGTTGTATCCAAAAGCAAGAGAAAATAAAAAATTTACACATTATCTAATAAATGTGAACAACATCCAGATACTATTTATATTCTCCCAGTGGTGGTACAATTGAGAGTCTGGTGGTCTTTGAATCAGTGGGATGTGTGTTCAAACACCGACCTTACCATTTATAGACTATGTGACCTTGGGCAAGACACTTCATCTCTACTGGCTTCTTTTCTTTACTTATAGACAGGAATAAAAAAAATCACGCAGGTACATCCAAAGGATAATGTTAGATTATTTTTATCATGAAAGTGCTTTTACATATCAAGGCTCCATTTTTATCATTTCAGGCCAGCAAGTCCTCTCCTATGTTGTCTCCCTTCCTACATTATCCACATCCACAGTCTTTCTCTCTCTTCAGATAGAAACTAGGAGGGCACAATGCCTTTGGCTTTAAACTAGCATTAAACCAAACCTTAGATCATTGCTCTTATTGCAAGCAGTAGAACTGTAACTGTTGGAAGGATAGAAGCAGATGACTTTCTCATTTGTCAATCAAGAGTTAGGTTTGTATTTGACCCAACTGACTCCACTCTCCTACTGGTAGACCTGCAAATCCAGGCAAAGGGAGATGCCTAGCTCTGGGGTAGAGCACTGGGTCTGGCTCTCAGCATCAACTAAAACAGTGACAAGAACAAATCCCAGCTCATTTGCTTGGTGATCCTTCCAAGAGGCCCCTCAGACATGTTGGCTTCTGGCTGAAATTTTTGTCTGGCCTTGTTCTGGTAATGCCATGTAATATAAAATTGAAGACGTGCTTGTGGAGGGTTTTAGGCGGACCTCCTGTCATTAGATACGATGCTGGCATTGTTAAAGGGACGCTGAGAACAGGGGGATGACATGATGCTGGCCGAACAAGGCTCACAGCCATTGCTTTGGAGGATGTAGTGTGTTTCCTGGGTTGAGGTAATTTTTCCCCACAAAGAATAGGGGAAACTAGGGAGAGAGAGAAGCGATGCAATTGGGCCTCTTTCCCTGCTCTTCTCTGGGAACCTCTTGAGGAAAGAGGGAGACATCTCTCCTTGATTGCTCTGACTGTTCACACGGATCTGCCGCCTCTGCCATTCATGTTTAAATGTGAACACACACCGGAATCACCTCGGGGATATTTAAATGACTCTGGAGTCCAGGCCACGTCTCGGGTTAAGCAAATCAGCCTCAGAAGTTGGGACTCACCCACTGGCAAGGTGAGTCTGGTCTAATGGGCAAAAGGTCTAACTTTTGGAACTACTGGCCTACGCTTGCTCTCATGACCCATTTATTATAGTAAAGTCCACATACTGGAATCATCAAGAGTTCAGTCCCTCCCTCTCCCATCCTTTGTTTCTTCACTGAGTCCTGGAGCTCTTGAACCATGAACCCAATAGTAAAATCAGATCAAGATAGAGTCATTATAATATGTGTGTCTATTATGTTGTTACGAAACCAATTCTAGAGGACTAATAACTTAAAAAAAAATGGAACCCTTTTTCTTTTTCTGTGTGTACACAAGTACATGTGTGGTACATGCATAGTGTACATGCAGTTACATGTTCCTGTTTGTATGTAAAGGCCAGAGGAGAACTTTGAGTTGTCCTGTTATCTTTCTGTCATAATCCCTTGAGACAGATTTCTCACTGAGCCTAGAGGTAGGCTTGTGGCTAACAAGCCCCAGCAATCCTCCTGTTTCCTCTCCCATTATAGGTGTGTGTGTGTGTGTGTGTGTGTGTGTGTGTGTGTGTGTGTGTGAGAGAGAGAGAGAGAGAGAGAGAGAGAGAGAGAGAGAGAGAGAGAGAATCACGCCCAGATTTTGATGTGGGTTTTGAGTATTGAACTCAGGTCCCCGTGCTTGCAGGCATATTACTGACAGCCATCTCCCTAGCCTTGCCCAACCACGTCCATCATGTTTATGACAGAGAAGCACTTGCCTTTAACTTGAAGTCATTTTCTAGTGCATTTCTGTAAGGCATTCTTTCTAAAATGAAATATTCTATTCTTAGTGCCAGACCTTAAAAGAAGGTTTTTTTTTTTTGTTGTTGTTGTTTTTTAAACACTTAAGGCAATCCTTTTTCTCTCTTCTTTAAAGTACTGAAATGGTAAAACATAAGATTCTCAGGGCTCAGCGGTCAAGAACATTGGCTGCTGTTCCCGAGGACCTGGATTCAATTCCTAGCAGACCACATGACCACTCACAACTGTCTCTAACTCCAGCTCCAACAGGATCCAACATACTCACACAGACATGAATACAGGCAAAACCAGAATCAATAGTTGTAAAATAAAAATAAAGTGATCATATATAAAATTTAGATTCTTCTAAGTAAAGTATTACTTCCCAAATATCACTTCATTTGTGTGTACTTCTCTTTCTTTCTGGCTTTTGGAAATGAAAATGTTTCCAACGCCCGTGGTGTTTTAGCCACAGAGTACTGGAATAATAAGAGTGAGTGAGACCTGCCGAGCCTGCGCTCTATGCTTGCAGTCCTGCTTAGTTCTATAACTACATCCCGCCAGTCCATTCTCATGGCAACTGTTGCTGGGGTTATCCGAATCTGTTGAGAAGAAACTGAGGTTTGCAGAAGAGAATTCTCGGAGGTCGCGGGTCTGTTAAATAACCAGCGTGCCACTTACTTCCTAGAGGAGAACAAGAATGGATGGGAATGTGTTAAGCAGTTGTGTGCCTGAGTGGATCCTACCTCTTTCGCCGATGCCTCTCACTGTATCTCCATAACCACGAACGCACCAGGCGCTAAGTGTGACAAGATGCTCTACGGAAGGAAATGGACCAGGAGTCTTTTCTCCTAGCTCTCTGGCCCTGAGACGTCCTTGCCCTTGCTTTCTCTGTCATGATTCTCTCGACTGAAACGAGGGCAGCTCTGCCAGGACCCAGAACAAATGCTGCAGGAGGACGACCTTCATCCCCCCACCTCTCCCTTGATGTCCGGTTTCCAGAGAGAGAGGGATATGTCTAAGGCTAGTGCGTCTTTAGAAGGATGTGGAGGACAATGAAGCGGCAGGGTTTTGTAGCTACTGCATGACGACA
Organism: Apodemus agrarius; assembly: GCA_964023405.1. Classification (NCBI taxonomy): domain Eukaryota; kingdom Metazoa; phylum Chordata; class Mammalia; order Rodentia; family Muridae; genus Apodemus; species Apodemus agrarius. Next base: position 51,528,929 of record OZ030020.1, on the reverse strand, counting down.
CATAAAAGAGCTAAAATCTGGGGTCTGAGTGGTGGAGTGTTTGCCGAGCACACACGAGGCCGGCCTTGAGCCCCCGCTGGAAACTCACCACAGACACACAGGGATAAAGCTCTGCATGTGCAAGTCTAATGAGCTTTGAAGTTTTCTGCAACTTGAGCTAACATGAATGTTCAGGTCTTGATATCAGTGAATAGGGGTTTCCCCTTTAATATTTAATATAGAATTAGAAACATAGACACCTTAAATGAAGAAAATAAATCAGTTTTTAGTGAGGGAAATCTGTAAATATTTTGTGAATATCCTTATAATCACACACACACACACACACACACACACACACACACACACGCACCCTTCTGTCCTATCTATCTATCTATCTATCTATCTATCTACTATCTTTCTATCATCTATCTATCCATATATCTACATATATCTATATTTTGTTTCAAAACTAGAATCAGAGAGCAAAGCTGTTTATAATGTTATATTTAATGTCATCTTTTTTTTTTTACTTAGTGTTAAAACCTTAAATTAATTCCCTATTACACATTTAGACCATTTGCTAACTTCACTCTATAAGTCACACTGTAATGTATTTACAGATTTTTTTTTTTGTGGTCCCTGGCTAACTTAGAAGTGATAGGAGATCCACTACTCAGAGTGGCCAGAGTTTACTTGGTTAAAACATTCTGCAGAGATTGTAAATGGCATCTTTGCTTGCCACCAGAGGTTTCTAACTCCTACTGAGATTCTCAACTCTCCTATAGAGAATTTTTCCCTCCATGCTGCGTCCTTATCTCACCCCAAGATGTTCTGCCTTGATTGATCTGGGTGGAGCTCAGGAATCATTATTTTTAAAAGCTCCCCTGGGGCCCACAGTGTGCACCAAACTGCTGTTGGAATCAAGACTTCTCAAACATATGTACTGAGACTCTCTCAGCATTAGCTTTTGGACACTGAAGAGAGAACCAGATAATAGAGACTCTCAAAAATCCTGCAGTTATCTGTCTTAATCTGACAGCACCCAAGTATATTGCTCTGGTGACTTCTTAGTCACTTTTCATGGTGTATTTGGTCTTGAAAGCTGGATGTGAAGTGTATTTTTGTAACTGATGAGGTTTTAGAGAGATTTGAATGATTGCTTTAGAGCTAGTACTGAGGAAAGATTGAAAAGCAAACAAGGAGCTGCGATTTGTGGGAATCTGGAGTGTCTCAGGCTTTCCACTTAGACACAAAGCTACACCCCTCAGCATCAGACCTAAGATCTCAAGAACTCTAACTTTTCCTCTAGGCTTAGCTTCAAGTGGCCCCTCTAGACATTTCCAGAAATCCCACATTTGTATTTCTTCTCAGTACTGCTAGGGGTATACTTGGATTACTTAGATGTCTACTGAACTAGCTGGAACATCCAAACCTTAAAATTCTAATTGTCCATACGACTGTTGTTTGGAGTAGACCTTGTCCGTTGAGATTATTAGCCCTTCCTGGTTGCAGTGGGATAGAAACTGTTCTGTGTACCAAGGTTAGGGAAAAGTGATGCTTTATCCATCATTTTTCTAAGCTAGAGATTTCAAGCTAAGAAGGACTACTTGACATTCACTTATCTGTAGAAGAGTCAAGAGGCAAAGTATCCTGGACTATAAAATTCTGGGTTTACCGATACAGTGTTCAGTTCATACTTCCAGGGCTCCAGATGGGCAGAGTCCAGATCCCATGTTATACTCAAAATCCTCTCTAGAAATCTCAGTGAAGGCTAGATTCTTTTCTCCTTTGAGGATTTGCTTCTGGGAGCTCTTGATAACCCCTCTATTAGCAGGGCTCTTTAGATCTGCATAGTCTAAAAGAACTATTGAAGGGAAAAACAGGGGAAAATAAAATAGCTATCTATTCCAAGAGATAGGAGAATATGCTGTATCTTAACTCAGAAATTCCTTAAAGACAATATCATAAAGGGTCCCCGTGGAGTGATGGGCAAAGCCATGGGCCGGACATTAGGAACCAACTTCCCCATTGCAAATGCCCTCGCTGTGTAGCTGAAAGGAAGGGTCCTAGTTTGCCTGTCTGAGCTTCAGTTTCTCTGTAAGTAAAAATCGAAGCTGATACCCAGCTCATAGAGGTCCAAAGAGGACTAAGGATAATAATTTTATGGAAGTACTGTGTTCTGGAAAAGCAGGAGGATAATTATGGTGGTGTTTATTTACTCAATAAGGGATAAGTGACCTCTCAGGGCCCAGTAGGTCTCTAAGAAATCAATGATATCACACAGTACCCACTTTATCTCTAGAGTTGTAGGTTCAAACAACCCAAATGATGATAGGGTGGGTGAAAGGAGCCTATGGGATGCCTAGGAAGAAGTGGAAGATCAGAGGTTGCTGATTCTCCACTTAACTCAGCGGACTGTAACAGGATGGAGATGGTCCCAGTCGTGGACTCCCTTCTTTATCTGTACCTCTTTTGCTCTCTATCCCTGTCTCTGCCTCTGTCAACTTACATCCATGGACAGGCTTGATAACATCCCTTTTGTCTCAGGAGAAGGAGGGAAATTTTTCCCTGGAAATTTTTATTGTCTGGGAAATAGACTATGGGAGCTGAGCCGAGAGGCCTTGTGTTCTGTAGGTCTTGCGTTCAGTTCACACAGATAAAGCAAGCTGAAGCAGGACCGTGAGAGTCTGGCTCAAAGATGCTGTGTGGTACCTGCGGTTGCAGACTGATAAGCAGGCTCACGTGCAGTATTTCTTTGGTGACCGATATAATAGCAAACATTAACAAGAACAGTGTCATAGCCCTGAAATTTTAGGAGTTGGGGGGACCTTCTTGACCTTAAGATGGTTAGAAATATAATTGTGTTAACAATAGAATATTGGTCCATGAAACACTTATGCTGATTACAGACACAGACACAAAATCTATCATTAGAAAGAACCACTGAAACAAAGTAAAATACACGATAATTTACTGCACATTAGTTTCATGAACTTACAGGTTACTCCATTGACCCAACTTTCTTCTAAATGCACAAAGCTCTTCTCTAATCATTTTCTCTTTGGCAGGCCACACATACTTCTCCAGTCCTAATTCCTTTCTCTACAGCAGTAGTTCTTAACCTGTGGGTCTCGACCCCTTTGGGAGGGTTGGGTTGAAGGAGCCTTTCACAGGGTTCACCTAAGATCATTGGAAACACACAGCTATTTGCATTATAGTCCATAATAGTAGCAAAATTATAGTTATGATGTAGCAGCAAAATAATTTTATGGACGGCGGGGAGGGGGGGTGTCACCACAACTCGAGGAACTGTATTAAAGGGCCGCAGCATTAGGAAGGCTGAGAAGCACTGGTCTAGAGCCTTAACACACCTGCACACTTTTTATTGGAAGAGGCAGGGGGAAGCTGAGGGAGGGCCAGTGAAGGAGGGATGATCGATCCCTTAAGCTACAAATAATCATAGAATTTAGGGCAAATTGACTAATGGAAAGGAAATGTGTAGGGCAGCTCTCACACCTCCTAGCGGAAGCTCTTTGTGGAGTGGGTTGAACACTCTGCCGAAATACAGAAATACCTATGTAGAAATAGGCATAACGTTTTTTATATTGATTGAAACTCATCATTATTGCACATAAGGCATTCTCTTTCAATTAATTTTTTTTTTAGCTATTAAGTCATCTAAACACCAAGAGATCAGGTTTAAAAAAAATTCCCCTTAGTGTCTCATTTAGATGAGTTAAAAGATATATATCCAGTATTTGTCGTGTATACAGACCCCCCCCTTTACATTTGACATGCTATTTGTTTTGATCTTGATCATAATATGATTTTTGGCTCCTGTTTAATGCAAGATGATGTCTAAGCTCTGTGATAATTAAACGGTTTTCTTCTATTAACTTTAGGAACGTTAGATAAATACCTGTCATTTATTCTCTTAGGTCAATTCCTAAGAGTGTTTAACAAGTTTCCAAAGCTAATTAAGTAGGTTTGGCTTTCATTAACTAATTACTCAAAACCAAAAATATAACCCTCCCCACCCAGTTTAAAAATGTATTTGGCAGGGGTTTTCTGATGAGGAGACAGATATTGACAAGTCTTGTTTCCTATAATGGGTCACTGTGAAAACAACAAAGAGCTTAAGGTGATAAAAGTCACAATGACAAATGTACACAGAGCAGTCATTTCTACACATGTCCCAGGTAAACAGAAAGGGAATGAGTAACAGGTGCCTGAGGGTCTCCTGCTCTCGGGACAACACATAAAATTCATCGTATCTCACACAGAGATCTGAAGTTTAGTCTCTTCTTAAAAGATTTCTTTTATTTGTACTCAGGTATGTGTGCATTTGTCTGTCTGTTAGTGTGCATGTGTGTGCAGGTATCCATGGGGGCTACAATAGGGTCCTGGGTCCCCTGCAGCTGGAGTCACAGATGCTTTCCAGCCACCCAACCAGGGTGGGAACCAAACTCACAAGTGTTCCTAACCACTGAGCATTCCCTCTTGCCCCTGGTGTATCTTAGGAGAAACCGACTAGCCAGTCTTGGCAATGCAGTTTTTTTAATTCCAGCTACTTGAGAAACTGAGGCACAATGATAAAAATTCAAGACCTTCCTGGGCCACTAAATTAGTTCAGGAAAACAAGATGGAGAGATAGATCTGGTCTTACAATAAAAACGTGAGCTCTGGGGATGTAGATCAGTAGTTGAGCCTTTGCCTAGCATATAGGGTTAATGTGCCATGATACAAAAATAAAAACGAAAGAAAGAAAAGAGAGAAAGAAGCCACAAAAATTTTGTTCTCAATTCACTTGGAAACTAGCAATCAAAGAGGTCTGGTGGCTGCCACCCACTTTGGGTATACTGACACGTGATCTCATCTCTTGTCCTCATCTGCGTTTGGAGATCCCGCTTGCCACCAGTCCTTCCCTGCTCCCAGATATTCAGTCCCTTTTGATTTCTTTCAATCCCACCCTTCCTCTCCTGGCAGTCCAACCCTGTAGTCAGCACAATTCCCAGAGAGCAAATCCGGCCTTCCTTCCCGTTTTCTTTCTTCTTTTCATGTGAATCATTCTCCTTCTTTGCCTTGCTCCCCCTCACATCCCACAGAGTTTCCTCCTCTCCGGCAGGAGAACGCCGAAGCGATGAGGCAGCGTCTCCCGGAATGAACCGAGATGGCCTTGCTAAACCGAGATGGCCTTGCTTCTGCAAGACCCTAAACAGACACCTGAACCCGCCTCGCTTTCTCCCACGGGTGGGGGTGGGAGGGGTGGGGGGAGGGGCACTGCATTGGTACCTGGAAAATAACTACCAGGAAGACTTAGGGAATCATTTAAAGCCACTCGAAGTCTGAACAGATCTGGTCTCTTAAAGCATACTTCAGCCTCGGAAAAGAAAAGATATTGACTCTGTGAATATAAAAACAATTGGTACGGCTTGTTTTGTGGGGGGAACAACTGTAGAGCGATTCTGTGTGATGGCTAACGCTGTGGCTTGTAATAATCCGAGCAATTTCCTCATCATTCAGTGGTGGTATGAGGCTGGTTTCAACAGAGGCCGCCATTAAGCCTAAGACAGGAATTATAGACATCACCCAGTTTAGAAGAGAGGGATGCTTGTCAAAGCCTACGCAGTGTCAATTGGCAGGGATCTCAATCCTCCCCCGCCGGTTTGTGCACACAGTGGGGGCTTTTCAAACATTCCAGGTGAACGTCCCAAATTTGTTCTGAGTTATTTGTGGTGATGAGGAGAACCCATGCAATGAAAGCAGAGCCTCTACCCATTCTACAGTACCAGGGGCACTTTTCTTGTGGAGGCAACAGCTGCCCTCACCCAAATACCCATTTCTAAATCAGTCCCAAGAAGATTCTGGCCATTTGTTTTCTCATCTCCATCATTTAGAGAGGGAGAACTTGGGGACCATCCTCATAAGGGTGCCTGTCTACACTGTCTGCCACTCATGAGCAAAACCAGGTGAGGATCATAACGGCAAAAGAAATGGAGCTCTGTAACAGTTAATAAAGTACCAACAGGACAGGGATTTGACAAATGGACCCTTGTCTCACTTTCCGTGTATTGGCCTTTTAGTCTGCACACGTCCCAAGTATGTCATGGCGCAGAAGGAAAGAATGAACTAGAGTAGAATGCATTTTACTAAATGAGAATCATGACATAACTCCCCAAATCTTTTTTTTTGTTTTTGTTTTTTGGCTTTTCGAGACAGGGTTTCTCTGTGTAGCCCTGGCTGTCCTGGAACTCACTCTGTAGACCAGTCTGGCCTCGATCCCCAAATCTTTAAGATGTACAACTCAAGAAGTATGTAGTGCTTACTGTACATTAAGGCCAATTTTAGGATTGAATCTCCACTTCTTGAATTCTTCCTGAAGAAGGAATTGTTTGGTAAGAATAAAGAGGATGATTTGTTCCTGTAAGACCAATGTAAATGTTTGTGGCAGTGAAAAATTAGGAATATATATATATATATACACACACACATATATATACATATATATACATATATAGATATATGTATATACATTCAATATGCAAGTAATAAATGTTCTGTTTATTAATGAAGACTATATTAATGAAAACAGAGGGGCCACATCCTTCCCCAGTGAGTGGATGTCAGGAGCGGAAGTCTTGCAAGTTTTCCTGTTACTAGCAGGAAGCTGGATTTTTTTTAAGCCCCACCCACACTTGGCACCATTTCTGTTTTATTTCTGTGGCCACTGATGTCCTACAAAGGAGCTGGGTTGACAATATTGTTCTACGGATGGAGTGTCCAGCTTTAGCTAAAATGCTTTGCACTGGAATGAAGCAGGCTTCTTCCTTAAATGACCTAGAATTTAGAGTTGGATCAAAGTCTCATCCTACAGGGTCATTTTTAGGACTTGCATAGTTGATCAGCCAAGAGAGAAGATGCCAGATGGAACAACTTGAATAAACATGATTATGAGGGGGGAAAATTCTGGAAAATTTGGGGTCCAGAGAAAAGTGCTGAAGTTTTGGAAATGCAGAGCCAAGATCCATTTTTATGTTCCTGACAGCTTCAGTCAGCCGCCATTTTGTTAGTTTTCTTTCTTCCTGTTTTTCTCTTCTGAGGAAATTTTAAAAGCCTCACATCAGCAATGTGCCTGGTGAAGAAAGATTCCCAACTGGAAGTGTGTCCAGGGAAGAAGAAAGATTCTGCAATAGTGTGTGGCAGAAGAAGGGAAGGGAAGGGAAGGGAAGGGAAAGAATGCAGCCTTGAGATCAGGAGAGAAACCCTTTGTAGGGACAAAACTAGAGAAACTAGCACCAGAGAGACTAGGGTTCAAACCCCAATAGGTCACGCACATCGACATTTCAGAATGATGGCTTATTGCAAAATGGAGAATTAAGAATCTGACATTTTGGGTGCTCAGGAAAGCTTGCCCAGGCGCCTCACCTAGAATTCAGAGACAGTCCTGAAACTTGTTTGCCCTGGGTAAGGTTGCCATCTTGGACCAACAGGGCAAGTTCTACACTAAACCTGAAGCATCTCAGCCCTGGCATGCTCAAACTGGTGCAATAACCTGAATGCCCACACGCTACTGAGCTGGTTCTCTGAATACGTCACTATGAAGAGATGTCTGGCCTGCTATATATACTAGATACCGCTCAGCATGCCAGGATGGGAGAATATTAATTTGTTGGATTGCAAGCAAATATTATTTCATCTGGATTCATTAAATTAGGAAACAGCAAGTGTAAATGGTAGTAGAAGATCTGAGAGAAAAACAGCAGCTTTATGTCTCTTAGCTCATCTGAATTCTGATTCCTGACCAGGTGTGATGACTTAAGTATGTGGCCTCTGCTACTTGGTAAGTTGAGGAACTGTTTCAGCCCAGGAGCTCCAGGCCAGCCTAGACAAGATACTGAGATCCCATAAAAAACTGAGTAAATAAAAATAAACTACTGTGTTTCCTTTGAGTTAGGGACTGAACAACATTGCTTCAGCTTTCCTATGGCATAGTGCGCAAGGCCACAAAAGGAAGAGAGAAAGGGCGTCTCTGCTTCCCAGAGCATCATTTTCTTCTATCAGCCAGCCTCCCCCACTCTACCCCCAGCCGCCCCGGCTGAACCAAACCGCCTGCTGCTTCCCTTAAGACTTGACTGTGGCCGGGCAGTGGTCGTACATGACTTATTTAATCCCAGCACTCTGGGAGGCAGAGGCAGGCAGATGAGTTCAAGGCCAGCCTGGTCTACAGAGTGAGTTTCAGGACAGCCAGGGCTACACAGAGAAAGCCTGTCTCGAAAAACCAAACCAAACCAAACCAAACCAAACCAAACCAAACCAAACCAAACCAAACCAAACCAAACCAAACCAAACCAAACCAAACCAAACCAAAACCCACTTGACTGTGACCACAGGTGCAGTGCCACTCCCACTCTTTTGCAATGATTTGTTATAAGTCAATTCCTATGCAAATGCTAGGTAGGTATTCCCCCTCATCCTTACACTTCCACGGTCTAGGACACCATCTGGCCCATGATGGAGGAAATCTGCGGGGAGAAGGTAGGAATGCCAAGCACTTACAAGCTCCCCACTTTTTCTTTCCTCCAGTTTTGGTGAATTTCTTCCCCCGGGGATGGGGACATGGCTCAGGGTGTACAGTACTTCTCATCAAAGTAGGAAGAGCCAAATTAGGATTCCAGATCCCATGTAAGCTCAAACAAGATAGCTCATGCTACTGCGGAAAGATGGGAGGCCAAGACTACTTTCCCGGATGCAGATACAATTTCCGGAGGTCCAATAACTCTGGAAGGAAACACCTGAAGGACTTAAGTTACTGATATCTAAGCTGTGTTACCTAAGAGCTGAAGATAATTCTGAACTTATAATACAGTCTTATTTGTAGCTCTGCGCCCTTTATCTCTAATTCTTTTTCTTTTTAATCATTGAATATTTTCTTTATTTACATTTCAAATGTTATTCCCCTCTCCGGGTCTCCCCTCCAGAAACTCCCTATCCCTTCCCCCTCCCCTGTCTCTATGAGGGTGCTCCCCCAACCACCCACTCCCACCTTCCCGCCCTGGCATTCCCCTACCTTGGGGCATCGAACCCCCACAGGCCCAAGGGCCGCTCCTCCCACTGATGTCCAACAAGGCCATCCTCTCTCACATATGTGGTTGGAGCCATGGGTTCCTCCATGTCTACTCTTTGGTTGGTGGTCCAGGCCCTGGAAGCTCTGGGGGAGGTCTGAAAAGTTGAGACTGTTGCTTCCCCCATGGGGCTGCAAACCCCAATGTTGCAATCTTCTTTTGATTCTGCCATTGCATTTATCACTAATCTGAAATACTCTTTCTAATTTGCATTCCTTGGTCTCCCTAGTCACACAGGGTGAATTCAAAGGCCTCATTTGTTTGTTTGTTTTTATTATTTTATTTTATTTTATTTTATTTTATTTTATTTTATTTTATTTTTATTTTTGTGACTGGAAGGATATGGGGCCTTGATTTTTGGGTTAGACAGGAATGTCTTCCCATTAAAGAAATTATCATACACATTGGATTATAATTTAGGGAATTATTGGGTAAATGTGGTTATGACTTATCTCTACATGTAGTTTACATAAGACTTTGCACTTGAAGCTCAATGCCCTTTAATGACCTCGTGACCTTGACCTTTGACCTTGTACTTTCTGGCGTTGTCTGGCTACTGCCACCTTCCATTTGTAACAGTTCATTATAGTCTAATTGTCTAACATGCCTGGTTCCTCCGTTTACTAAAGGAGATTTAAAAGATTTGTGTTTGTTTCTGAGTTTCACTTAGTATCAGGTAAAGTATTAAAAACTTGAACTTCTAGAGAGCACCATCACCAATATTGCTTCTGTGGCTTTATCATATTTCCACATCCTGTCTTGTGAAAGTTATCCTCAGATGATTTCAAAGGCACTTTGCCTAATTTCCTCCAAAATGGTGTCTGAGCTTCATATTTTTTTATGTTTCTAAAAGACAGAAAAATCTTAATTTTGGAGCAGGGTGTGTGTGTGGGGGGGAGGAGTCTGACAGGCCAGAATGAGACTAGAATTAAAATATTGATATTTGGAAAAGTGACCAGAAAGTGACTGCTTTCCCTTTTGGCTGAACACGCCTCTTCATACAGAGACCACATGTGAGGAGAAATGGAATATGGTCCTCCTGGTGGAGTTACTACAGAGTAAAAAATGTTTAGAACTTGGAAAATATTAAGCTGGGAAATAAGTTATGTTCTGTCCAGAAAGTATTTAGTTATTTTCTGACCTCCATCTGACTTTTTTTTATTAGTAATATCTTTATTTTATTTAAGAAAAGAATAGAAAGACATATGTTGTCCAGGCAGAGAGTGTGCAGGGGCTATGTCACCTCTATGTGAAGCTCTAGAGGAAACTCCTTAAAGGCGCTGGATCTTCCTCTGCCTTTCTTCCTGGGGTCCAAAGCTGAGGCTCTGATCACAGTCTTGAATCATAAAAAACAAAGCTGAGACTGAGCGCCATGAGCTTGGAACAGGGCAGAGTGAACGCTTCAGGAGTCTCTGTGACTGATCCCGCACTGCCCATGCTAAGGCTTTGCTGGTGTCTTTATTCCTCTTCGAATCTTTGAAGGGTGTGTGTGTGTGTGTGTGTGTGTGTGTGTGTGTGTGAGAGAGAGAGAGAGAGAGAGAGAGAGAGAGAGAGAGAGAGAATCCCTTCAGGTGCTCTTATAGGAAGATTTAAAAACAAAAAGTACAACAACTACAACTACCACCACCAAATCCAGTGCCCAGGCTGCATCCAACACCTACTAAATCAGAAATTCTAGGCACGAAAGTCGGGAGCTACAAATGTTTAAAGCTGCACCTGTGATTCCCCTGGGGTAGCCCAGGCTGAGAATCACGGCGTGAGGCCAGCAGGTCTCTGTGTAGTATGTTCCAGAGTCTCTGGGGGAATGTGGTGATGCTTGCTAACCGTCTGGACTTCCAGGCTTCATGCCCAGAATCTTTAGGTTTTTTTTTTTTTTTCAGACCTGAAGGCAGGCGATTTCCATACGGACGGTCCAAGGATCACAACTGAAAAACACTGCTTGAGGCAATGGGGGAATCTTTGGAAGTCTTAAAAGCAAAGAAATAACAAAGATCAGAAAAGCATTTAGGGAGGATTAGATTGGAGCTGGTGAATAAGCTGAAGACAAGAGGTGAGGGACTGAAGGCAGGAGGGCTTTTGGGAGGCTAGGAGCAGGTGATGTCACAGAGCTGGCCATGTCCCAGAGCAGAACTGGTGATGCCACAGAGGAGGTGATGTCATAGAGCAGGTGATATCACAAAGCAGGTGATGTCACAGAACTGGTGATGTCACAGAGCAGGTGATGTCACAGAGCAGGTGATGCCATAGACCAGGTGATGTCACAGAACTAGTGATGTCATAGAGCTGGTGACTTCACAGAGCAGGCAATGTCACAGAGCAGAACTGGTGATGCCACAGAGCAGGTGATGCCACAAAGCAGGTGATGCCATAGAGCAGGTGATGTCATAGAGCAGGTGATATCACAGAACCAGTGATGTCACAGAGCAGGTGATATCACAGAGCAGGTGATGTCACAGAGCAGGTGATGCCATAGACCAGGTGATGTCACAGAACTAGTGATGTCACAGAGTAGGTGATGTCACAAAGCAGGTGATGTCACAGAGCAGGCAGTGTCACAGAGCAGACGATGTCACAGAGCAGAACTGGTGATGCCACAGAGCAGGTGATGCCATAGCAGGTGATGCCACAGAGCAGGTAATATCACAGAGTGGTTGATGTAACAGAGCAGGTGATATCACAGAACTAGTGATGTGACAGAGTAGGTGATGTCATAGAACAGGTGATGTCACAGAGCAGGTGATGTCACAGAACAGGTGATATCACAGAGCAGGTGATTTCACAAAACTGGTAATGTTACAGAGCAGGGGACGTCCAGGTAGCTACATTTCTGAGCTCAGTAAGTGATGTCTCAATGTCCCAGGTAGATACATTTCTGAGCTCAAAGAATGTTTACAGATATATTGAAAAATGGAGGCTCAACACACACTGAAAATGATAAAACACTGCCCGAGGCTGAGGGGAAGGGTAACTTGAAGACAGCATTATGACCTGAAGACCTCACTAAGTTGTGATGCCTTCTTATTGCTCATTCTTAGTTTAATATGTGTCTGTGTCTGTTGATCCTGTCTTTTTTATTATTATATGATTATGTGTAGGGTCTCCCATTGGTCAGAAGCATTTGTTTGGAAAACAATTCAATTTAAAGGCTTAGATACTTTTTCCAACAAGATCAGATCTCACAAATATGTTTGCAGTGTGGATGTGCATATGTTTTTATCTGTGTATAACTGTATATAAGCAACAAAAATTTCCATGTAGTTTTTCTTATTTGAAACACACACACACACACACACACACACACACACACATACACACAATTTCATAGAGGTTGCAGAGATGGCTAAGTCAGTAAAAATGAGGCACCATGATCAGACTCAAGCACTCTTTGTGAAGACTGGGTGGGGCAGCATTGCTATTACAATGCTGGGTAAGAGGCAGGTAGGCTGGGGACCCTGGGCTTTCTTGGCTAGCCAGTCCTGACAAATCAGCCAGCTCCAAGTTCACTGAGAAACCTTGTCTTTCTGAAAATAAGGTACACAGTAGTCAAGGGAACCATTCAATAACAATCTCTAGTCTTGACATAAGTTTACGCACATAATCTTATCTACCCATGTAGAGAAATAAAAAAAATCAGGCAACTGAGTTACCAGTATGGTCATGCCTTGCCCTGGGCTCTGCCTAGCATGCAGCACAGCCATGCTCTCCAGCGCTAAAGGTTTAAAGAACAATTCTAAAAGGTCATCCCAGGGACTAGTGATTATTTACTATCTGAAAGAAAGCCACAAGCCAAGTTTTGTGTAATAACCTAAATTAAATATTACCTTACCCGTAACTCTAAAATCAACACTGACCAGCGCTGCTTTGTTTTTCATAATGAAGGAGTAAGCTCTGGGATTGCTTCCTGGGCATGTGCCTCAAGTCAGTGTATTAGCTTTAAATTTTTAATCAGGAAAATAAGTCAACTCTGGTAGAAGCCTCACACACGGAGACTAATCTCTCCATGCTCACTAAAGTCAAGGTAAGAGTTCAAAAATGCTCTTAAGCTTAAGAGGAATGCAGGACACACAGCGCCACTGAACTTGTTACTCAGGATGCAGATGCGGAAGAAACACAGCCATGCTCTCCAGCACTCCATGGTTTGAATAGCGAAGAAATGACAAACTGTCTAAAGTTCATTTTAGATTCAGTTTTTCTTTCTAATTGGAACATTTATTAAGAAGACTCTAACGAGGTGAGTGACACTAGGTCTGTTCAAAAGGTCAAAAGGAGAAGTTTTTCAAGCAGTGGGAGATTACTTGTCAGGCTGAGTTTAGATGCCAGTAATGGTCTCTTTCAAGCAGGACACGGTGGGACAGGATTATAAACCCAGAACTCGGGAGGCTAAAGTGGGAAGACAGAAAGTTTGAGGGGGGCCTGAGACATGGAGAGCAATCGGTCAGTCAATCAATCAATCAATCAAGCAAGCAAGCAAGCAAGCAAGCAAGCAATTAAGCAAGAGTTCTCTTCAACCTGGTGTGTGTCAGTCCCTGTCACTTTCTGGGGGTGATGCCTCTAAGTAACAATATTAGCATCATTTCGGGACCACTGCTTACTCATCTTCCTATGTGAGAACGTGAGTGTAGTTGCACAGACGGACCACTGAGTGACCCTTTTCCTACTCTCCCCGGTACTGCCTCTCCAATTGTGTTTTGGTTTACCATCATACAGTCATATATCAACAGTTACATCCTATAAGCAGAAATGGCTGGCCATGCTGTTGGGCTGCCATTTCGTGAGAGTGGCGGGGATGTAGAAAGTTCCCAGCAGAACTCTACCTTCGCTGCTCGCCTCCGCTTCAGACAAAAAGCAACGGATCATAATGCTTGTCGTGTGTTTGCTTACGTCCTCCTCAAATTTGTAAATTGAAGTCCTACGCATAAATACTTCAAAATGCGACCCGTGTGGGTAAATAGTGTCCTGCAGGTATAATGAGTTCACTAAGATCACTCTGGACTCCTGGTTAGGATGGACTCCTAATCAGTGTGATTGGTGATCTCGCGAGAAGGAGAAATTAAGATGCAGACATTCTCCCAGGGAAACACCAGGGTGAAGGCAGAGTCACTTCAGCAAACCAAGGAACCTCGAGACTGCTAGCAAACCACCAGACGCTAAGGAAGATGCGGTAGAGTCTCCCGATGGCCTCCTCACCTCCACAACTCTGAGACAACACGTTCTTGCTGCTTGAGCATCTAGTCTATGGCACTTTTAAATTACAGCTCCAGCCATCGGCTTCAGAACTGTGGTGCCGCCATTACCATCCTAAATAGCATCTTCTTAACGGTGGTGGGGCACTGAGAGTTCAATTCTCCATAAGGAAGGAAGGAAGGGAGGATAAAGGTCGGAGTGGATGTCGTACTGGCATGCCTGCCAATCCCAGGCCTGTTCGGCTGACAGTTGGGGCTGCCCCAGCCCACCTAGTACAGCCTCCATCATCGTGAGACTCAGAGCTGGGGGAGGCACACGCATGCCAGCCAGCTCCTCACCAGTCTTCTACCTCACATAACTGCTGCCGCCTCTGCCGGGGTGTCAGAAGGGACACTGTGAATAAACCGCTCTCCTCACTGCTTGCACTCCTCTCCCTCACACAGCCCAGCTTCTGAACACACAGAACAAAAAGATAGAACAGGATCTGGTAGAGGCAGGGCTGGAAAATAGAGATTCACAAAACAGAAACCGCAGTAGACACCAAACCGAGCTGGAACACATCGAGGGAAACAAACCTCTGACTCCCAGGGAAAATGTGTCTGGGGGGGGGAAACTCCCAGAGTCTGCTCTCCGTCATATTCTGCACAGGGAAGCAGAAGGCAGCCAGGAAATTAAGATGCCTTTGGTGAATGGAGTATCTGTCCTCATCCCCAACAATGACTTTGAGGTTTTCATCACTAAACCCTTTGCGACGCTTACGGTTTTCATACCTCGGCTTCATAAACAAACATTCCTGATTCTCCATCAGCTAACGAGGAGGATGCTGGACTCAGGAAGGCAGGAGGCTGAGGAGCCATTCAACCCTCTCACTGAGGTGTGCGGTGAACTTAGCAGAACTGACCGATGTCATCCAGGCCATAAAGAACCAGCTTAAAGGTTCTGTAAGAATTCCATGCCTTAGGAGTGATCTAGGCTGACTTACGTAAAGAAAATAATTCTACTGACCTTCGGGCTGCTACATCTCCACTTCACTCTTAAAGTGTTCAAGAATGGGACATTAGATGGCTCTCTAGGGGCATTTTCAATCTAGAAAATACCTCAGAAGATAGTGTAAGAATGAAAGGCAGACAAAATTTATTCCAGCTGAAGCATTTATTTGAAAACTATTTGACAGATTAGTATAAACATTTAAATACGCGTTTCTTGACCATCTGAGTTTTCAAGTGCTTTAGTAGTTATAAAAAAACGCTCACCCGCACGTAATAACAGCACTTGCTATATGGTAGTCAGTTTCTCCACAATGCCGTGAGATTTGGTCTTTATTTGCCTTAAGAAAGTGAGGCAGAGGGTCGTAATCCTTCTATCCAAGGTCACAGCATTTGCAAATAGCAGGGCTGATGGTTTGCTCAGGACTGGATGGCTATCTGCCTCACTGTGAAGCGATTTGCTTATTGACTTACACACGGAGTTTATTCAGATCTGATCGACAATGCTCTCTCCTGTCTTGCCCCCCACTTTATCCCTCTCACACCTGTTTATGAGATCTTCCCTACTCCCTTTCTCACTTTGACTCTCCAGGAGCCTTTACGATAAGGTATAGATGTGAGGAGGACTCAGTCCAACACAGATACCACAGGCACAGCGCCAGGAAGATGACCCTACCATCCGGCCCACTAGTCCTGCACAGTCCTGCAACTTTCTGGAAGAGGTTGGCTTCCTGTGTGCTCCCCTCTTTTCTCTCTGAGAAAGGAATCTGGTTGAGGAGATTGGCACCAGAACAGGAGAAAAAGACTGAGTTGTAGTCTCAACCCTTTGATAGGGACATGCCACCAGACAGGCTGGACATACGGTTCCTGCTCTACATACTGAACCCACACAGTTTTCTCCACTGCTCCGGACTAAGCCTGACAACAAATTGATAAATAAAGAAGTGAATGAGGTTCAGAACATAAATTCTACAAAAGTTTTAAAATAAAATAAACATCCCAATTCTATCTGACTCCCAAATCTCCACTTGCATTGTCGTCAGTGGCATCCAAAGTCCCTTTAACCTATTGACTCTCAGAACCCTCAAATATAAAGTGCTAAAGAGCCTCAAGAATTCTTTAAGGTGTCTCAAAAGTCATTTGGAAAGGAATTCCAATGAGATAGGGTCTAGATTGTTGTCTTCCTCTGATATGTGTGCATGGACACACACACAAATATCCATCCATACATATGTGTATGTGTATGTCTATGTGTCTGTGTGTGTGTGTACACAGACATACACACACAGACACAGACACACACATATACACATGCACACACACATGTACACACAGACATACATAGACACACACAAACATATACACATGCGCACACATGCGCACGTGGACACATACAGACACAGATATACACACAGACATATGCATGCACACACATACGCACACATACACAAACACCCCAAACAGTGCATAGCAATGCTATTCCGACCTGCCTAATAAAGCAGTTTTTTATATTTCATATTTGAAGAAGTTCGTGGGCCATTTATGCAATTCATCTTTAAGCCCTTCCGCTCCCCGGGCACACCGTTTAGGAAAGGATTTGGGTTGTAAAGATGTAATACCTGGACACTTCTGCTAGAGGAGGTTGTGCATCCCCCATCTAGGTCAGTTCGAAAAAACTTATAGTTTGAAAGCAAACGGCGTGCTGGGCCAGCTGCTGATCTAAACCCAGGATTAGATCAGTGTTAGTAAAGATGACTCTCCTGCCCAGAACCAGCCGGTGAGAACACTATCATCCCCAGACGGCTTCAATTAGTCAGGAATGAGAGTCATAAAGTATCTGTGGCGTCATTCTAAATTACTTTTGCCCGTTTGGCTTCCAATCTTGCTTCACGTTCCGTTCCTTGTCCCTGTCTGCTTTTTTTTTTTTACCACGCCTCCTTCCTCTGGTCCCAAACTCAGCTCGTGGACCAGGAAGAGGTGGTGTGTGCTGTGAGAAAGAAATGCCTTGAGCTACTTTCTGAAGTCCTGCCCTCACCGTGTCTGTATTCCTACACATAGAGGAACATTAGCATTGCGATGATAGTTATTGGATAGGCATCTAGACAAATGCCTAGAGCGAGTTATCTTTTTCGTTCTTTCCTACAATGTATATTACTTTATGATAAGCTATGTGAGTAGAAAAAGAATGATATCAACAAATTATCAAGCGTTAATTATACTGATGGTGGTAACATTTTAAAAGAGAACTTACTGAATTACCCTTTATGTACCTCACATTAACAGACACATTAACTTTTAGAGGGAAACTCAATGACCTTTAGTAAATACACAAAGTTCTAGAAGTATCACCATTGTCCAAGTTTGGGACATTTCTATTAGACTGAAAAGAGGTACTATATATTCATCTCAGATTTAGGTAACCATTAATTTACTTTCCGTCTTTATAGATTTGCCTTTTCTGAAGGAAACACATTTAGTATCAGTAAAAACCACAGAATGTGTGATATTTTATGACTTCTTTTAGATGGCTTATTTTTTTTTAAAGTTCACCCATGTTTTAGCAATAATAAAAATATATAACAACCCCTTGTATGGCAGCATTATGTAGAGAAAAGAGTATGAATTTCAGGGGAACGAGAGACATGGGGTTCAATCAAGTTTGTGGCACCTTTTGGCCGAGTCTTTGTGGGATCACTGAGGTACGGCTGTAGGTCGGTGCTGACAATCCTCTCGGGCAACTGTTCTGTGAATTAGCTGAGTTAGGGCAACACAATAGACACTCGTTCCCTCGTTCCACTCAGCATTTCTACCTTGCCCAGCAATCTGTGCATTTCTCACTCCCTGCTTTAAGCTGTGAAGTGGATCTTACAGCCTCTCTACCAGTCTTCACATCAATCTTGAAATCAGAGCCAATAATAAAGCGATATCAGAAACAGAATTCCTCCGACAGGAACCACGCCCTTCATTAGAGTCCAGACGGTGAGGCTGTGAAGGGATTTCCTTCAATTATATCACTGTCACCTCTTATGAGGAACATCAGATTGCATTTGATTTATTTATTTAAAGGGGGGCGTGTATCAAATCATATGCTAGACTATTGTGGGATTTTATGTTTACGGAGATCAACGAATACTGCCATTCTCTGCCCTCGATAGCCTCGACCCCAGATTAACAGATAAGCAAGCAGCAAAGGGTGGCCAAACTCAGAGTAAGTCCCACTGGCTTTGTATCCTCAGCTCTCAACAGCCACCCAATGCATTCAGACTAAGCGAGGGGGAGAACTCAGCTCCTGAGTACAGCAAAGTCAACTGACTTGCTTGCCTGCTCAGGTCCCCATCCCTCCTCTCTGATTGGAACATGTTGTCGTTTTGAGTTTTGACGTCAAGGGGCTCTGGATACGAGTTCATCTTTAATTTAAGAGATGCTCACTTTTACCTCCGACCTCTCCTGCCTAGCCAATGTTTCTCTGCTTTCAACTCACCATGGCTCCACCTCATGCCCCACACAGGCTTTGCTCAGTGCTTGGTATAGCTGCATCCTCATATTACCTCCCTCCCAACTTCCAAGTTTACTTCCTGTTAAATACAACAGGACAGAAAAGGGTAGAGCTTCCCATTTGTACTCCTAAATAGGTTTGCATGATATTTGGGGTATCTCAGTCCAAGCAAACAAGGAAAAATTTATCTCTTGCATGGAATAAAATTTCCATGGTCAAACACAACGAGTTGCTAAAAGAAGGAACACCATTTCCTCAGCTTTATAGCCCAGTCGTGTTATTGCGTGTTATTGGCATTGAGGATGGGAAAGAGAGAAATTAGTTTTATTTTCTAAGTGGTCTGTCTGCGGCGTCAGTCTTTAGGTGAGTAGACTTATCTACATTTGTCCTATGATAAAGCCACACTCACAAAGAAAAAAATGGCTAAAGGCTAGATCAAGAGTGAACAGCAACCGTGGGCAAACCTCTGGTCCTTTCTCAGAGCTGAGGTCCAGATGGAATAGATGGGGTCCTAGGAAAGCAGTTTTTATGTACTTTCTATGGATTTGGGAATTAATAAATGTGATAAATAAATAAAGATAAGGAGCGGGGAATAAATGTAGCTGATGTTAGCTCAATTTTTACACAACGCCAACAAAATGACAAAAAAAAAAAAAAAACAAACCCACCTTAACTTGTATCAAAATTTCCCCTTCACATCTGGTAAAAAGGATGCAATTTTTACTTAATATTTTATTTTACTGACTTTAAGCAGCACCATAGGAATGTATCACATGGCCTAAATAGTTTGTTAAATCTGAGATTTAGCAAAGATTTTTCCCCCCTCTGGCACAGACCTTTTGTCCAGCCGCAGATTACAAAATCATCCTCAAACAGAATAATGTAACTTTCATGCATAGACTAGTCCCCCACCAAACATGTAAACTCTCGGTTCCAGTTCATTACCTGAAAGTTAACTTTTTAAAAATCGGTTGGTGAGTAAAGCCACACACGTGCACACATTTATGTCTGTCTGTCTGTCCGTCTGTCTGTCTATCATCCCAATAACACAGCTCACATAATACAGCTTATATGATCTCACCCATCTGAGAATGATGAGTTAAAAGTTTCACACTTGTGGAGAATGTTCTGAGGCCTCAGTCACCACAGTATTTTGCCAGCATCCCTGCATGCATCATGCACATGAGTTATCACGTAAAGTCAAAGAGTCTCCTACCCTGAGATGGCAGCCAGCTTTTGGTGTGCCTGACGGGCCATTTCACAGCCTTTGGTTCTTGTCTTGTGCATTTCCGCTCGCAGAGAGGGGCAGCTGACTGAGACGTCCCCAATAGAAATGACCAACTCTCGGTACAGGGCCACTTGCGTGTTGAACTCTTGGACAAGCTGGAAAACAAGCCGGATTTTTTCTTTCACCAACACTTACCAGAAACGTTTCTGTTTTAGTATATATAAACAGAGATTTCACTGACTTCTGGGCTGGCACCCCAAATCTCCAGCTAAGGAGCTTTAGGACTGTTTAAAGCTTACGGGTACAAGGGTGGCAAAGTCTCTTTATCCAAGGCAAATGTTTATTTTTCCCTCCGCAAGCTAGCCATGGAGGCTCCGTTTGCTGTCCCAGTTGCCCCCACATTTAGTCTTGGTTTTCTGAAGAGCAAGAACATCTTTGGAGCTATCAGCCACTCCCAGGCCACAGGAGAATGATGCTGGGCTCTGAGATAGATGCTCTCTTCGACTGCTAGTGTATGGATTTGAAGTGGCACAGAAAAACAAGCAAGCAAGCAAGCAAGCAAACAAACAAACCAAACTAAATCAAGCCACAAGTAGGACACAACAGGCAAACCTTTCACCTCTTGCCGGACCACTGAACGCTTTTGGCTGGGACCCTAACAGAAAGACTGGCCATACATATCCTGTCCTCTGCCCTGGGACATTTCACAGTCTCTGCAGCGCTCCTGTGCCCTGTTTAGGTTTGTTTGTTACTGTGTCACCGCAAACCCGCACCCCCACCCTCTCTCCCTGGTGAGCCAGCCACTTCACCCTCTTTCACCCTGTCTACCGTTCTTCCAGGGGTGGAGGCATCACCTATAGCCTCTGACTCCCAGGATCCAGAGCCCATGACTCTCGATCAGCAGGGCCATTTCGACCTGGGTGTCACCCCGCATCTGGGGGAGTGCAGATTTAAAAATAGTACATCGTGCACGTGATCGGCATGGGGAGGCTGAGGGTGGGGAGTGGCTGGCACTCAAGCAAACGATTAAGATATACGATTCCCCCAAACCCCCTCTAAAGGAAAAAAAAAAAAAAGGTGCCGTTTTCACTCACCATCTTGCAGTCGTCCAGGGCTCGTTGGGTTTTGTGGGCGCTTTCGGAGCCGCTGCCCCTGCGCTCCCAATCCCCGCTCTGCAGCGGAGGCTTGCTGATCTGGAAGATCGAGGAGCGGGTGGACCGGCTGGGGCGCTTTTTGCGCCCATTCGGTGCAGAACTCATGCATACACATCCACGAAGCCGAAGCCGCTGGTGCAGTGCGCCCCGGCGCGGGCGGCCCGGTGGTTGCCCCTGCACGCCGCCGCGGAGCAGCCGGAGCCCGGACCCGAGGCGCGCGCCGCTTACAAGGTTGCGGCTGGCTGCGCGGGTGGGTAACCTTCAGCTTGAAGGAGAGCCGGGGAAGCGCTGCCTGTGCGGTGCAGCATAGCTTCAGCTAGCAGCGACGGAGAGGCGCGATCAAGTTCTGCTCAGCAGCATTGCCGGCCCTGTCCCGGGAGCTGGACGCTGCTGGCGCGGGCTTGCACCGCCTTCCTCTCGGCATGGATTGACAGGCTGAGCGAGGAAGAACGCGCCGCCGGGCGGCAGCGAGTTTCCATTCAGATGGGGGCAGCGGCGTTCAAAGCCTGCGCTGCAGGGTGGGGGGCGGGAGGGGGTGTCGCTCTTGCTTCCGCGTCTTCCCGCAACGGCGCGCGCGGCTCGCCTCTCCTCTCCCTCCACGCTCGCTCGCCAGACCTGGAAGGGGCGAGCTGTTCCGCAGCAGGCAATTGGCGCTAATCGGGGCCGCCTTGATCCCTCGTCTCCGTAGGCTTGGCTGTGTGAGGATCCCAGAAGAATCTGTGGCGGGACTGGCAGACGCACGGAGTCGGTCCGGCTGACGTTGGTCGTGGCCCCGCACATTGATAGGACAGGAATACTAATGTGATCCATCCATACAATCTCCTTCCCCTCCACAGTTTATGCACTTATCCAATCAAATTCCCGGGAACATCAATTGCAATATTACTTCATCTGCTCTATTATTAGAAACGAAAAGTGTCATCAGAGTGGAGCACATTGCCACATGCTGGGACCTAAACATGGATTTTTAAATAAACCGATTGGGGCTTAAGGCCGTCATCCTGAGAGGAGACTTTCAGGGGCCATAGGAGGGAGGATCGTATTTTATTTTGAAAGGAAGCTCTCGTGAGAGAGTCCAAGGACAGCTGTCGTTCCCTGAGTTGCTTTTGTTTGATCTTTGTTCTTGGGAGGGGCAAGGAGGTGCGGGCTCAGCGGCATTCACTCAAGTTGGTATTTATCCTCACCCCACTACAGGCAGGTGTGTGGCAGGCTCTACAGGCGCTGCAGGCTCTGCCACACAAACCTGCAAGAGTTTACCAGCAGAGACTACCAGTAAGAGTTTACCAGTAAGAGCCAACAGTTCTCCAGCAACACACAAAAAAACGACCCTTTCTCCCTACAGGAGGTCAGAGTCAGAAGCCAATGGAAAGAGGGGAAGGAATCTTCAGAAAGGGGTGGGCTCAGGTCCCCAGGCAATCAGTTTTTTTCCTGACCAGTGACTTTGTAAAATCCTCCTGGAAGGAAGTGGGAGTGGTAAGGCCATTCGTTCAACTCTGATACCCTGAACACTTGTCCCCCCCCCGCCCCCCTCCCCCCAGAGGAGTGCTAAGGTAAACTGGTTTCCCTGCGGAAGTAGTTCTGTACTGAGCAACTCTGGCAAAACAGATCAGCAGCGGATTTTTGGTCAATGTCTTTGGTGAATGTGGTGAGTTCACAGAAAGGGGAGCCAGCCGTAGCCAGGGAGCCAACACTTTAAGTGGGGATTGTTTTTTTGTTTGAAATTTAAATATAATTGCCTATTTTTTACCCTTTCCTTTACCCCCTCCAACTCTAACTATGTAACCCCACCCCACCCCCATGGCCTCTGTTAGTTTTTCTTTTTCTTTTCTTTTCTTTTCTTTTTTTCTATATTCTTTGTTTACATTCTAAAGGCTTTCCCCTTTCCCAGTTCCCCCCCACCATACGTCCCATAAGTCCTCTCCCCCCCAACTATTCCCCAATCATTCCCCCCCCCACACACACACCATTTCTCTGTTCTGGATCTACAAAACTGGATCCAATCTTTTCAGGCCCAGGGTCCTCTCCTTTTTTCTTCTTGGGAATCATTTGAATTGCTAATTGTGCCTTGAGTATTTAGGGCTTCTGGGCCCATTAATATCCACTTATCAGTGATTGCATTTCATGTGTATTCTTTTGTGATTGGGTTAACTCCCTTATTAGGATGATATTTTCCAGATCTAACCATTTACCTACAAATTGCATGAATTCATTATTTTTAATTGCTGAGTAGTATTCCATTGTTAGTTTTTCTTTTAAGGGTCAGATAGATAACACATTGAGATAGTGTGGGATAATAAAGAAGCATATTAGACTGTCGTCTCTGGTCTTGACGAAGCCCTTCTAAGCCCACTGTACTGTCTGAGTGAAAGGGGTACTGGGTCTGTCTGTTTTGTTGCAACAGGAGACCAGTCCTTAAGTAGCTCAGGATTGCCGGTGGTGGTGGCACACGCCTTTAATCCTAGCACTCTGGCAGGCAGAGGCAGGCAGATTTCTGAGTTCGAGGCCAGCCTGGTCTACAGAGTGAGTTCCAGGACAGCCAGGGCTATACAGAGAAACCTTGTCTCAGAAAAAACAAACAACCACCCCCCCCAAAAGTAGCTCAGGACTTTGGTCCCTACTCCCAGCTTCTAGAAAAGGGAGAGGGCTGAAGGCAATTCACCATCAGTGACTATTTCTTTACTGAGATACCCGTGAGTAGCCGGGCAGTGGTGGTGCACGCCTTTAATCCCAGCCCTTGGGAGGCAGAGGCAGGCGGATTTCTGAAAAAAAGAAACTTGTGCGTAACCCCTCACCCAGGTGTCACTTCAAATCCCCACATTGGGAAGAACATGCAGGTGCCAAGAGGAAGGATTCCATGCCCGGCACAGGCAGGACATAAAAGCTGCATCTTCCTCTTGGTCCTTCTAAAAGGCACGTGTACATATTGTGTCAGAATTCCATACACGCACATAACGCTCCCCCATGACCTCCTCTCTAGTTCCTGCATTACTATTCCCTCCCGCAATTTTATGCATTCTGTTTTTCTTTTTAAACCCACTGAGACCATTTAGTGCTGCCCTGGGTGTATAGGACCATCTCTGGATCATGGGTAGACTCTCGGGGGAAGCCATCTAGTGTCAATAGCTCTTCAGCTAGGGGTAGGATCTTATGACCCCTTTCCCTGTCCATGCAGAGCTTTTGACTAGGTAGATATTGCTAAGATCTTATTCGTGCTACTAGAACTTCTGTGAGTTCTTACGTAGACTGTCCTGTTGTTTCTGGAACACTCTGTTGCTTTGAATTAATATACTGCCTCTGGTCCTTACAATACTTCCACCCCTTCTTCCATGAACCCTTAGCCTTGGAGACAAGGGTATGTAACATAGATGTCCCATTTAGGCTTAAACACTCTGGCCTCTTATTCTTTGTTTAGTGACTAGTGGTAGGTTTCTGTGTTAATTGATTTCTACTGCAAAATGAAATGACTAACCAACCTACATCCACATTCATTTTGAAAGCCATTTTTATAGTAAAGACAAACTAGCTTCATTCCTGCTTCTGATTAAGTCTGTTTCTCAAGGGTTGGGCTATACCCCACCTGTTGCCTTAACGACAAAATGGTTCTGTATTGCTGTTCCAGGAGACAGCAACCATGCTTTTGTTTCAAAACATTATTATGACCACCCGTTGTTATGATTACCTGTTGATCTGACCATCTTGTAACCACGTCGTTGTTTATTGTCAGGAGGTTGCTATGACCAACCTGTTATGCTTATGTTCTGCCCGTGTTCCCTACCTATTTGCCTGCCAAATCTCCCATCTGGAAGCCCCCTACTCCTGGGCCATGGGAGCTCTTATCTTATCCATGTCCAATGCTGATCTCTTGAAACTCGATTTTAGGGAAAGACAGCCTATGTACATGAATGAAAAAAAAAAAAAAAGCTTGCTTTAACTAACTGCTTGCTTTAATTAATTTAGCATGATTTGGGTCAGTGGTCTTTGCCCTTGAATCTGTGGGATTAACAGAGAAGCTACTTTAATGAGGGTTGAAAGATGCACTTATCTATGGGTGTAATGATAAGTCATCAGGAGTTGGTTTGATACTCTGTTTATTTAGCAAAATAATTGTAGTATGCTCTTCCCTAGAGCCCATGACCCACTTAGCTGTGGAACCTTGGCCTTTTTAATACAGACATGAGCTCCATATTATGAAGCAAGTCTTAAGTCCAATCAGAAAATGGTTGATTATGCCCATTATATCTGTGCCACTGTTACATATCTTACCAGGCCAGTCTTTATTATGACCTGCAGGGTTCACAGATGAATAAGAATAATGACTATGTTTCTCACTTGGTGTTTTGGATCACATCATTCAACATAAGAAGCCAGTCAGTAGGATTGACACTTCCAGGTGGGGTACTAGTTTGATTTCACCACGACTTGTGACTGTGTGGTATCACTCTTGATAGGGTCTCACCATCAAGTTCTGGAGAGTAACCAAAATTAGAGGTAATAGCCTATTGCTTTTTTGGGAGGAGGGCTATGGGTCCCCACTGACTAACAACCCCAAGAGAAGTAACCTATTCCTGACACTGGACATTTCATTTGATAGCTATGCAGTCTAGTAGAGGCACCCCTGTCTACATTAGAGTAACTCTATTTAAACTCTTTTTATTTATGTGTATTCATATATTTTAAGAAATAGGTTTCTATATGGAGTTTTCAAAAGTCTCAAGCTATCTTGAATAGCTCTAAAATTGTTAAAATGTTATTTTATTTATATTTATTTATGAGGGGAGCAAGGTGCAGAGTGCATATCTAGGTCGGAGGACATTTGTAGGAGTCTTTTCTTTTCTCCTTCCACCACTTGGGTTCCAAGGATGGACTTCAGGTTCTCAGGCATGATGACAGGTGTATATCTTTACTTGCTGAGCCATTTCCCCAACTCCAAATGTGTTTGTCTTTCTTCTGTTTGGTGTTCCAGGATGACATACGCTTTAATAAAATGGTAATAACTGAAAAGTGTCCCTGGGTTCTGTGAGTTCTTGTCATAAAATTTCAATCTGAGATGGAGACTTGTGGGAATTTCTGAATTCGTGTCCCACTTGGACAGAAGTGTGGGTAACCTACACACCCAGCACTTTCTACTGACAGTCTTGAGGAACGAAGCCCTTATGCCTGTTGGATCTAGGTTCAACTCCAGGTGTTTGATGCCATAATGGTTTGAATTGTTTTCAGTGTGATGGAGTGATATTGGAAAAGACATTATTTATTTGGCGGTGGAGGAGAACCAAAACCTACTAGTTAGAGATCTGAATGAATCTCTAAGTTTATCTTCTTCTTGTTCCACAGAGGACAACACGTTTTTTTTGCCACCGCTCCTAGAGGAAGGCCTTCCCGGTGCTTTTTCCCCTTCTCTACAGCTCTCTCAGGCAGCTCAGTGTAAAAGTGCTCACCTGTAGCCTAGGTTATCCTCCAGCCTGCTCCTGGACTCTTCCTGTCTCTGCAGTCTCAGTGTGGCCTCTGTTTCACATGTGTAGGGAGGAAGGGCTGAAGAATTGCTACATCCCACAATTGGGACTTAGGGGTTGATGAAGTTGTAGACAGTGAGGAATGGGGCAACGGAGAGACCAAGGGACTGCAATGACTTGGGTAATGCTCATTCGTGAATTCCTTAAGTAAACCCCACTTACTGCCATAACTTATCCTCATACCGATCTCCACTCGCCACAGTGAAGATACTCTGTTGTAATACACGGTTGATAGAGTAGAGGAGACTAAAGGAATAGGGACTGGCACTACTGGTTTGTGTACAGAGAACAGGGCACTGACTCTGCGTGCTGGTAACGTTGGCCAATCTTCTGGAATCTCAACCCCTCCCCCCTTTCTTTGCAAGAAAATGGAGCGGCCTTTCGCCAGAGTTGAGTACTTAATGCTCCTCAGTAGTATCTTTCTACTCCAGCTACAGCCATCTGGTTTCTACCCTCCCTAGTCTGCCTAGAAATATTTTCAGCAAATTAAAAGAAAAAAAATAAAGGCGACATAATTGCATTACCCCGTTTCCACGCAGGAGGTGGGGACAAGGGGAAGACAAGGCATGAAAGAGTCAACTGCCTTGCCATCTCTTAAGGACTACAGACTCGCACACCTGCTGGGGATTAAGCAGAAATTATCACTTGCCTGTGCCCTTTGCCTTTCCCTGAAACAAGCCATTTCCCTGAAAGGGGGGGGGGGCGATTAGCATCAATTCCAGAGCTGTCTCTCCCAGCCACAAATGTTGTAATCAGAATAGCAGCAGGCAGGCTTGGTTCCCTCACCCTCCCCCACACTCAAAGCAACATGAGTTTATATTCCTGGGGCTGACTGACTTCCAGCCAGAAGGGTAAAGTGCAGTTGAAAATCTCAGCAAGAGAGACACATTTTCTATTTACCTAAACCTAGCTTGGACCCCTCTCTGATGACGAGTTCCCTACAGGTTATAAGGCTTTGACAAAGGTCACCTCATAGATTCATATGACACACCTTACGTTGCACGTCCTCTTTCTCTTACAGCTTAAGAGAATTCATTTTGCCTTGAAATCCAAAATAGAAGACTATCAGAGAGTATTAGCTGAGAATGAACATGACAGCTGGTACATTTCTTGTGATTGGTGCTTTAGGAAACCATGGGAGGAGAGAGCTGTGAGCTAGCCTGGCCTTTCATGGAAAGAGATGCAGAAGGCAAGTTTTCACCTGGAGGTCAAAGGTAAAAAGGTCAAATACAGGTCAAAGGGGATGAAATGGAAAGATCTGTGACAGAGGCAGAGCAAAAGTACCGAGGTGCTGAATTCTAGAAGCATATGTAGGGACATATGTAGGAAATAACCACATTATTACTATGTTTTAGTGGTGCTTGATGATCTGATATTGTCATTATGAAAAATTTAATGAATAAGTCACATAATAAATGGTTTATTTCCACTAAAACCAGGACAAATACAGAATAGTTGCTGGTGGCTGCCTTTGTCGCTCATGGTTCAATACTGCCTCATATTTAATCAAGGAAGAGAGAGACAAAAATGTATTGCTAAAATATGATCTAAGTGTGTCGATCTAGTACTACATAGGCTAAATTGAATTACTGCTTCAGCTAGCTGAACAGCAAGAAGAATGCATTTTAAATGAAGTCAGTTGTATTGGGGATGCTGTCATGGCCAATTAGGAGACTGGACTAATATAATACTTAAAGAACCATTATTCAAAGGCAAAGGATACCTCTAACTAAGTCATTCGCTATGTAATACTTATTGAATGTTCAGTATGATCAAGGAACTATAGACATACAGAAGAAAATGAGAGTAAGGTAAGATTCTTCTTGCTAAGGGATTTATATTTGAAAGAGGAGACGAATACATGAAGCCACCAAGAACACGAAAATGTATAACATTCTGTTATATATAAATACTGTAGGGACTTAGAGATGGGTTAGATCTCTGGATGACGTCAGTAGAAAAGGCAACCCTAGGTAGTTATCAAAGAATGGTGGAATCTGGACAGTTGAGGAGAGCGGGAGAGCTTTTGGGGGAGGCATCTAATAGCAGAGTGGCTTAGCACAAGAGGCCGATCTGAGTAAAGATAGAAAGGGAGGATCATGTGGAAGCATGTGAGTGAGGTCCCCAGGGAAGGATAAATAGTCGGCCTCCTTTGGAGGAGCAAAGAAATTGTAATAATTTACTTTGGATGACAAGAATGCACATGATTTGAGGCCACACTGGGGAAAGTGATATACACGAAGGATTAATGTTTCTTCGACCGTTGACCTTCCTCATGTCTGCAGACAACGTCTTGAAGGCCGAGCTTTGGAGTGCCGAGCAATCGATGACCGGGAAGTATAATGGATGGGAGCGAGGAAGTTGGTGGCAGTAAGAACTTTCAGATCAGAACAGTTTGATCCTGACCGCCGGGTTAGGAGAGTTCATGGCAAAAGAGGACCGTTGCCATTTTTCAACTAAGTAAATTAATAAGAGTACAGCGTTATTTAAAGAAAATTAATTTGGCAGCGAGCAATATCATACATCAGAAAAAAAGAGAAAAAGCATAATGAAGCCAGTTATTGAGCTATATAATAACTCAAGTGGAGTAGATATACCCCTGTGTTCCTAAGAACCACTAAGAAATTTAAGAGTTTTTTTTTGTTTTGTTTTGTTTGTTTTTTTGTTTTTATTTTCTATATTCTTTGTTTACATTCCAAAGACTTTCCCCTTTCCCAGTTCCCCCCTACCATATGTCCCATAAGTCCTCTCCCCCCAACTATTCCCCAATCATCACCCCCAGAGGTTTTTTTTTTTTTTTTTTTTTAAAGGTCAGAGCATTACTTTGCAAACAGGACTGACTAGGAGAGAAATCTGAACTAACCAAGGTAACAGGAATTTCAATCTCTCACGGAAACAATTAAAGCCCATTGGCAATTCTCCCTGAGATTTGCATCTAGCCCTGACTCCACAGAGCCTTTCCTAACCCCACTTTCATCTTCTTATGGTCCTGAAGAGGCTGAATCCATTGCCATAAAACCAAACACAGGAGAAACACATGCTAAATGCATTTTCTATAGTTTCATGTGGCACGAACCTCCCTAAGGAAACGAAGACACAAAGGACTGACTGTTAGAGGCTGCCTCTGGGTGCCTCGTAGGTACCAAGATTACAGTGATAATGATTTATTTCCTTCTGATTTTAACTCTACTTCTTTTACCTTTAATTTATTTCTAGATGACACAAGTGCATACATACACTGATTCCTTTCCCATATCTACTTCGTGCGCCTTATTTTAGTGTCAACGCTGGATAGCATCTCAAATGCAAGTAGCAGCAGGCACACTTGTAGCTTTATGCATCTTCAAGGTGATGTCTTCCGTGTTTCATCACTGCAGGTAATATGTCCTTTGATATTCAGTAGATGCCTTTTATAAGGACTGGCAGGTTTTTTTTTTTTTCTCTCGACTAACTTATAAAGCGTTTCTATTTAATTGCTATCAGTGCCACGAGTGATTTTTTTTTCTATAAAACCAGGGCTGGAGATACAGCACAGTGGTACAGTACTTGCCTAACTGGTGCCAGATTCTGAGTTTGATCCCTAGTATGACAAAAAGAATTGTTAAAAATAATATTCTGCAATTCTTGCTGATAATAATGAAAAATGGTTTCTTTCTTATATTGTCTTAACCTTTAAAGCTAGGCATTGTTGTGCATGTTGTAATATTAACTGACACACGGGAAGCTGATGCAGGAGGATTACAAGTTTGAGGCTGACCTGGGAAGATAAATTTATGAATGTGGCACATGGTGTTTGTGAAAAGAATGGAAGGAAGGAATAAAGACCAAGAGGCCAGCAGGGCAGCATGTGCCTGGTATCTCAGAACAACTTCAAGGCAAGCCTGGTCTACATAGTTAGCTTTATACTAGTCAGGGCTACAAACAACATCATGACTCTAAGACAATCTACCTGTCTTACTAGGAACAAAAACAGATTGGCAATGCTATAGTAGTTTTTCCCTACATAGATTGTCATTGTGTTTCGTTCAGAGTTTTGATACATATACTTAAAGGTGATATTGAGTTTTAATTTTCCTTTTTTACACTTTCCTTAGCAAAATTAAACTCATTCTATTCATCTACACTATAAAATACTCTGGTTAATAGAACAGGGGTTTCTCTGTTTGTGAGAGAAAGCATCTTTTTTTCCTATTAGATGCTTTGACATAAGTATACCTTAGCTATGAAACCTAACAACTTACAATGAAACACGTCAACTGAAGTTTTAGAACCCAACAACTCTGTCTTTATTGACATTTCTCACTACATTAGTTAGACTTCTGCATAATTCTGTCACACATGTCGTCGATGTAGTTAATGATATCTATGCTCAAGACACGAAACAGTCCCATCAGCATAAACCTAGACAGACTGGGCTGGAGAGATGGCCCAGAAGTTAAGAGCACTTGCTGCTCTTGCGGAGGACCAGGTTGGGTTCCCAGGACCCATATAGTAGCTCCAGAGGATCCACCACTCTCTACTAGACCCACGAGCACTGTGTGCACATGATGTACAGACATACATGCAGACAAAAACACCCATGCACATAAAATAAAATTAATACATCTTTTTCTTTAAAGATGACCAGATAGCTGGACATACAACATGACTCAGGCTGTTTTATAGCCATGGTTCATCCCTTCTCCAGCTCAACCTTAGTATGCTTTCTTGGTATGTGGCATTGAGACACCACAGGACCAAGGGGCTCCCCTCCCAGTGATGCTTGATAAGGTCATCCTCTGCTACATATCCAGCTGGAGCCATGGATCCCCCTTCCCACTGCCCATGTATACTCTTTGGTTGGTGATTTAGTCCGTGGTAGCTTTGGGGGAGGAGTCTGGTTGGTTGATATTGATGGTATGTGGCAATTATTTAAAAGGACTGCATTCAAGAATGTCTTGTTTGAAGAGTTCAAACAGTGAGATGTCATTGGAACTATGTCACTCTTACCTTTGGCTTCATTGCCAAGCAGGCTCTCTGTATATTGTGTACAGAAAGCCCTTTCTGGATCCTCCTATCTACCTTGCTATTAATTCCAGAGTAAGGAGTTAGGGCCTCTTAACCTTAGTCTGCATGCTAAATAATAAGCATACACACTTATTCATTGAGGGGATGACAGCCTTGATTGTCTGGACTCTGTTCAGGCCGTTCTCTGTTGTGTTCAAAGTGGCACTCCATATCTGTATTCTTTCTTTCTTTCTTTCTTTCTTTCTTTCTTTCTTTCTTTCTTCCTTTTTTTCTCTATTCCAGCTTCCTTTTTTTAGGGCAACAATCTTTCTCACTCTAAACTCCACTTTCTCCATTCTGTACATGGTGCTTTTCAAAATATTGCTAAATTTCCACTTCTAAAATTTCCAATCATTTTTTTCTATTGTTTAGAGAAGCAGTCCAAAAACACTTGGCCTGCTATTTCAAGATCAATTGCAAACTGGCTCCAGAAACCCTTTTACCATCTCCTGGATTGTTCTTTGATTATGTAAACCCCCCAGTCCAGCCAACCAATTCTTGGCCATTCCCAATACATGCCGTGTATATTTGAACCCCCTCTTGTGTGGCTGTACTTCCCAATTCCCTCACCTTGGGTGTTTCCTTTACTCTTCTCTCCTCGTCTAAGGCCAACCTCCATTCTCCAGAACCCCTCACATTTCCCCATCCTATTTTTGTAATTTCAACAACTTGACACCTTTCTCCTTGAAGCACTCACGTCATGTTCGATCCACTACTCATTCAGTAACAGAATGTGGCCCTTCCTCTCCACCAGTCCACAGTCATATAAGACAGTGTGATGTCACACACCAACCCAGTTCTACTCAGAGCTCCCAAACACTCTTTCTAAACCTCGTTGTACCACAAAATGCTCTAGACCAAAATCACAACAACCAATGTTGTTGCCCGAAACCTTTAAGCCTGGAGTGCATAGATTTGTACACCAGTGAGGTCAGTGCATTACAACTGATGCTCCCAAAAGTAATTGGCATGAGGCTGGGCGGTGGTGGCGCACGCCTTTAATCCCAGCACTTGGGAGGCAGAGGCAGGCGGATTTCTGAGTTCAAGGCCAGCCTGGTATACAAAGTGAGTTCCAGGACAGCCCAAACTACACACAGAGAAACCCTGTCTCGAAAAAACAAACAAACAAACAAACAAACAAACAAACAAAAGTAATTGGCATGGTCTATGCCACTGAATTTCTACTTCAATTATTTTTGTCAGATTATTAGATTGTTATGGAAGATGGAAGCCCCACTTCAAATCATAATCTACTCCTCTGTGACCTCAGAACCTTACTGAATTCTTCTCAACCTGCTCCCCTGTCTCCTGGCTGCTGAGAGACTCACTCCCAATAGACTCCTCTCACAGACATTATACAATGCTGTTTACCATTTCCATTTTTGGGGTGGGGGATGGAGGGATTGAAGTCCTCTTCAGCAAGATCTGTTCTGTTTGTCTTTGTATCCACAGCATTTAGCAGATACTAGGTAAATGAGTCATGCTGGAGTTTTGTTTGTTTGTTTTGCAATGAGACTTTTGTTTTTGATTAATTTTAGATTTGCAGAGAGTTTACAAAAACAGCACAGAGAGTTCTTGTAAACCATTTGTCCCAGTGGTACCCTCTCATATAGCCATAGTGTTCTTGTTAAAATGAAAAAAAAATAGTATTCAAATAGCACAGACTTGGAATTTCATAGATCATTCAAAAGTGTTCGGTATTATATAAAATGATGGGTTTTGTTATGACATTTTCATGTATGCATTCTCTATCCCAACCACATTCACCTTATTGCTTTCTCTTGTCCCCTTCCCATTTCTGCTAATCCTCTTCCTCTTTTCAGGTCCTCTTATTCTTATGTGGTTCCTTTGGTTCTCTCTCTCTCTCTCTCTCTCTCTCTCTCTCTCTCTCTCTCTCTCTCTCTCTCTGTGTGTGTGTTTTTGTGTGTTTTTGTGTGTATGTGTGTGTGTTTGTGTGTGTATGTGATAATTATGTGTTCATTAGGGTTTATGAGAGCATTGTTTAAAGGAAATATGGACAACTTACCAGTTGTCTACACCACTGATTTCTCTCCATTCTCTATTCTAAGAGTTGTATATTTCTATCAAGTATAGTGTGATGTTTTTAGCACCATAAAATTCCTAAACCAAATAGTTAATATAAATATTGGCTCAGATTCTTTGTATTGTTGCTCAGTAAGAAAGCTTAAAAATCTCTTTTCTTTCGTTGTACCAAAAAGTGCTCTGTAGGCTTCAGGAGGTCAGAGGAGTCACTAACAAATATATCCACAATAACCCTGTGAATTACAATAATAACCAGTGTGGCAGGATCTGCCCATGGGTACAGTAGTAACAGAAATATTAAAGGGCGGCCGACCATTTTCTGGTTAGATTTGAGGCTGTCTCCTCAGGAGGAAATATGTGTCTTGTACTGTAAATCTAAGAACCTATAGTTGGGAGTTCACGGGCCCCAGAGGTGAACCCAACACTATTACTCTGATAAATGTACATTTGAAGTTGACCCATAAATTAATATCTTTATACCCACGCATTAGTGTGGTTCTCAAACCTCATTAGAGAACTCTCTTTGTATAATGGACAGCTGTTAAATAAAGAAACAACAGATCAAAGGGGAGAGAATAAATGTCAGTGGAGTCCTCAGCCACAAACAGAATATCTGCACCCTCCTCTCTCTCTCTCTCTCTCTCTCTCTCTCTCTCTCTCTCTCTCTCTCTCTCTCTCTGACTTGCAGTCCACTAAGAAAGAGAGAGGAGGGCCGGGTGGTGGTGACGCATGCCTTTAATCCCAGCCCTTGGGAGGCAGAGGCAGGCGGATTTCTGAGTTCGAGGCCAGCCTGGTCTACAGAGTGAGTTCCAGGACAGCCAGGGATACACAGAAAAACCCTATCTCAACCTCCCCCGCCCCCAAAAAAGAGAAAGGAGGAAAAACTGTAAGAGTCAGAGGTCGGGGAATACTGGAATACTGGACATGACAGGAACTCTGAAGTCATGACGTCACAGCAGCAATGGCTGCCTACATAAGACCTGCACAAGATCAAGACAAACAACATTCTAATATGGAGCAGAGGGGGCTCATGAGCTCCCACCCCTAACTGAGAGACTCAGATGGTGCTACACTCATGAATATAGGAGTAACCCACTGACCTGAGTTATTTTTAAAATGGAAGTGGGGGAGGGGAGGAAGTGAGGCAGATCTGGGAAGAGTGGAGAGTGACTATGAGCAAAATGTGTGATTTGCGAAAAAAATGCTCTCTTTAAAAATATAATACATTGTTATTAATTATAGCTAACATATGTATAAATGGATCTCTTGAATTGATTCCTATTGTCTAACTACATTTTGTATCCTTTGACCAACATCTCCTGAATAATCACTTCTGGTAAGAAGAGCAGTGATTTTGGAACTCCTAGACAAAAGCAATCTCCAAGAGGATGAGATATCCCTGGGCATTTGGGCCAAATTTGCCCATGTATTCAGAAGCAGCAGTGCAGACAGCCTTTATGGGACAGTTCTTCTCACCATAGTCCTAATTTATCATGCTTCAGGGTGAGGCATACATTATGACACTAAACAGTTTCATCTTAATTTGAAATCTGTCTCATGACTCCAGAAGTTGGAAACACAACTAATTTCTTGAATTCCTTTATATCGTATAACCTAGTCTCCTGGAAATGCCAGATATCAGTTAAGATTTATCAATGATAACCTGGCTTTATCACATTAAAAAATTACCATTTAAGCATTGAAATTCGCTGTAATCTACTTTAGCCTTACAATGAAGAATTACCTATTTTCTACCAATATTAATTTGTGATTCTTTAGCACATTCATGGACTGAGTCAGATTCAGTTATTTCCTCTAGCTGTATAGAATTCCCAGTTTACATGGATTATCTGTTGATAATTTTCATTTCAATTATAGTTATAGAGTAACTTGAAACTTAAATGTAGAAAAAGAAGTTATTCCTTTAAATGTACACAAAATGTAGTCAAACATTGATAAGCCAGAAGCACTTCCTTAAGACCATTTCTCTTAGTTAATCTTTACTTCTCTTACCCATTTTGCGTTTTTTCCTTAAACTTAATCAAAGCATATTATTACATCTTTTCTCTTGTAAAGATAGCTGTGTAAAGAATATTTTGTATCTTTCATTCAGATCATAAAATCAGCACTGATTATTAAAGCAGCCATTTGATTTTAAAAGTTGCAAATAGACCCTAAAGGTCTAAGTTATAGCTGCTATGAAGTTACACTAGAGTTACTCTTACTTCATCTGGGTTAATATCAGAGACCCTGTTATGGAAACTGACTCTCAAGTGTATGGAAGGAACAAAGAGTACTGTGCACATTCTTGAAGAAGGCAAAGGTACTGAGTTCCTTTTGCCTGAATCTGAAACCTGGCTTGATATGAACATTTGAAGATGAAGAATTACCATGATGAAGATAGTGGCCTCAATTACTATGTCACATATAACATATCTGAGAAGCTGCTGGTAGACTCTTCACTGGT
Source organism: Apodemus agrarius (assembly GCA_964023405.1). NCBI lineage: Eukaryota > Metazoa > Chordata > Mammalia > Rodentia > Muridae > Apodemus > Apodemus agrarius. Next base: position 51,492,711 of record OZ030020.1, on the reverse strand, counting down.
GAAGTGAGTGGTCTTGAGACTACACTTGCTGCCAGACTGGAAGTAGACACTCTCTGCTTCTGCCAGATGTCCAGGACAGAGGCATCAGACTTCTTCCAACTCCCACAGAAGTGGTGAGAGGACAGAACAAGTTAATGGATGGGTTTGGACTGTGTCCTAGTCTAATACTTAACAAGTCTCTTAGAAGGGTCCCTGTGCTCTACAGTGCCCTCAGGGAGCAGAAGGCCAAAGCTCTCCCCACCATGGAGTTAAGAGAACTCCCCCACCCTAGGTGTCTCCAGTTTGCTCTCAGAGTTTAAGATAGAACATCTCCATTTTGGGAGGAAGAGAAGAGACGGGTTCTTAGTTTTTAACTAGTCTGTCTCCCAGTCTTTTAAATCTACATAAAGATGAATCCACTGACTACATTTGCTTGGTGCTGGAGCAGGTTAGCAGAAAAAGCTGTTGATTCATTATGCAGAACCAACTTCAAAGAAAATGCACAAGTCAGCTTCTGAGCCAGCACCTTAGTGTGCGATTCTGAACCTTCCTTGACACCCTCTGCTGCATCAGAATTTCAGTAACTAAAGCTCAAGAGTTCCAATCTCAGCTCAATGCCAGCTGCTGGTATTGTTTTATGACCCTTTATTTATTTGACAAATACTTTTATTCGCATCCTCTAAAGACCTAAACATTTAAAACCCATTTTGGGGAGACACTGACACTGAACTCACCATCCTCCTGCCTCAGCTTCCCAAATGCTGTGGTTATACCCACATGTCTGGTAGGACATAAACATATTAATTCTAGATTTTTTTTTTTGGTCAGTGTTTCTTTAAACAATTCTTGGGAAGATTGTTCAAGATCTTTCTAGTTAAAAAATAAAGTACATTTTCATTAGTTTGTACATGGGATAACTTTATCTCATTAATATCTTTTCCTCCCATAATTATTTGTTCTTATGAAAGTAACATATCTTTGCTTTTTCTTTGCCTCTTCCCTTCTTTTCAAAACATGTTCTTTCATAAACCAAAACCATTAATGAGAACATCTTTTCAAGGGCTGTCACTCGGTCTCCTGGCCTTCAGACTGCATCTTTGCCTGCTCCATATACTATCTCACCTCACACCTTACTTACAACTTAAGTTTTGCACCTTGTCATTATAAATGCATGATGCTCCACAAGGAGTGCTTTTCATGCAAATGTGTCCTTTTACTCTTAGATACCCGTGAGACAAAGCACAGTCTCCTGACTCCTCAGAGGTTCCTCTGCCTTTCCTTGCTGAGACAATACTTGCACAGCATGCCTCCTGTTTCTTTGGGATCCCCTCTCCACATCTGCCCACTTTACCTCATCCCACCCCTTATGTGTAGACACGCACCAGCACTTAGAGTGCATTCACATCCTTTTTTTCTCTCTGCATACCTACTCTTGCCTGGATACACATCTGCTCTCAAGGCTTTATTAATAATTTTTGACACCCAGCTTTTAATTTTTTTCTCTATCTCTGATTCCAAGTCAGCCTAATATTTTATTTTAAATGGTTATATTTTATCAAAGGTAAGGAAAAAAAGAAAACTCTCAGATTAGGAAATTAGAATTCATCGCTTTCATTTCCTTGCTTATTTTCTGTCCTGTTTTTCTGTCTTCTTTTGTGGTACTGGGAACTGAATCCACTAGGACATCACATATCCTTGGCAGTGGTCTGACACTCAGTTGTACCCTTAATCCCTTTTCACTTTTATGTTTATGACATGGACTCACTGAGAAGCTCAGATTGTCTGTGAATTCTCTTATACTTTAAAATGGCTTTCTTGAACTTGTAATTCTCCCAACTCCGCTTCCTACATGGCTGGGATCACAAAGCCTGAGCCACCAGGCCCAACTGTGAATCATCTTCCACACCTTTCTCCGGTCCTACAGCAAGCAGTTTAGAAACCTACTTTTTTAGAGGTTTTGTCGTCGTCGTTGTTGTTGTTGTTGTTTTTTTGGGACAGGGTTTCTCTGTGTAGTCCTGGCTGTCCTGGAACTCGCTCTGTAGACCAGGCTGGCCTTGAACTCAGAAATCTGCCTGCCTCTGCCTCCCAAGTGCTGGGATTACAGGTGTGTGCCACCACACCCGGCAAAACCTACTCTTGTAGAGATGGGCTGCATCTACTCATGACAAATTTGAACAAAAGCTTGGAACCACAAGAGCTGAGGTGTATGTGTGTGTGTGTGTGTGTGTGTGTGTGTGTGTGTGTGTATGTATGTGAATCTGTCTGTCTCTCTGTGAATATTAGCACATAATCAACCATACAGAGTCTCTGTTAAGAACACAGAAACCATCTGAAGCCTAGAAAGAGAAACCAGAAGACTAAGAGGTAAGAGTACAGACTCAAAATGAGAAAGTCATGTGAGAACACACTGATATAATGGTATAATGATGATATAATGATATAATGATGTCAACCTGACCAGGTATGGGCAACCAAGCACTTTTATAAATGGCCAGCCTGTGTATAATCTGGAAAGAAATTATGAAGCATCTTTAATAAGTAAATTCAGGCTGGAGGTGAGCTTGCTCTGTGATAAGAAGCAGTGTTGGCTTTGTATGTGTAAGACCCTAGGTTCTATGCTTAGCATTCAAAATAAAAATAACCAAATGATGAAAACCCACCTACTTTATGACCCAGCAGCTTCATTTCTTCCTATATCTTTCTGAAGTATTATATACATTCTCAGATGAAGGAAAAGAAGACAAGCATCCTAACACTTTCACTGAAGTAGTATGAATATACTATTAAGCACTAGAAATCATCTAGATATCTGAACTGGGGAAACAGTTTCGATAACTACATCTATTATTCTAGAATAATATGCAGAATTACCATATAGAGGTAGATGGACAAAGAGGCTGATGCGTCTTTGAAGTCAGTGCTGAGACAGCAGAAAGAACAATCTACAGAATGATAGACAACCTAACATTTCCATAAAATCCCACTTACACACACACACCAAAAGAATTGGATGCTTTCTCAGGAAGGTCTGTGTATAGAGTCGCCTACTGGAGGATGTACAAGACTTAGTAGTAAACTGAAAAAAAGATTGAGGCTAGGATAGGAAGGACTTATTCTTACATGTACTATTCTTGTGTGGGCTATGAGAAATGGGGAGGGGGGAGGGAGGGAAAGAAGGAGGAAGGGAGAGAGGGAAGAAGGAAAGAGAGAACAAGAGGCAGTGGAGAAAAGGAAGTAAAGAGGAAAAGACTGGGTAGTAAATAGAGTAGGCCAGGGCACACACATAGGTCAAGGGACAACTCAGGCTCACGCTCTATAGACAGCCTGTCCCCTACAGAATTGCTCCAGCATGTTTCAGTATATTTGGCAGGCCCACAAATGTCCTTAAAGGATCCCAGTTTTGCTGGAGAAGGCGCTGTTCCAGACAAGGTTAGTAAGGCCAAGAGGAAAAAAAGAGGATCAGCAAAGAAGTGGTTGGCAAGTGGCTAGTGTGGTGTGACACAGACTAGGTTTAAGCCAGAGTTGCAGTGGGCTGGGAAACCTTCAGTCAGACGGTCTGGAGCTTTCAGTAGAACCCACAAAGTATCCTGGTGAAGCTGTCCAAAGGATACACATCTAGGGTACATCATTTCAAAGAGGCAGGGCTCTATAGCGTCAGCGAGAAATGCAGATCTCAGGGAGAATTGCCAGTGGGCTTTCCTTGTTTCCGTGAGAGACTGAAATTCCCGTTACCTTGGATAGTTCAGATTTTTCTTCAAGTCAGTCCTGTTTTCAAAGTAATGCTCTGACCTAAAAAGCAAAACAAAACAACCCCCCAAATAAAAAACAAAACAAATAAAAAACAAACCAACAAACCAACAACAAACCCCTCAAATTTCTCAGTGGTTCTTAGGAACATGGGAGGGGGGGGTTGTTTACTCCACTTAGGTTATTACATAGCTTAATAACTGGATATACTGTTGCTTTTTTTTCTTTTTTTTCTTTCTGATGTATGATATCCCTCATTGCCAAATTAATTTTCTTTAAGTATATGTATATATATATTTGATAATATGCAGTTAAGAAAAACTTGTCATTATTATCTTTTATTCTGCACTTCCATGCTTTTCAATACATTTAACATTTTTGTTTGAAAGACACTGGGAAACAATGAAATGTTACATGACTTCAGTGACAGAGAAACAGGGATGGGCTAGCTGAGGCAGGATTCTAGCCCACATGGTGAAAGCCTCTACATCTTTAGTGAGATAGAGTGATCATTACCAGCTGATCAAATGTCCCATCCCTCTGCCTGGTCAGGAGCAATTGCCACCTTTCTGACTGTGACATGGAGAATGCACACATGATGGGGAGTGGGGGACCTCCTAGTTTTTTTCTTTAGGAACCAAAATTCTCATAAAACCCAACCACTATTCTTGCCTCTAATTGGCCTTTAAAAAGTTTTTGTATATCAAAGGCAGGAACTCCCCCATTTAGAGACAGAGGTCAAAAGAGTGTCAGATATTCCCTCCCCACAACTTTAAACAAATACTTCTCTCCAGTTATTATACCATTAAAGTATTAGTAATTTCTTTAGTACGGGTCTCTCAAAGCTGTGATCTATGTATGGGTATTGAAAATATCACTGCATCCCAGGTAAATGTGATTGAACAGAATTCTGCACCCACTTACATGCTGCCAAAAATTGTTCAAGTATTGGTACTGAAGGGAAGAAACACTCTAAGTCCAAATATGGGAAAAGAGGCAGTTGCCACATAACATAAATATTACTTTAGATTTCTTTTGTGCAGCGTTAAATACTAAAGGACAAGGGAGGTCACTGAGTCAAAAATTCAAATTTGTTCTCATTTAAGGTAGCTTTTATATATGAAGTGAAAACATTTAAATATAGTAGCATACATTCTTGCTACTACATCTTTGATAAACAAAGGAGATATGAATATTGCAAAAGTATGAAAACTACGAAAAAGCCAAGCACGATTCATTCTGATCACTCTGTTTATATGCCTCATCTTGAACGAGAAGTATTGATGTAAATATGGTACAACTGAAGTGTAGACTCTAAGACCCAGATGTGAGTAGGGTGACAATGTATAATGCAAAAATAACGGAGGCAAGCACTGAAATCAGCCCAAGCAAAGACATAAGTGATGTGGCCATCTGGTTCTTAACATATCCTCAAAGAGGTCACATAGTATAAATTGATAATAATCCACTTCTCAGACCTCAGACACTGCTTTGAAAAGTTGAGAAGCAAGGGCAGAGGATGTAGCTAGGCCACAAGGAAGGCAAACCAGGAGTGACAGCAATAATTCATCACTGATGCTGTTCAGAAATGCTAAAGCATATATCATGCTGGATGTTGGTTTTATTTCAATTTTTATATTCTCTGTATGATTTAAGTTTTATGTGTCCATTCAGATGCTTCTGTTGGCCATTTTCTCTCATGTCATGGACCTCAATAACGGAATTTAAATATGTTATTTACTACTGAGTCAAGAAAGCAGTGTATGCTTTTAAAATATAATCACTAATGGACTTTTAAAGAACTTCCAACTGTCGGAAAAAGTTAAAGGAAATGTCAAATTTCTAGTAAATGGAGTGAGATAGATTTTTTTGACTCATATAATAAATGATAATTATAACTGGGCGTTTCAAAATGCAATAAATTAAAATCATCAGAAAGCATTTGATATAGAAAATGGAGGCAAGATTTTTTTCCTTGAAAAAAAAATTACATCAGGAAGGAGTAAAGATTGTAAAGTTGTGGCTTAATTTGAGAAGGGGGTTAGCCTGATGGGTTTCTCCTGATGTAGATGCATTCAATTAGAAAACCATAATGATAAACCACAGCCTTATCAATTCAAGGTGCCTCATAACTTCATGACTAAAAAAAGTGGTGGGAAAATTAAAGAGAAATTCTTTATGGACTAATAACAAAGAGTAAGGTCCCACATCTACATATGAAGAGTGCTTAAATTTCCAAACTTCTCCTATGTTTTTAAGAAAGGCAGTATCTGAAGAGGATGGAGTATCTGGAAATTGCTGATGTGTGCTTAGAGAAGTCAAATCTAGGATGAGCCCTCACACATTGGTATCACGACTGTCTAAATCTTTGGGTAATCTCTACATTAAACAGGCGTATACCAATACCAAGGCTAATGATTTGGGGGGGGGTCAATGCAAACCATAAGATTATATATCAGAAGTTACCTAACAGAGAGAAGGAAAACTCTGCAATTTGAACCCAGAGTAGCCAGTAAGGCATAAGGGCAATTTTTACATCAACACAGGATAATTCTAAGTCATTGCAACATTAATGTAATCTCTAGTATTCAACCTCATATTATTAGACATACAAAGAAACTGGAATGAACCATTTCATGGGAAAAGGTGGGATCTCAAGTGAGTTCAGATGTTGGTTATCAGAGACCAAAAACTTAACAAAGAATTAGAGAAAATATTCTAATATGATAATAGAATTAGAGAAAATGAACTAAAAATAAAAGACCTTGCTTAGTTTGTAATTCCAGTTCTTTCTTATTACTTGAAAAATTTAGAATTAGTTTTCCAATTTCTGCATAAAAGCTAGCATCAATTGATGAAATTGTATTGAATTTTAATTTATAGATGAATTTAGATAGCCTTAAACCTTCAATTTCACAAACACACAGAATAGCTCTCCATTTATTTTTACAACCTCATTTTTTCCCAGCAATATCATTTTGTTGTGATTTTTGATGTACAAAGCAGCCAGTCCTTTTAAAGTTATTTGTATATAGTTTTGTTCTTTTGAGTCTTATTTTGACTTGAAATTTTCTTACTATGATTTTCAAATTGACAGTTGGTGGTAAAATACTATGATAGACTTCTGTACATAATCCTGTGTACTGTGGTTTTGCTGAACTAGTTTATAAATTCAAACACATATATGTATTTACTTTTTTATTGGATATCTTATTTACTTACATTTCAGATGTTATCCCCTTTTTTGGTTTCCCCTCCACCATCCCATCCTTCTCCTGCTTCTATGAGGGTGCTACCTCACCCACCGACTCCCACCTCCCTGCCCTGGCGTTCCCCTACACCGGGGATTGAGCCTTCCCAGGACCAAGGGCCTCTCCTCCCATTGATGTCAGATAAGGCCATCTGACATCACCACCTCTGCTACTTGTGCAGCTGCTGCCATGGGTCCCTCCATGTGTACTCTTTGGTTGGTGGTTTAGTTCCTGGGAGTTCTGTGTGTGTGTGTGTGTGTGTGTGTGGTTGGTTGATATTATTGTTCTTCCTATGGGGTTGCAAACCCCTTCAGCTCTTTCAGTCCTTTCCCTAACTACTACTTGGGGTTCCTGTGCTCAGTCCAATGATTGGCTGTGAGCATCTGCCTCTGTATTTGTCAGGCTCTATCAGAGCTTCTCAGGAGACAGTTATATCAGGCTCCTGTCTTTAAGCACTTCTTGGCATCCACAATAGTGTCTGGGCTTGGTGTCTGTATATGGGATGGATCCCCAGGTGGGGCAGTTTCTGGATGGCCTCTCCTTCAGTCTCTGTTCCACACTTTGTCCCTGTATTTCCTTTAGACAGGAGTAATTCTGGGTTAAAAATTTGGAGATGACTCTCTCATCACTCTCTCTTGGCTCTTACCTCTCTGCACTCTCACCTCTCTGCCCCTCTTGGGCTCCTCTCCCCCCTCTCTCCACGTGGTCATGGCTGGCCTCCACTCCTCTCTACTTCTCTTCTCTTCTCTTCTCTTCTCTTCTCTTCTCTTCTCTTCTCTTCTCTTCTCTTCTCTTCTCTTCTCTTCTCTTCTCTTCTCTTCTCTTCTCTTCTCTTCTCTCCTCTCCTCTCCTCTCCTCTCCTCTTCTCTCTCTCTCTCTCTCTCTCTCTCTCTCTCTCTCTGCCTCCACTATAGCATTAACTCTCATCCTCTTCCCTGAATAAACTTTATTCTATACCAAAAAAAATTTGGAGATGAGTGGGTGGCCCCATTCCCCAATGGGGGTGCCCTGCCTAACCTCTGGATATGGTCTTTACAGGTTCTCCCTCCTCTTTGTTGGGCATTTCAGCTAATGTCATCCCTTTTGGGTCCTGGGAGCCTCTTGCTTTCCTGGCATCTGGGACTTGCTGGTGGCTACCCCCAGTTCCCCATTCCCTATTGCTATACATTTCAGTTTAATTTCCTAATACTCTGCATATCATCTGTCTCCTACCATATCTAATACTGCCCCCCTTTCCCCCTCCTCCTTTCTTCCTCACAAGTGCCTCCCACCTACTACCTCTTTTGAGTATTTTGTTTCCCCTTTTAAGAAGGACTGAGCATTCACACTTTGGTTTTCCTTCTTGAGCTTCATATGGTCTATAAATTTAACATTGGTATTCTTAGTTTTGGGGCTAATAGCCACTTATCAGTGAGTACACACCGTGTGTGTCCTTTTGTGACTGGGTTACTTCACTTAGGATGATATTTTCTAATTCCATCTATTTGCCTAAGAATTTCATGTAGTTATTGTTTTTTTTAAGCTGAGTAAAATTGTATAAATGTACCACATTTTCTGTATCCATTCCTCTGTTGAGAGACATCTAGGTTCTTTTCAGCTTCTGGCTATTATAAATGAAGCTGTTATGAACATAGTGGAGCATGTGTCCTTGTTATATGTTGGAACATCTTTTTGGTATATGCCCAGGAGTGATATAGCTGGGTCCTCACATAGTACTATGTTCAATTTTCTGAGGAACAGCCAAACTGATTTCTAGAGTGGTTGTACCAGCTTGCAATCCCACCAACAATAGAGGAGTATTTCTCTTTCTTCACATCCTCTCCAGCATCTGCTGTCACCTGAGTTTTTGATCTTAGCCATTCTAACTGGTGTGAAGTGGAATATCAGGGTCTTTTTGATTTGAATTTCCCTGATGACTAAGGATGCTGAATTTCATTAGGTGCTTCTCAGCCATTCAGTTTTCCTCAGTTGAAAATTCTTTGTTTAGCTCTGTATCCATTTTTAATAGGGTTATTTGGTTCCCTAGAGTCTAATGTAAATTCTTTGTATATATTGGATATTAGCCCTGTATTGGATGTAGGATTGGTAAAGATCTTTTCCCAAGATCTTGGTTGGTTGACATTTTGTCCTATTGACAGTGTCCTTTGTCTTACAGAAGCTTTGCAATTTTGTCGATTCTTGATCTTGGAGCATAAGGCATTATTGGTGTTTTGTTCAGGAAAAATTTCCCTGTGTGCTCAAGGCTCTTCCCCGGTTTCTTTTTTATTAGTTTCAATGTGTCTGGCTTTATGTGGAGGTCCTTGATACACTTGGACTTGAGCTTTGTACAAGGAGATAGGAATGGATCAATTTACATTCTTCTGCATGCTGACCACATGCAGTTTATTTATTTGTATTGGATACTTTGGTATTTTCTACATGTGGAATTATATCATATGTAAATAATGAGAGTGTTAATTAATTATATTTTAAAAATCTAATTTTTATAGTAGCCACACCACACTCCTTTCCCATCAATAGTGTGTTAGACCTTTCTTTCCCACCTCCTCATCACCATTTGCTATCATTTGTTTCTGGAATGATATTGAATTTCAGAATAGTTTTAATTTGTATTTTTTTTGTGGGTAAAGACATTGAACACTTATCTATTTAAACTCTTTCTTTTGACAGTTCATTAGCCCATTTTTTGACCAATTTATTTTTTTCTTGTTTAGTTTTTGAGTACTTATATGTTTATGAATTCTAGATAGTAATCCTTTGTTGTACATATAGAAGGCATAATTTTCCTCTATTGATTTAAATGTTTTAATACTCAACGATCTGTTAAAATAGAGGTGGCAATAGGGCCAGGCATATTAATTCATTGCTGGTGTTATGGGAACATACTTAAAGCTAGTTTTGTAGAATTTTGCTTTTGTCTTAACAAAATAAGAAAATTATTTAATTCCTTTGGTAGCTACAAGGTTTTAAACAAGAATTGCTTAACTTTATCAAATATTTCTTGCACAATTTTCCAGTAAGAACCTGATTTTCTATTTTAAGATATTTTAAGGTGAATAACATTGACAGATTTTTGTTGTTGCAATTTCTTATGATTGTTGAGGTAAACTAAGCAATGTTTACCTTTTTATGTACTATTAGATTTAGTTTTAATTTTTTATACCCATGTCTATAGTAAATCCATAGGTTTATCTTTTTTTTGTTGTCTGGCTTTGGAATTTTGTTTATACAAACTTTACAAAATAGACTGGCCTGCTCTGTACAAATATTGTTGGCCTCTAGTTTTACAGGAGGGAATTTTAGCCACTACCCAATCCTTTAATTTCATTTATTTGTTCAAGTTTTATTTTTCTTATTTTTTTCAAAGTTGGCACTTTGTAGTCCTGATGTATCCATTTAATCCAAGTTCAATTGAGCAAATGTCTGGCTGGCAATTTCCAAGGGCTTGCAGCACTCTGGGGCGCCTTATTGATCGCCTGGATGGATTCCATCAGGCCATAATAACTGCGTAAGATGTGATTCAATAGAAGCATTAGTTTTTTTTTTTCACTTGCTCTGTTCTCAAAAAAAAAAAAAAAATCAGAGTCCACAGAACTGCGTTTCAGGGTCAGAATGTTAGATGTTAAAGAAAGCTATGAATGAAGTATCATGTGGTAAATCAGAAAACAAGTAGTGAATTGCCTGGCTCTTAAATAACACTGAAGGAAGGAAATGGCATTTGAATTATGAGGGAGGCAGAAAGGGGCCCCATGGATTATAGCAAAGTCTGGAAAAAAACAGGGCCGAGGCAAGGTGAAATGATCCAGAGTCTCCCAGGATAAGAACTGGTTCTGTTTTGCTCTTTTTGGAATCAGTACCAGGCACAAGTGTCTTGGATCAGTTATTAGATTAATGTATACTCAGGATGCCTCAGACAGAAAAGAATCAATATTTTCGGTGTTAAAAAACATGTACTTGAGGTCTTTAACAGGTATCCTATTTTTCTGAAAAAAAAAAAAGTGAGGGGTGGCTGGGGAAATGCAGTAGAATATTTATTGAGCAAGATTTGAAAGAAACAAGTGTTGACTATGTTCCCACAACTATGACCTCATTCTGCCAAAGAAGAAGCAAGGAGCATCAGGGTTTCCATTGGGTTCTCAACGGCTGACAGGCAACTGGGCAGCCACTTCTTGCCTAGGCAGAGTCAGGGAAGCACAGGGCGTGAGAGGCCGGGGAACAGAGGAGAAGCAGAGGCCTAAACCCATGGACCAGGCACAGCAAGTTCTGCGCATGCTCTGACTGCCATTCCGCGCATGCTCCCTCTGTCATCTGTGCTTGCTATAGGGGCTATCCTGCGCATGCGAACAGGGTTGCCTGGGCTCTGAGAGAGGCGTCCCAGACTGTGCCTGAGAAATGGAGGCATCTGAGGAAGAGTCACCTGCTCTGGCACCCCCTCAGCCTGCAAAGCTGGGTGAAGAATTTTCTCTCAAAACGCAGGGGAACCAGACAGAAGACATCGACTCCTATAACTTGACCATTCTTCATTTCAACGATGTTTACGAAGTGGACTCAAGTACTGAAGAGCCTGTAGGAGGCGCTGCCAGGTGTGGGCCGCCATGTTTCTTGCCAGCCACTTGAGGGGGAATGGAGGGGGGTGAGCTTGGTCATCTGCAAGAAGGTTTGGAAGCAAGCAGGGAGTCTTTGTGTTAACCCTTTGGGGCCGCTGTTCAATCTCCCTTCTGGACTTAGGTAGTAACTCCAATGGTTTTAGGAGGTGGGGGGAAACTGGACCTGTCTGCACAAAAGGGGAATAGAAACTTCCCGTGAAGTCTATGGGCAATACTCTCTTTTAATTCAAAGCTGTATTCAGATTCAGCCATTTCTCCTAACTTTTGTATGATCTTGGCCAAAGACAGTTATTGATTCTGTTTCATCAGTTTTTAAGCAGTTATTTTTCTTGCAGTTAAGTGAGATAAATTATGGGAAGCATTTTTGCTAAGAAATTTGTATTAGTTGCAAGTTATCTTTTTTAATACTATGAAAATTTAATTTCTCTGTGAGACATCTGTAACTTAATTTTCAGGTAGTGTATATGTATATTTTTTCATCTCTTTATTTTGCTAAGATTTACAAACTCATAGTCCAACAGTAAACAAGAAAGAAAGGGATTTAAAGAAAGGTAGGATGTGAATAAGAGGAGCTGGGAACCGATTTAGGGTTGGGTTTTGTAGGACCTCAGTTCCGATATAGTTTTAATTTAATTTTATTTTTTTTGTGGTTTTGTTTTATGTGGGTAAGATGAGGCAATTTGCTTTAAACACCATGGTGGGCTTTATTTCTCCCTTTATGTTTTAGGTTAGGAGGGTGGGCTCAATGCATGGGATTGCTCACAGTGACTCGAGGGTGGGCAGTTATTTGGAAATGTGGAAGTATAATGGCGGGGAGGCAGGGCCGTGTGATGCCAGTGTAAAGCATTCACCCTGGTGTGCTGGAATAGACTGAATGCTTGTCTAGGAGTTACAAAAGTCACATACATTAATTACTGCAGGCTGTCAGAAAGGCATTTGTGATGTGCCCCAAGAGATGTTTGAGGAAAAGGTAACTTTTGAACAGATGAGATTAAAAATCAGGAGGAGAAATCAGTTGGAGACCCCTTGTGTGAGTATAGTTACAAGTTAATAAAGTAGGGGGATAAGAATCAAAAGAACAGTTGGATTAGGAAGATCAAACCATGTTTAAGAAATGGTTATTCAGTAGCATATGAGAATTTGTATATGTACCAGTATATACAGGCTAGAGGAGAGCATTGGGGTGGGGGGGCAGCTCGAAGAAGAGAAGGGACCTAGGGTTGTTCTGTTGTATAACACTAAGGATCAAGAGTTTTGAAATGATTTCTGAAGGTGTACGAATCTAAGAACACATCAAAACGATCATTCACCATGATCAAGTTAGCTTCATACAAGGGATGCAGGGATGGTTTGAGGAATCAATGCTGTAAAAAATATTTTCTTTGAGATGTTTGATGCCTGTGTAGGTAGTTGTGACTCTCAGATCTATCAGATCCTTGGGTGAATAACATCTCCCAGTTATTCCTTCATTTTTCAGTTATTTCAGTCCCCCTCTGTAAATTCGTTTGTACATATTCTTTTTTGTAAATGTATTGTTGGGAAGAAATTCTTATTCTTCAAGTCCTGTGACTTCTTAGTAGAGTCCATTTGTCATATTACTAGTCAATGGGAGAGATGTTTACTAAGTGTCTCCTCAAAGTGTAGGCTAGTTTCTCTTTTCCATATACCCATGCTTACAATCTGCCCATACACTTTCATTGACAAGTGTTTAGTCTAAGACACTATGGGATTCATAGCTGATACTATGTGCAAAGGATCATGTCAGAAGTTTCCAAAACCTCTGTGGTGGTTAATTTCTTCTGCTAGCTTGACTGAATTGAGCAACACTTGAGGGCATTAATGACACGAACTCTTGGGTATCCGTGAATCTGCTTCCAGATAAGTCCAACTGGGAAGCAGTGTCTCCCTCTGAGTGTTGTTCTATGGGCAGGATCCTTGAATGATAAAATGGGGGAAAGGAGACACCAAGTTGAGGAATGGCATTTCCATTTCCATATTTCTTAGTTGGCATCATTAACCAACTTATTCCTACTACCATTCCTTCTTGGCCACTATGAACTTTATTTCTATAGCCCCCCCTTTTAATTTTTTAAAACATGTTTAGTCATAGCAATGAGAAAAGAAACACAGTTACATCAGAAAACAGAAGGCTCAATAGGAACTTTGTATTCATTACCACTCTGATGCCCCACAATTGTGTGCGGTGAGGAGTAAAAATATAACATCAATGAATGAATGACCAGTGATAAATAGCACTATAATCTCAACCGATAGAATTTTTCTGAACAGTGACTTCAACATAATGTGACTACAGAGGGAGTGGCAAAGTGAATTCTCTTGGTTTTTGGTCTTGATTTATTTTATTTTTTAATAAACATTCAAGAGTATTTTAGACTTACATAAAGATATGAAATATCACAAAGGGAGTGCATATGCCCTTAGTACTTACATTTTACATTAGCATTGAGGACATTTGTTACAACTAATAAAGACAAATGTATACATTATTAATCAACATCTGTATTTCATGTAGATACCCTTAGTATTTATGTGATGTTCTTTTTGTGCTTCAGGATTCCATGTAGGAGACAACAATGTGTTTGGTCTTTCTCATCCTTTAGACTATTTTTGATTGTGGCAATTTCTTTAGATACCATTTATTTTTAATGATCTTGATATTTTAAAGGAATATCAGTCAGGTGTTTTTAAAAAATGTCCTTTATTTTAAATTTATATGTTTTTCTTATCATTATACTAGAATCTATCTATCTATCTATCTATCTATCTATCCATCCATCCATCCATCTATCTATTATCTGTATAAAAACCCTACAGAAATAGAATTCTATTTTTAAACTACATCTTTTCAGACCTGCCTCTTGTTTACATTGCATGTTGCGGACATGGACTTTTGTGAAAATATTCCACTCTGAAGTATGCTTTATACTCGTCTCTGTGGTGTATCTTTTGCAATGAGGTCATTTTTGTTAGCTCACATTTAAGGAACAGGGTCTTACACTTCACCACCTTCATGGCAAAGTAACTTTATAAATCCTTTGAATTATTCCCTAGTGGAAGATATGTTTCTCCTCATCATTTACTTACACCAATCAGTATTGCATTAGTTTTCTAGGACTGACAAGTGAAAGTATTGTAAAATGGGAAGCTTAAATTAGTAAAAGAAAATGTTTGTTGGTAAGAGCTGCAAATTAAAGGGCTGGTAGAGTTGGTTCTTTTAAGGGCTCTCTCTATTAGTTTTTGTTGAGGGCAGCAATCCTTGGTAATATGCATAAATGCATTACTCAATTTCTGGTTCTGCCTTCACACAGTCATTACTCCCTCACCTCTTTCCTCTCCCTTCCTTGCTCCCTGCCTCCCATACCACCCTTTCTCTCTTCTTGTCCCTAGCTCTCCACTCCTCCCTTCCTCCCAATCCCCAAACCTTGTGTTGCCTTATGAGGATATTAAGTCATTGAATTAGGCTCCACTCCATCACCTTATCTAACAGAGCTTGATTACATCATTTGCATTGAGCCTGTTTCCAAATAGGTACAGGGCTGGAAACAATTCAATCTCAACAAAGATGCTTTTCAAAATTTTGTAGAGGACCAAGGGAAAGCCTCATGTTGACCATTGAACACATGTGTCTCATGGGAGGATGGTATTTGGGAAATTTTGTTGTTGTTTGTTTCATTTTTTAATGGATTGTGTAGCTTGACAGAGGCTCTCAGTGATTTTCCTGCAGTACTTCATCCTCTGTGTTTCTTTTCAAGCATACCACTAATATACTTATCAGACATGTTCATGAGAATGCTAGTATCTTGGGTGAAGCTCTGTAGATTACAAAATTCTAATGTTATTGAAGTGTCAGTTAATCTCTGAGACCAGATCAGACAACACCAGTGAGTAGAGTACATTAGTGACATGGCTTTGGACAAACAGTGTTCTGATTTCTAGAATTACTATGGTGAAAGAAGGAAATAAAATAAAACCCTCAAGTTATGGGTGAATGTTCTGTGATTGGTACCTCTGGGAACATTTTTATTTTACACTTGATCTTAGCCAAAAGGCCGAGAAGCGATAACATTTTCATTTTAAACTGTTGTTCCTTGAAGAGGAGTTGCTCCAAGAATGGATGCCTATGTAGACTGGCGACAACTCTAGATCACTTGCTTATAAGATTACTAACAAAATTTCTAGCTTGAAGATGCCATATTTTCTTTGTCCCCTAAATGTTATGTTCTGAGGTTTAGTGGTCAACCTCTATGTTTACATCTTTGCTTACAGGGGCAGATGTGTACTCAGTGTGCATGTGGTTCAGCAAATACTCATTACTAAGCTATGGCATGCCTGGCATGTAGTGTCCAATAAAAACCGTGAGTTACTGATATGACTCATCTAAAACCTTCCACATACAACACTGGGCAATGTTCTGAGCTGCAATAGTACAGTAGGGAATAGAAAAAAAGACCTCACCCTCATGGGAGGTTTTAGATGGAAAAAGATAGTTATTAAAAAAAAAAGGAATTATGTAATATGCTGGATGGCAACAAATGCTGTAGAGAAAGATGATAAGGAGAATAAGAAGTGTCAAGAGTTGAAGTTAGGATGCTTGTCATTTTAAAAAAAGTTATTTAAATAAGACCTTACTTGGGCTGGTGAGATGGTTCAGTGGCTAAAAGTGCTTGCTCACAATCTGAGTTCATTCTCTGAGACCTAGATGGTGGAAGAAGAGAATCATCTCCTGAAAGTTGTCCTCTGACAGTGTGCCATGTACACTGTGGCATGGGCACCTCTATATGGACACAAAAATAAATAAAATAAATAAAAATAAATAAGACCTCATGGTCAAGGGATATTTGAGGAAAGACTTGAATGAAATGAGGTAGTGTGAGTCATTTGACTTACTCCAGGGAAATTGTTTTAGGATGAAGAAGTTGGGAGAGCAAAGATTCGGAGGTGAAAATCTACACAGTGGGTTTCATGAACACTGGGAGGCAATGATGTGTTTGGTCCCCAGGGATGGGAACAAGTCTCTGGGGGATGGTTAAGGTTCAGATTAAAGAACATGCAGAAAGTCATTAGATAGAATGACAACCATGTGGGGCACATGCTTGTTTAGTTTTGAGGTTTAACCATTGCCTGCATTGCAAATATAAATTAGCAGTTCCCAAATCATAGTCTGAGCACCTTAGAGATTTTCATGAGATCTCTATCTGTGAAAATAACAGCCACATCCATTTTCCTTGCTGTCTTGTTAGATGTCAGTTGCTTTGTTCATTTTTATTTTGTTCTGAGTGTATAGTTTGATAAGTTAATTCATATGACTTGACATATCATATTGAAAACTATTTTGGTAAGCTGTCTTACAGAAATTTGGTATGGTAGCAACGAGAAATATTCACAATTATCCAGAAAGTTCATTGAAACATTTTCCTAGTTACTTATCTGTGCAAGGCCAGATTTTTTTTTTTAATATACTGCTTACAAAGCAGCCTATTCCAGTAAATCAAATGAAACAGTAGATAGGATCTCACCATTCTTTACTTAGCTAGACATGAGGTTTGCACAAATGTGCCATCTGTGTTTGCAAATATATTCTTTATAAAAATACATGTACTAGGTCTTTGTTGTTTTTTAGTTAGTAGGTGTGTATGTTAATTTCAGCTTTTAGGGGCACTGTGAAGGGGAATATTGAGATTGAAAATTTGAGAACTTCTATATATATTATACATTTTTGACACCAATATCAAACTATTTCATAATCTTTATTTCTCTAAGACCTACTAGTATAAAGCAGTTTGTAAATTCTTTTGGCTTTAGCTACTTCATCTGTTCTATTTGTGGACCTATAATTCGGATCTAACCTCCTTTTTAGACCTATATTTCCATCTGCCTACTGAGGATACTCATTTTGATGTCTCCTTGAATAGGCCTAAAATCGGCCTGCCAGCTTCTCCCTCAAACTCTTTATTACAGTTCCAGTTCCTCATTTGATTTTTATCCCAATAAGTTATAAGATATTTTCAACGAATAAAAATGCAATTATGATATATGTTTATAGATGTAAAATCTAGTTTCCTTTATAATGTTATGTCTCAATTAATTAGAAATGTATGGGTGTTTTGTCTACATGTGTGTCTGTGCTTCACATGCATGCCTTGGGCCCGAGAAGGCCAGAGGAGAGTGTTAGATGCCCTGAGATTTGAGTTAGACTGTTGTGAGACACCATGTGGGTACTAGTAAACCCAAGTCCTTTCAAAGAGCAGCCAATGCTTTGACGACTGATCCATCTCTCTAGCCTATTTCTCAAATATGTATCAGAGTTGTCCAAAGGAGTTGTTAAACACAAGTTTTTGTACCTTATCTCAGTGTGTCAGATTATGTAGGTATGGAATAGTACCTGAAAAATGAATTTTTATAGGCATCTCCTGTTCCTGGACTGAAAAACATTATCAAGTACTTATACTGTGTTAACATGAACACATCAGTTATCACATACAGTGAAGTTATTAAAACTTTTGTAGCTTTGCTCCTGAAGTTTTCCTTGTTTGCTTACTGGATTCTTGAAACTCAGATCGGATCTGTGACATCTCCGGTCTTTCTAGATACAGTTGTCCTTTCTCGGAGCCCCTTGAACTCACATACTGCTCAGTTTTGCATTCATGTGTTTTTGTTGACTTTCATATGTATTATTTCCATTTTTCAACTTTTAAAAGCAAGTTATTGACTAGATCTACTGATCTTTACAATTTTTTTTAGGTCTAGGGTTCTACATGGTTTTAAAATAATCAAAATATGAGCATTTCTAGTGTATCCTTGGACCCCTCATTCCCAACAGTGGGAAGATAGGCTTCCATCCACCACACCTAATCCTACAGCATGTCACACATTTGAGATTCAGTCAAACTGTTGATTGTAGCGATATTTTGTTCTTTTACTTACTGAATTATGTTCTAATGTGTGAACTATACCATAATATACTCATCTGTTCTAACGCTGAAGGACGTTTGGATGGTTTCTAATATTTGCTATTATGAAATCACTGTTAGCATTCTTACATAATTCTTTCGGTAGCTAGAAACAATCATTCCTCTTGAGTGCATGCCCAGAAGTGAGGTTTCTGTGCCATATACAGACATGTGTAGCTTTACTAAGTGCTGCCAAACATTTTCTCAAAATAGATGTACCATCAGCAGTATATGAAAAATTTGATTATTCCATTTTCTTGATGTTTTAGTATTCTCTATTTTTATCATACTGGTAGGTGTATCATAACATACAATTGTAGACTTACTTTGAATTTCTTTTTGAGTAATGATATTGAACATTTTAATATGATTATGGGTCAGTTGTATCTATTCCTTAGTTGATTTTTTTTCTATTTTATTTTTAAATTTATTTTGATTTCTTCTTTTAGTTACTTTGAGACATAGCATTGCATTGGTTATTCTCAGCCCTCCTTACTGCTTGCATTACAAGTGTGTGCCACTATGCTCAAGTCTATGGTATTTTTTCCCAATTGAAAAACTGAATAGTCTTTGTGAAGTTGATTTGTAATGGTTGTTAACTTGTTTTAGATCCAATTCCATTGTTGAATATATGCTTTCCACATATTTTATTAAGTCAGTGCTTTTTCATTTTTTCTAATGGTATATTTTGATCAGTAGGAGATTTTAATTTTAGCTATTTTATTTACCAATATTTTTTATTTTGTATTTGTGATTTTTTTTCTGGTCTGCTTTAGAAACCATTGCTTCAGAGTCATGAAGTATGATTTCTTCTAAATAATGCATTATTTTGTTTTTATATCTGTGATTCATCTTTATTTTATTACACTCATGAATCATGTTTATTCATCCACGTGAGCATGTGCATGTGTGTATGTTTCTGTGTATGTGTGCATGTGCATTTGAGTCTGTGTATGTATGTGGGAGGCACTGAGGATAACTTGAGATAGTTTTTGTCCTCCACCATTTGGGGCCCTGGAATTGATTTTGAATAGTTAGGCTTGGCAGCAAGTACTTTTACCTACTGACCCATCTTACCAATCCTCAAATGTCAAAGCTGCTCTCAGATTGGTGTCATCATGTGGGAAGAATTCTGAGTGCTTGTGAGAGACTCCAAGAAAATGAGACAAAACTTGTGTCCTTAGTTTTTTCAAAAACAGGGAATTGTTCTTAGAATGTGCTTCATGCCCCTCCTAGGTGTAGCAGATAAGAGTGAAGTTACTTTCCATTATGAAATACAATTGGCTATTGTTATTTGTTTTTATGCCTCTTTTTTTTTTGCCACATGTGGCTTGTCCTTGTGATCATATACTTCATTCTTGTGGTTCTTCTTAACCACCAGAGTATAAGCTGTCTGATGCTCTGAATAAAGTTGACCGTTGCATGAGACTTTAGTCCAGCTCATAGTTAGGCTCCATTCTTCCAGGTTCAAGCACCTTTAGAGCAGTCAACACTTTATTTTCATGTATGCTGAGAAGGCATTCATCTTTTATGCTTGTATCATTTGTATAATTACATATACATTTAAATATTACACGTAGTAGCACCATTTTATATATTTATATATAGCTTTCATTGAAAAAGATTCTCTTTTTAGTACTGAATTTCAGGAATGTGTGTGTATTAATTAATCAAGTGACTGTGTATATATGCATCTGTTTCTGGGATATACTTTCATGCTAATCTAAGAAAATCATACACTATATTAATCACCACAGCTTTATCATCAATCTTCATGTTCAACAATAGAAATCTGTTCTCCAGTATTTGTAACTTCACATAAATTTTTATATGTAAATCCATGTAGTTGATTTATTACCTTAAGGTTTTTCTAGTTTGTATGTAATTTCAAAATTATGACTAGATGTTGAAAATTTTATGCATAATTTGAAAAAGAGAGTTGTAGGAGATGGTTGTCATTGAATAAACCCTGCTTGGTAATGATGTTTTAATCATTTTATATGTTACTTAATTCAGTTTGTTAAAATTTAGTTTAAGACGTATATCTGTATGTTTATACAGAATATTGACCTATAATTATTGTGTGAAGATAATGCTAACATAATATTAAGTTACTCTTTTCCTCTGAAAGAGTTTGTATAAGAATAGTGTTACTTCTTTAAAAATCTTTGAAAAAATATCTAGGATAGAAGTTTTTTGTTGAAAAGTTCTAAAGTATGGTTCAGTTCTTTTAGTGGTGATAAGAAAGGTCAGATTTTAAAAATATCTTCGTGTCAGTTTGGTACATTTCATTTTTGTCAAATTTATTATCAGAAGAATACTTATTATAGGATCTGTAGTGTAACTTTCTTTGTATTTTGCTATTAATAATGACTTTTTTCTCAATCTTACTTGGGTATATCAACTTTGTAAATTTTTCAGTAAATGGAAATGCAGCTTCTGTGGCCTTACTTGTAAGTTATTTCTTTCTGCTTTAATTTTAGCTGACATTGATTTCTGGCTTTCTGCAAGACAGAAGCTTGAGTGCATCATATAAGTATATGATTTTAAAAGTGATGTCACTGGGTCTTCTATTTTTATTTTTAAATATTTATTTATTGAAACTATCTTGCTATGTAACTCTGACTGGCACAGAACTTGTTATTTAGAATAGGATGGCTTTGAACTCACAGAGATCTTCCTGCTTCTGCCTCAAGTACAGAGATTAAAGTCATCTTCCACCACAGCTTGATTAAAATATGTTGAGGTTTTATTATTTTTATTTTATGTGTATGGATGTTTTACTTGCATGAATGTCTGTGTACCTAATGTCTTTAGCACATGGACTGGAACTGGAGTTACACATGGTTATATGGGTGTTGGAAACTGAACCTAGTTCCTCTGGGAGAGCAAGCAGTGATCTTAGCTGCATAGGCATCCTTCCAGGTCCCTTTTAATTTTAAAATTTATACATGTCTATAATGAAATATACCTACCTCTCATTTTTTCTCTAACTCTACCTATTTACCAGTTTGCACCCTTCCAACTTTGTCTTTTCAAAACAATTTTCTTTTTGAGATGACTGCTTTTTCTTTTTTTTAAATTTTATTTTCTATATTCTTTGTTTACATTCCAAAGGCTTTCCCCTTTCCCAGTTCCCCCCTACCATACATCCCATAAGTCCTCCCCCCCAACTATTCCCCAATCACCCTCCCCCCACCATTTCTCTGTTCTGGATCTACAAAACTGGATCCAATCTTTTCAGGCCCAGGGTCCTCTCCTTTCTTCTTCTTGGGAATCATTTGACTTGCTAATTTGCCTTGAGTATTTAGGGCTTCTGGGCTCATTAATATCCACTTATCAGTGATTGCATTTCATGTGTATTCTTTTGTGATTGGGTTAACTCGCTTAGGATGATATCTTCCAGATCTAACCATTTGCCTACAAATTGCATGAATTCATTATTTTTAATTGCTGAGTAGTATTCCATTATATAAATATACCACATTTTCTGTATCCATTCCTCCTTTGAGGGATATCTGGGCTCCTTCCAACTTCTGGCTATTATAAATAAGGCTGCTATGAACATAGTGGAGCATGTGCCTTTATTGTATGCAGAGGAAGACCCTGGAGGACATGGGCACAGGGGGAAAGTTCCTGAACAGAACTTAGAGAATAGCTTATGCTCTAAGTTCAAGAATTGACAAATGGGACCTCATAAAATTACAAAGTTTCTGTAAGGCAAAGGACACTGTCAGAAGGACAAAACCAACTAAGTGGGAAAAGATCTTCATCAACCCCACATCCAACAGAGGGCTAATATCCAGTATATACAAAGAACTCAGGAAGTTAGGCCCCAAAGAACCAAATAACCCTATCAAAAAATGAGGTACAGAACTAAACAAAGAATTTTCACCAGAAGAAATTCGGATGGCCGAGAAACACCTTAAGAGATGTTCAACATCATTAGTCATCAGGGAAATGCAAATCAAAACAACCCTGAGATTCCACCTCACACCAGTCAGAATGGCTAAGATTAAAAACTCAAGCGACAGTAGGTGCTGGCGAGGATGTGGAGAAAGGGGAACACTCCTCCACTGTTGGTGGAATTGCAAAATGGTAAAACCGCTCTGGATATCAGTTTGGCAGTTCCTCAGAAAATTGGGCATGTCACTTCCAGAGGACCCTGGCATACCACTCCTGGGCATATACCCAGAGGATTCCCCTGCATACAATAAAGACACATGCTCCACTATGTTCATAGCAGCCTTGTTTATAATAGCCAGAAGTTGGATGGAGCCAAGATACAAAGTCCTGGAAAGAACAGGAATTCAAGGCCCATACCTAAATATAGTAAAAGCAATATACAGCAGACCAGTAGCCAACATCAACATAAATGGAGAGAAACTTGAAGCAATCCCACTAAAATCAGGGTCTAGACAAGGCTACCATCTCTCTCCATATCTTTTCAATATAGTACTTGAAGTTCTAGCAAGAGCAATTAGACAACATAAGGAAGTCAAAGGGATACAAATTGGAAAGGAAGAAGTCAAACTATCATTATTTGCAGACAATATGATAGTTTACTTAAGCGACCCAAAAAATTCCACCAGAGAACTTCTACAGCTGATAAACAACTTCAGCAAAGTGGCTGGTTATAAAATCAACTCAAGCAAATCAGTAACCTTCCTGTACTCAAAGGACAAGCAGGCTGAGAAAGAAGTTAGGGAAATAACACCCTTCACAATAGCCACAAACAACATAAAGTACCTTGGCATAACTCTAACCAAATAAGCGAAAGATCTGTATGACAGGAACTTCAAGTCCTTGAAGAAAGAAATCAAAGAAGACCTCAGAAGATGGAAAAATATTTCTTGCTCCTGGATTGGCAGGATCAATATAGTAAAAATGGGCATCTTGCCAAAAGCAATCTACAGATTCAATGCAATCCCCATCAAAATCCCAACTCAATTCTTCATAGATCTAGAAAGAGCAATTCTCAAATTCATCTGGAGCAACAAAAAACCCAGGATAGCTAAAACTATTCTCAACAATAAAAGGACTTCTGGGGGAATCAATATCCCTGACCTCAAGCAGTACTACAGAGCAATTGTGTTAAAAACTGCATGGTATTGGTACAGCAACAGGCAAGTAGATCAATGGACTGCTTTTTCTTTAATTGCATATACATAAAACTGATATATGTAATATATATATATATACATATATATATATATATATATATGTATTCCTTAATGTATAAACACAACTTATTACTTGTATGTTTTCAGGGCTGACCACTTGGTGTTGGATAACAATTTCAAAAATGCTCAATAAAATAACTGTAAACTCAACGGAGAGACATTAGAAAGATTATCCATGTTGACCAAGTTGGCTTTGTGTTAATTAGTAAGTGCAATAAACAGCATTTTTGATCTTACTGATAAAAATCACATCATCTTAATAGATGCAGAAAAACCTTTGAAAAAAATTCAACATAGTTTCATGATAAAGCCCCCAAAGAGCTGCACTAGGAGGAGCGTACCTCAACATAGTAAATACTATATACGGGAAGCCAGCAGCCAACATCATTGTAAGTGGAGAAGAACTTGCAATGACCCCTCAAATGTCAGGAATGAGACAGGGCTGTCCACTATTCCCACTCCTTTCCAGAAGAGTGTTTAAAGCACTAGTTGGAGCAATAAGTCAAGAGAAGGAAATTAAATGGATATAAGTAGGAAAAGAAGTCAAATGATTCCTATTCTCAGATGACATGATATTATACATAAAGGATCCTAAAATTCTACCAGAAAACAAAAAATGGTAAATGCAGCAACATGGCAGGAAACAGAATCAGCTTGCACAAATCAATAGCTTTTCTATACAATGCCAACAAATGTCAAGAAGATTATCATGTATATACTTCCATTCCTAATAGCCTCAAAGAAAATAACATTTTGTACTAAACCCACCCATCAAGATGACAGACTGCTACAATGAGAACATTAAAACTCTGGAGAAAGAGATAAAGACACTTGAACATGGAAAAATATTGCTTATGGATTGGTAGAATTAATATGAAAATGACCATTTTACCAAAAGCAATTTACAGATTCATTATAATCCCAATTAAAATTTCCATCTCATTTCTCACAGACATAGGAAAAAACTGTCCTAAAATTAACATGGAACCACAAAAGACCCTGGTTAGCCAAAATGATCCTGGGCAAAATGAACAATGGTTGATGGATCACCATTCCAGATCTCAAGATATATTATGGAGCCATAATAAAAATGATGTGATACTGGTGAAAACCAGAAAGCATTTCCTCTACGATCGGGAGTGAGAGGTTGATATGTAAACAGTCATACCTCAGGACCACTCCCCATTTTCTGTCTCTTACATTCTTTCTTTCCCTCTCCATCCTCCATCTTCTGCCATGTTTCCTGAGGGAAATGATTCATATAGATATTCCATCTATGGCCAAACACCCGCAGTATTTGTGGGTTTGCGCATTGGGTTTTTTGTCTTATTTCTTAGGAGATTTGAGCCTGATATAGAGAAAAGGTACTGTATTTTGTGTTCTGACTTCAAATTCCGTGTTCAAAATATTTGTTAGATCTAAGTATTTTGTTAGAGTCATTAGATAGGCTTTTGAGTAAAGGATAGGACTAATCCAAGAATAGGGCTAATTGAAAAATTTTCCTGTACATTTTGGCTTATTGTTCTAGCTAAGAATTCAAATGCTATATTGAACAAGAGTGGAGAAAGCACACATTCTGGATTTTAGAACTAATACTTTCAGTTTTTATCCATTCTGTATAATGTTGGCTGCAGGTTTGACATATGTAGCCATTATCTCTCAATTTTTAAATTTCTCAGAGCTTTTCTTGTGAGATGTGTTGTTTTTGTCAATGGTGGGTCCTTTACTTTCTATGCATTTTGAGCATATGATTTTTGCTCATGGTTTTATTTATGTGTTGTTACATTAACTGATTTGTATATGGTGAACTGCTCTTGCATTACTGGTATGAAAGCAATTAGATCATGGTAAATATAATCTCTTTAATGTGCTGTTGAATTAGCCTTGCAAGTCACGTATTACTTGGTTTCCATAGGTGATATTGGCTTTGTAGAGTAAAACTTACAAGCATTCACTTTTTATTTTGTAGAAGATTTTGAGGAGCCCTTGGTGTTCTTTAAATGTCTGATAGAATTCAGCAGTCTATCCATCCAGTCCTGGGCTTACTTCTTTTTTCTTTTAAGATAAACTTCATTACTGTTTGAATCTCATTGTTGAATATGTCTGTCTGTGCTGCTTTCATTCAGTTGATTTTGGTAGGCCATACATATCTAAAGTTTTATGCATTTCTTCTAGGTTTTCCAATTTGAGTATGTTTTAACACAGTCCCTAATGATGTCTGTGGTATCTTTTACGGCTAAAATCTCTGATTTTATTGATTGATCCCATTGTGATCTCATCTCATACACCTCTTTCATCTCTGATTTTATTAATTTGGATCTTTTATACTGTTTTCCACTAGAGGCTTGTCTTTTTATTTTTAAAGAACCAACTTTGTTTTACCAATCCTTTGTATTCTTGATATCTCCAATGACCTCTTGGTCATTCCAAAAGACATCGTTCAGTGTATAGTATTTTTTGCTTTTCTTGCTATTGATTTATAATTTGAGTCCATTGTAATCAATAGAGTTGGTGTCATATTTTGGTCACTCACCACCTTACATTTTTGATACAGGGCCTCTTACTAAACACTGAGCTGTCCTTTCTTTGAGACTGCTTGCCCAGCAATCCCCCCAACATCACCCTGCTTCTCTATGTCCTGGGCTTACAGATGTGCATGGTCATGCCTGGCTTTCAGGGGGTCCTGGGGAACCAACTAAGGTCATCACGCTAATGCAGCAAGCTCTTTACCTGCTAATTACCTCCTTCCCTTTTTATTTAGGTGTGTCTAGGTGATCCATTGATGAGAGTAGATATTGGTTGCTCTATCTGAATCTGTCCATTAATATCTGATAGTGTTTATTTTATAAAATTGGGTACATCAACAAGTCAGGGCATTTATTCATATATTCTTGATGCATTGTTTTATTTACTAATAAGTAGTAACCTTATTTATTCCTGTTGACTAACTTTGGTTTACAGTCTGCTTTGTCTGATCAAGTGGTGCTACTTTTAATTGTTTTTAGATTCCATTTTTTGGACTTTCATCTTGCAGCCATTCATTTTCATTCTGTTTCTGTGTTTTGCCTATGAAATGCATTTCTCATGGACAAGAAATGATGGTATCTTACTTTAAATTTATTTGTCCAGTCCGACTAGAGAGTTAAGACTGTAATTAATATTGGTAAGTAAGTAGTCACTTTTTCTTTCATCTTAGAGATTTGGTAATTTACTGTTAATAAATTTAATCTTTATATTTATTATTTATTTATCTTCCTTCTTATGTAATTTATTTTGCTCCAAGAACTCATGGTTGTATATATCTTTCTTCCCCTTACCATGTCTAGGATTTCTTGGGAAATGCTACATAGTCCAGGCTTAGGTGTCATTGATTACTTTAGTTTATGTTTATTGTGGAAGTTCTTTATTTCTCCTTCAGTATTAAAGGGTGATTTTGATACAATAATACAATAACCTTGGTAGGTAACTGTCTTATTTCAGGGTTTAAAATATTACCCCACCCATGTTTTCTTGTTCTTTAGGGTTTCTTTTGATGGTTTGTTGTTATTCTGATTGGCTTGTGTATTTGTTAAGCAACCCAGCACTTTTGTTTTAAGCTTTTAATATCATTTCTTTGTTCTAAACTCCTGCTACTTAGGTATCCTAGCAGGTGGAAAGCTTCTGTTCCCATCCGGCTTGTTTTCTTTGTGGACTTGAATGTCCATTTGATTACCTAGAGTTGGAAAAGGTTCTACTCTGATTTCATTGAGTAAGTTTCTTGTGCCTTTACTCTCTTTTTGATGACCATTTCTAACATCACATATTTCTAGGTTTGGTCTCCTAGTACTGTCCCAGAAATTTGCATGTGTTTCTCCTGAACGTAAGAAATCCTTAGCCCTGTCCTCAGTCCTGATTTCTATATTTGTTCTATGTCTTTGTTGAACTTCTTATGCAAGTTGTTGAGTATCTCATCCAACTTGATGTTCTCAACTCCTTTTTTGTTTCTTTAAAAAATAGCCTTGTTCACTTTATTAGTTTACTTAAATCTTCACTGAAGTCAGTTGTTATTTTTAAAACTAGAAATTTGAATTCTCTGGCACATTATTCATTCATTATTCTATGTTTGGATTCAGTTAATTGAAGAGCTGTGAAATTTTGGAAGAGACATGTTTCTAATTTTCTTTTTTTGTGTGTGGTTTTACATAGTAATTTGTTCATCTTTTGGAATGACTTATCTCTTCCAGTTTCATTTGAGGGTCTCCTTTACTGGTCTAGCTTTCTCTAGGGATTAACTTTCAGTACCACTCAGGAGGAAACCAACTGTCATAACAATAACACTGAGACAAAGCAGACAGAGAAGCAGAGCTAGTTCAAACTGACTGACTGCTCTATTGTCAGTAACCACAGAAAATAAAATTTCAAGATAAGTATAAAATAAACTATGAAGTTAAAATTAATTAGGTCAAAATGAATGAAATAAAGCTAGGACAAGATAAATGAAAAAGAAAAATGTTAGTAAAAAGGAAGACACTGTAGGGATGAGTGGATTGCTTATCATCGGGACATTAATTACAAAGCAACAAAGAAGCATTATTTTCTATTAAACTTCCTGCAATAAATTTAAATAAAACAACCTAGTTCAGTGTCACACAGATCTTTCTTTTATCTTTTAAAAGTATTCTTTTGTTATTTACTTACATCCTGCTCACTGCCCCCTCTCCTGTCCTGTCCCACAATCCTCTTCCCATCTCCTCTCCCCTTCTCCTCTGAGAAGGTGGGAGTCCCCTTGCGTATCCCTAACTCTGGCATCAGGTCTGTGTGGGCCTAGGTGCTTGCTCTCCCCCTGAGGTCAGACAAGGCAGCCTGGCTAGAAGAACATATCTCACGTACAGCTTCTGGAACAGTCTCTGCTCTGGTTGTTCAGGACCCACATGAAGACCAGCTGCACATCTGCTACATGTGTGCAGGGAGGCCTAGGTCCAGCCTGCACACACATCTTCCTCAATGCTCACAGGAGCATAACTTGTATTTAAAAAATGCATTTTGTGGAATCGTTTCAATATTCTGACATGTTTTAAAATATTTTCTTTAAAATAATTTCACATTATATTTTGAGGATATCTTTGGAGGCATAATAAATTTTTAATCTAAGTGTGGATTTTTTTTTGAGTGGGGAGCCTTGCGTGTCTTTTTCAGAATGCACATGTACTACTGAGATATCTTGGCTATGAGGAAGAATGGCATTAAAAGCATCTTTCTGTATCCTCATATTTTAGCTGTGCTGGTTTTCAGGAAGAGTCACGTTGCTGTTTGAAACACCGCCTTTATGTTTCCCAAAGGCCTTCAGTGATAACACCGGTCGCTGTTCTCTTAGGTTTGCCACAGCTGTGAAGAGATTCAGCATCCTGAATCCACTCCTGATTTTCAGTGGCGACTGCCTAAACCCTTCCATCTTGAGCACGATAACAAAAGGCAAGCACATGATCTCCATACTAAATGAACTGGGAGTACAGTTTGCAGTTTTTGGTAAGTAGTACTTTTTTACGATTTGAAGTTTTAAAAGGAATTTGTGTAAAACTAGGTTATTTGATGCCAAACAATAACAGTTTAATAATCCTATTCATCAGCTTATAGGTACTCAGAAGCAGTGATCAGGACTGCACAATGAGCTTGAACACTCGCACTCAACCAGAATTGGACTTGCTGTGGTGATTTTTGGTTATGCCTGTCTGAAAGTGAGACGTCACTAGAGTAAGGACCATAGCTTTGACTCTGGGCCTGGGTCTGGGTTGTGGCTCACAACCCATTGTCACCGAGCCGTGAAAATGGAAAAAAGAAGAAGAAAAAAGAGGCTGCTGTTCTTAGTGGTTCACTCCTGTATCCCAGCCCTCAGCGGGTTGAGGCAGGAGTATCACCATTAGTCAGAGGCCAGTTTGGGCTCCATGGTGTCAGTCACTATCTCCCTCCCTTCCCCAGAAACCCCCACACTAAAAAACAACAGCACAACAATATGTCCATAAAGTAAAGTGACTGGTCTCTCAGTTGCTGTTTTGATATGAAATTGGGAAAATAGTGATGCCCCCTCACCAAGCTTCTCTGAAGGCTGAAGACGATAGAAGCGGTGCACACAAGGCCCACGGTGAGCAAGCATTCCAGCTGGTTCGTTCGTTTTTTTTTTGTTTTGTTTTGTTTTTGTTTTTTTTTTTTTTTTTTTTTTTTTTTTTTTTTTTTTTTTTTTTTTTTTTTTTTTTTTTTTTTTGTTTTTTTGTTTTTTGAGACAGGGTTTCTCTGTGTAGTTCCGGCTGTCCTGGAACTCACTCTGTAGACCAGGCTGGCCTCGAACTCAGAAATCCGCCTGTCTCTGCCTCCCAAGTGCTGGGATTAAAGGCGTGTGCCACCACCGCCCGGCCAGCTGGTTCATTCTTAAGATGAGCAGGTCCTAGGCAAGGAGAACAAATGGGGTTCCCACTGTTCATAAAGCGTGAGGGTGTCCCATTGATATTTTGGACATTGGTTGCTTACGTTGAAGTAATTAGAGAATTTCAACAAGGGCCAAGATTTCCAGGCTTCTGTCTGTTCATCTAACTGCTGTCCCACTCAGGGGATATGCTGTAGTCAGCCGTGGTTCTGCTCGGATGTTTGGATGGCAGAAGAGATGTGAGTTGTCCTAGATTTTTATACAGT
Source organism: Apodemus agrarius (assembly GCA_964023405.1). NCBI lineage: Eukaryota > Metazoa > Chordata > Mammalia > Rodentia > Muridae > Apodemus > Apodemus agrarius. The sequence goes on along the minus strand of OZ030020.1, from coordinate 51,462,310 downwards.
GAATGAATGAAATGATCAATTCTTGGCCTTTGAGCATCTCCCTGCCCCGCTGTGTCACACTGTTGACCTTTTTACTTTAAAAGTGAGAAGTACATTGTGAACATTTCCTCATGTCTTTTTAATATGGTAAATAAACATAATAAATTTATCTTTTGACCATTTTAAATGTACAGTTCAGGGTCACTAAGTTTATTCACATTGTTGTGAATGAGATTTTATTTTTGTTACATTGGTAGTTGCAAAATGTTCCATTTATTGGATATTGCTTTATTTAACAAATTTACTATTATATATTTAGGTGGTTTCTATTATTATTATTATTATTATTATTATTATTATTATTAATTTTTTACAATAAAACTGGGAGTGTGGAGAGGTTGTTGACCAGGGGTGTTAGGACATTTTAAGTCTTAGGGATATTTATTGTGAGAATGGATAGGATGGCGAGGCCAGCTGGTAAAAGCACAAATCTCATAGGACATCAGCACTCATGTTGTCTTCTCGTAGACTTATACTAGTCTGCTTCCTTATACAACCCAGGGCCAGGGAATGGTGCTTCCCACAGTGGGCTAGACCCTGCCACATTAACTAACAGCCAAGTCAGTTCTCCACAATCCCACCTCCCAGCCAATCTGGGAAAAGCCATATTTCTTTCCAGTTTCCTTTATGTACATTTTTTTTTCAAGTCAAGTAGATGAGATCACATTGTGACTATACCACTTTGTGTTTTTTCTTGATCATTCTAGAAATCATTTCCCTGAGTATGTGAGTTTTATTCTGACACATAATAGATAATACATTCATGTGAGGAAATTAGAGATAGTATAATAAAAAGACTTTAAATATACAGGGGAAAGAAGGAAATACATAAGGGAAGAAATAAGATAGTTTGAGCACGTAAAACATGACTTTACCCTGAGGTGTGCTGTAAACTTCATATAGACACTGGCATTTTAAGACTATGAAAATAAGAATGTAAAATAGCTTTTCTCAATTTCTTTTAAAAATGTGATTATGGAAAATATTAAACCTACATAATGGTTTGAAGGAAATGTCATGCACTGTTTTACGTCTCTTTATTTTTAAAAGTGACCTGTTACATGACATCAAGTATGAAATCACTTACCTATTTGTGGTGCTCAAAAGATTTCAGATTTGGGAGCATTTGGAATTTTTAGATTAAAAAAATCTGCACATGGTCATTACACACGAGAATTCCAGCAAAGAAATTCTCCCTAAACCATGTGAGAAGCAGTAGATATGCCAGGGTTTTCAATGACCAAAACCTTCAGCTAATTATAAAAGTTTCTAAAAGTATAAAAGGTGAAGAAAATTGACTTTGGCCTGTGATTTTTTAAAGGATAAGTAAGGTGCCATAGTCTCTGAACATATCTTTTCAGAAGAAAGGTGCCAGCTCGTATCTTAATGTTCTGCTGAATCATTGGTTGCATATATCATATTGATGAATTCTAAAATGCTATAAATATTTTACCATATTCTTAAAATATCCTGATTTATGTAAATTTGGTGCTTTTAAATATGCAATGATGAGATGTAAATTTATGGGAAATTTTTATCTTTCTCGAAGTTTTGCTTAGGAAGGGGTCTGCCACAGGGATAATTTCAGTAGTAACTCCTGGTGACTACCTAGTGAGTCACAGACGTTGGATTTTCCTTCTAGGTGCTGGCAAGGGCTGCATGGTCCTGCTATACCCCAGCATGCTTTTGCTTTCTGAGACAGGTATTACTAAATGCACCAACCAGCCATGAACTCAGATTATAACACAGGCTTTGAACTTATGATTCTCTGGACTCAGCCTCCCAAATAGCCGGGACTACAGGATTGTACCACAGATTCTGACTTTTACATTACTAATTACCACTTATTTCCTCTTGTGACAAATCCAGTTCTTACAAAATATAGTAAAAATACACCAGGACTTTCTTCCTATCATAGTGTGATGAATTTTATGAATAAAAACATATAGTTTTATGAAGTATGTCTTCATGCTCACACGCACTGAAAATAATTTTTAAATTAGGGTATTATTGAGCAGTTATTGGTCATACCATTGCATTTCCCTATATTACAAGGCTTCTTTTCCAAACGCCTTAAGATTTTCTTTGGGAGTACAGTGCTTCCTGGATTGCAAAGAGACATAGCTGAAGGCCTCTAAAAATCATGGCATTTGTAAGTGAAAGTTGGGCTAATTGAACAGACATGTGTTCAAAATGTTTTCTCTCAACATAGTCTTGCACTTACTGGAAGCTGGGACTGGAAAAACACTCTTGTGATTTAATCTTAACTTTTCGTGTCTTTTGTTTTTAATTTTAGGAAACCATGAGTTTGATTTTGGCGTTGATATTTTGGAAGAGTATATGAAACAAATGCACTTTACATGGTTCCTCAGTAATGTCCATGACAGATTTACATCTGAACCTCTTGGACATGGTGCAGTCAAAAAGATAGTTAACTGGAACAATCGGAAAATTGGCTTAATGGGACTAGTTGAAGAAGATTGGCTTGATACTCTGGCCACAGTCAATAAGGCCAATGTAAGCTATAAAGATTACGTGGAAGCTGCGAATGAGCTAGCCCTGGAGCTCAGAGCAGAAGGAGCTGATCTTGTGATTGCCATGACGCATATGAAGTGGAAAAATGACACAAGGCTTGCCCAGCATGCAGAAGGGCTCGATTTGATTCTGGGTGGTCATGACCATGAATATGGGATCAAGAAAGTGAATGAGACTTGGATTGTCAAAAGTGGATCTGATTTTAAAAATCTGACAAAAATAGATATACAACTGTTTGATGCCTCTTTCCAGTATGTATTTGAGAAAGTGGACATTTTGAGCTATTTGGAAGAAGATTCATATATCAAAGCAATAGTAAGAAATTTTACTCAAAACATACAGGTGGGTGAGGATTATTATTGTGTTCAGTGATGTGTGGGTTGAGCACACAGACATTTTAGACAGCGTTTTTAGTCCGCGTCATAGCCCGTATTTGATGAGAAATACTAAAATAGCATCTTCAGTTACAATAAATTTGTGATAGTTTTCTATCTTTTTAAATTTACAATCCACTTATGTTTTATTTTGACTTGGTAAATGATAACAAAAGGAATTTAATAAATTAGCTTTATTTCCAATACTTTCTATATGTTAACCTTGTTATAAGAGCTTATTAATTTTATTTTTGTAACTTCATAAGGCTTGATTATCAAAAGTGTTATTGTAGGGAAATAGAATTGGTTATTTAGCAAATACAGGTTGAGCATTTCATATTTGAAATGATGGTTTTTTACTTTGCATATTTATAAATTATTTGGATCTCAGAGTTTTCTTGATTTCACAGTATTTATACTTTAATAATGAGCTATCTTAGAAATGGAAATAAATAACAAAAGGAATTTAGACCCACTGTAACATTTCTGTTTAACTTGTATCAATAAAATATTTTTCTGTACTTAAAATTTGCAAGTATTTGTCTTTAATAAAGAAATTGATATTTTTGTTAAGCACTAGGTTAGTACAAAAGTACATGTGAGTTTTGTACAATTTGTGTTAAAAATATGCCCTTCCACCCTTCTCTTTTACTTACATATTTTAAACCTTTGTCATCAGGCCACTCAAGGATTGCCTTTTTCGTAGGGCCCCAAGCATGTTGGGCAAACTTTAGCTATTTGAAAATGTGTGTGTGTGTGTGTGTGTGTGTGTGTGTGTGTGTGTTACTTTTGTGAGGGATTTGCGAAACACAAGCCATGCTATATTGATATATATGCTATATTGATATATATGCTATATTGATATATATGCTATATTGATACATATGCTATATTGATATATATGCATTTCTTATTTCATAGCACCTTTGGCACATGTATTAATTCAAGAAACAGAGGCTTCTGTTACGTTTCTGTTGGAAGTAATTAACTGTTTCTTATTGGGTCAGCTTGTTGTAATGAATATTACATATTTTTATAACAGGTTTCTGGCTCTGAAAGGTTAGGATAGAGGCTTCAAAACTATGGTAACGTGGCTTATTACATAGTCTAAAAGTGAGTTGCTGTTGGGTGGTTAGTGTTTTGGTATTCTTTTGATACTGCGGTATGGAAAAGAAGAGTTCCAGTAAATTTTTTGGGTTTTTAACTTGAAGGAAAAAAAATAAATGGTCAAGTAGAAAAAAATTAACTTTAGAAATTGATAAAACACAAGGAATATTGACTTTAGAAAGCTATTTTTCTTCTTTTAGTATATGTTAGAAGAAGTTCTCTGCCCAATCAACGTGGAATTGGATGGCCGTGAAATTACTGTAAGAAGATGTGAGAGCAACCTTGGAAACCTGGTGACGAATGCGATGCTGGAGGCCACACATGCTGATGTGGCACTGCTTAATTCAGGTGATTTCAGAGCTAAAGAGGACATAAAATGACCAAACCCAGGTTTCCAGAACTTGCAGGAATAGTAGGCATTTTTAAGATTTATAAAGTCCTACTTAGAAACTTTATTAATTTCATGAGTTCAGCTACCCATCTCCTGCCACGATTGGGTACTTGGAACCAGATTCTGGAGTTCAGTGTGTCAATAAAATTTCTATGGAGATAGCACCTGCCAGTCATCTGTCTTAAACCTGTTATGCTATTACACTTTGGCTAAATGAAAAGCAATAGATTCAAGTCCTTCACCGGAAATTCTTGTTCTTTGACAAGTCTTGCCTTCTTACCTCTTTAATAAGGAAAGGGTAAGGGTTTTCTGCTTGACAGGGCCCTGCTCTTTTGTCTGAAGTTGGTAGACTTAAGAGTTTTAAGACTTTAAGAGTCTATAGCAAATTAAAAACAATTTTCAGAAAACAACTTCAGTTCCTATGCCGTAACTGAGAACCTCAGGCCTTATCTCACTGCAGAGACTGGGTCCCTGACTTTCCAATGTAGAACGTGGGGTGGAGCTGGAGCTCAGTGGAAGAGCTCTGGCCTGGTGTGTAGCAGGCCTTGGGTTTGATTCCATTTCAGCTTCTGCCTTCTGCTCCCCAAAGTTTACAGTGTAACCCCACTTAACATCCTAATGATAAACCTCTTAGAATTCTGTTTTTCATGGACACTACAAATGGTCTTAACTTTATGTATGAGTGGTTTAGAATTGTCCATGAAAACATTTCCCAAGAGTGAAATTTTTTGTAGTTGCGTCCTATGAAGATCTCCGTTCTGCAATTGATAGGCCTTGTTCTGTGCACGTAGGGAGCGAAGGCAGAGGCTTTCCAGTTGTAATATTACAACTTTTAGTTAAGAAGAACATGGTAGTTAACATGAAATCAGATCTTCTAATGAATATGTTGTATGTAAGATGAAACCGGAAGTAAATGTGAGGCAGACATTAGAAACCAGATTCGGGCTTTTGTTCTAGGGATGTAAGAGTTGGAGTTTATATGTAACACCGAGTCATCCAGATGCTGCTGTGTGGAGAAGACTAAAGCCTCCCCTCTTTGGAATCACTGTAGGCACTCTCAGGTCTGACAGGATACATCCACCAGGGAACTTCACTCTGCATGACCTTTTGGCCATACTCCCCTTAGTGGACCCAGTTTTAGTTGTCAGAGCAACGGGTGCGCAGCTGCTGGAGGCGCTTGAAAACGGGGTCTACAAGTACCCAGCTCTGGATGGGAGGTATGTTCGTGTGTCGCTGCTAAGTGATGTGCTTAACTTTACAATGGGACTATATAAAGACAAATGTAAAAATGTTAATGCTAACATGAAAGTATAACTTAAAAGAATCTCTAATTCTTATTTTTACTAAAGGATTTTGAGAGTGACAAAATATTGGTATGCCATTATAAAAATAAAAAGTAAGCCATTATTAAAAATCAGTATTACTTTTAGTTATATGCAAGTATATTTATGTATTACTGAACTTCAGTATTTAAGTACCTAAACCCAGTTTTTCACTCCCTTCAGATTATTTGAAAAATAAAGTACTACTTTGCTGTTTAGATTTCATATCCAGATCTCACTAGAATTCTTAGACAATATACTAAGGGAGTAGACTTAGATGTGTGGGTGCTTCTTTGTATTATAGCCTTAAAGCAGGAATATGAGGATATTATAATTTAGGTATTGTCATATTACATCTAGGCCACCACAGTGGCAAGAAATATAAGCTGAAAAAATATGAAAGAATTCCTTTGGAGAAAGAAGTCAGAGAAACACTTTATGCTTTCATAAATTACTATGTCAAATTTGGTTAAAATATGTATAAGAACATTTGCATACCATATGATTCATCCACTTGATCTGTACAGTTGTGTCCTAGCTTTTCAGGGTTGTACAGTTATTGTCAGAATCAATTCAAGAACATTTCATCACTCTGCAAAGGAGCTGCTCATCGCCAGTCACTTTCGCTTTCCTCCCAAGCCTCAGCTCTGGGCAAGCATGGTCTCCTTTAATCTCCCTGGTTACCTGGTATTTCCAGTTATAGGAGCCAGTCCTGTAATGCGGGTCTTAAAGCCCCTTTAAGAGCTTCTTTCACTGACCATGCTTTCAAGGTTCATCCATGTTATAGTATGCACTAGTACTTATTTCTATTTATTGCCGAGTAACATCCCGTGTGTGGATAATAACACCCACTCATCTATCAGTTGATGGACACTTCAGATCTCCCTCCCATTATAAACACGGCTACTGTGAAAATACATGTGCAAGGTCGGCTGGGCTCTCAGGAATCCAGTGCATGTCGGAGTCAAGGTGCTGAGTCATACGGAACTTGACAGTCTGCTTTCCAGAGTGACTGCCCTGCTTTATCATTGCCCTGGCAGGATGTCACCCAGAAGCTTCAGTTTCTCCACTTCCCTGTCAACACTTGTTACCCTCCCTGCTGTCTGTCCTAGTTACCGTGACGCAGGGTCTTGGGTTGCTGCTTGGCATCTCTCTGACGGCTGTTGACCATTCTTGATGTACTTATTGGCCATTCGTTTGTCTTCTTCAGATGCGTCTGTGTCTTTACCCTTTTGTAAAGGTTGTTCTTAAAAATAATCTTACTGGACTAATAGAAATATTAGTCCAGGGATATAAAATTTCACTTGATAGGAGGAATAGTTCCAGAGATTTATTATGTAGCATGATGACTACAGTTAATTGGGATATATTATGTTTTTAAAAAATGATGAAAGTTGAGCATGCTTAATACACAGTGACTATGTGAGGTAATACATGTCAATTTGCATATTCCCAAGTGCATTTACTTTAAAACATCATATAGTGCATGCTAAATAATAGTTTTATTTATTGATGTAGAAATAAAATTTCAAGTTAAATGACAATAAAATAAGATTATTATTACTGGAAAACAGTTGACGCAGCTTTTTACTTATCTTCATCCTAAACACGCCCTTCCTTCTCCAAGTGTCTGCTTCCTCTACTCAGGGCAAGTGAATTTACCCCCAAATTGTCTTCAGCTCCACCATAACTCTTATAATTGACATGTATCTTAGAGTTCCTATTGCCATGATTAAAAGTACCATGACCAAAAGAAATTTGGGGTGGAAAGAGTTCATTCATTGTACGTTCATTACCTCATTTAATTCCACTTGACACAAAGTCCTGTGTGAACAGTTTTTCATCATCATCTGAATTACATTCTAGAACTTCTGTGTGATTCCTTAACTACATATAACTCATATGTATGTTTTCTTCCAATAAATATGTATTTGCCAGCATTCAAGATAACCCACTAGTATTGCTGTGTGACAAGAAATAGTAGAATTTCTATTTGTTCTTATTTAGTAAAAATCAAGATACGAAAGAAAGAAAGAAAGAAAGGAAGAAAGAAAGAAAGAAAGAAAGAAAGAAAGAAAGAAAGAAAGAAAGAATGATTAGGGCAGGAGCCCTCGGCAGGAACCTGGAGGCCAACTGGAGGACTACTAACTGCTAACTGACTTGCTCCTCATGGCTTGTCTAGCCTGCCTTCTTATAGCACCCCGGCCCATCAACCCCGGGGTGGGTGTTACTGCCCACGGAAAGCTGAGTCTCTCACACCAATCATCAATCAAGAAAATGCCCTACAGGCTCACTCACAGACCAATCTCAATGGAGGTTCTTCTTAGTCTGTGCCAAGTTAACAAAAAACTAACTAGTACAGTATGATAAATAAAAAGCCTTGTCTGTGTGTGGGCAAATTCAATGACGAGACAATGATTTTTAGCCTGCTTACAAATGGAATTAGAGGTAGAAAAATGATTTTCAGGTAAATGAATAAGTGCATATATGGAGAGATGAATATTAGACCCTGAACACAAAATCAATGTTAGCAGATAGACATATAAGATAAGCAATACTAGTCAGTCTGCTGAGCCTGATACATAATTAGAAGAGTAGTTTAATTGATCCCCCAAATTGGTATTTTTCTCATGCACTTTAAAGATATTTGAGAATACCTTTGCATCTAATTTTAATCAAATTTCTGACAATACCTCTGCATATAAACTAATCAACTTCCACCTGAAATTTGATTAGGTAATTTACCTGAGAGACATCTCTGTGTCTATTTCTGACAGACCTTCCATGGGCCCACACTCCCACATATTAATGCACCAGTTATTTTTCTAAAAACACAAGTAGTCAATGTAATGCTTCTGCTTACAATCACACCGCAGTTCCCTGTAGCCCACAGCAAAGGATCTCAAGAACTTCGGAGGCACATTCTCAAACTGGCTTGATGTTGCCTTTCCAAACCCAAGCCGCCTGTCCTATGTAAACTGTTCTTCTGCTCTCTCATTTAATAAAAATCTCATCTTGTACCTCCTGATGCACAGGCTGTCTCAAACCTGTGTCATCAACAGCTTGTGGTTTCTGCCTAGCATACTCTTCCTGTCTCCTCAGATTAGTCACTCCTGACTGTTCTGGTAGAAGCTTAATTACAGAGATCATTGTTTTCTAATACAAACATTCAGTGCTGAAAATTTCTATATAAGTACTATTTTAGTGGCATTATACAGATTATTGATATATCGTATTCTTACCCTTTTTTTTAGCTCAGAACACTCAAATTTTCTTTGATATTTTCTTCATTATCCATGGATTATTTATAAATATATATTTAAGTTTCTAAGATTTTCTTGTTACCTTTGCCATTGGTTTCTAGTTTCTACTCAGAAATCATATTTTGTAGGATTTCCATTCTTTAATATTAGAGCATTTGTTTCATGGTCTTGGTTAAATTTTCATGTATATGCTAATACATACTTTTAAGAATTAGTGGTGAATGTTTCTGTTCCTTTAAATCCTTCCAATTTTTCTACCAACTATACTATTTAGTCAGGAATGTGGAATGATTCATTTATTTTGTTGTGTCATATTGACAAATTAGCCATTTTATTATGTAAGGTGAAGAGGTCAAAAAACTATAGTATTTTGTTGTTGTTTAATTCAGTTTTCTCTCTATTATTGTAAATAAATTTTGTTTCCTCCTAACTAGACATATCCATTTAGGTGTTATCTGTGACTTAATCTATAACGAGTTAGATTTGTCTATTTGTGTGACAAAGGTAGTGTGGCTTGTGAAGCCTACAATACTTAGCTGCCTATTCTAAGAGCAAAATGTGTTCCCTTTTTGTCCTTTGTCTCTTCATCTCTTTGCTCTGGAGTATACTGTGGGCTTAATATACCTGGTTGATTTGACTTTGCATTGTTTATTTTTGTGTATTTACTTATTTTTAAATTATGCAAGTCATTGTTCTTTAAATTAGATATAAGATAGAATTCAATTTGTGGCTTATATTTAGTTTCATAATTTCTCTCTTCATTTGTGAATTGAAACCTTTTGATTCTACTAAATTGTTTTTGTTTTTACATGTTTAAATATTTAGTATTGATTTTTTATTTGATTCTGCTTTTTTTATTCTGTATTTTGTGTGTTCTGCGGCTTTTGCCTAGGATGCCCTTCGTCTGTCACCACAGATTTGTCACCCCTAACTGTTGTTCTCATGGTAGATTCCCACTGAGGCTAGACAAGTCAGCCCTGTTGGGAAGCCAACAAAGGGCTGATATCCAAAATATATATAGGACTCAAGAAGTCAGACACCAACAAACCAAATAACCCAATTTTAAAAAGGGGTACAGAGCTAAACAGAGATTCTCAATAGAGTAATCTCGAGTGGCCAAGAAGCATGTAAAGAAATGTCAGCATCCTTAGTCATTAGAGAAACGCAAATCAAAACAACCCTGAGATCCCATCTTACAACATCAGAATGGCTAGAATCAAAATGGATCAAGGGGAAATCTTCTTCATTGCTGGTTGAGTGCAAACTTATATAACCACTTGGGAAAGCAATCTTGTAGTTTCTCAGAAAATTGGAAATAGTTTCACCGGAAGACCCAGCTAAACTGCTCCTGGGTATATACCCCATTGTACCACAAGGGCACATGCTCCACTATGTTCAAAGCAGCTATATTTGTAATAGTCAAAACTGGAAAAAACCCAGATGTCCCTCAACCGAAGAATGAGAACAGAAAATATGGTTCTTTTACCCAATGGAAGACCATTCAGAGATTAAAAACAAGGACACCATGAATTTTGCAGGCAAATGGATGGAACTTGAAAATATCTCAAATGAGGTAACCCAGCCCCCAAAAGACATGCATGGTATATACTCACTGATAGGAGGATATTGGCTGTAAAGTACAGGATACCCATGATATACTCCACAGACCTAAAGATGCTAGACATGAAAGAGGGCCCAAGAGGATGCTTGACTCTCACTTAGAACGGGAAATAGCATAGTCATAGGAGGCAGATGGAAGGAGGGATCTGAGTGTAGAGGGGGTGGGGAGGGGCATGAGGAGAGGGATGGGGAGGGTCAGGATTGGGTGTGGCAAGAAATAGGAGAGAGGGGCAGAGGGCCAGGAGAATAAACAGAAATCTGCAGCTTAGCTGGTGGGGGGCATCTGTAGGACATGCCTGAGACCTGGGATAGGGGAGGCTCCCAGGAGTCAATGTGGTTTACCCTAGCTGAGAATCATACCAGTAGGGATATGGAACCTGAAGAGGCCACCTCCTATAGCCAGGTAGGACTCCCAGTGTAGGGATAAGGACACCAACCCACACACAAAATTTTTGACCACAGTTTTGTTCTGTGTTCAAGAAATGCAGGGACAAAGCTGGATCAGAGACCAAGGGAATGGCCAACCAATAACTGGTCTAACTTGAGACCTATCCTTGGGCAAGCACCAGTCCCTGACACTATTAATGGTATTCTATTATGCTTGCAGACAGGAGCCTAGCATAACTTTCCTCTGAGAGGCTCCACCTCTCAGAGGTGGGACAAATGCAGATACCTACAGACAAACATTGGATGGAGCTTGGGGACTCTTATGGAAAAGTTGGGGAAAGGATTCAGGACCCTGAAGGGGATAGGAACTCCATAGGAAGACCAACAGAGTCAGCTAACCTGGACCCTTGGGGTCTCTCAGAGACTGAGCCACCAACCAAAGAACTTACATGGGCTGGACCCAGGCCCCTGGAACACATGTAGCAGACATGCAGCTCAGTCTCCATATGGGTCCCCAAGCAACTGGAGCGGGGGCTGTCCCTAAAGCTGTTGCCTGACTGTAGCATCTGTTCCATACAGTATTTTAAATGTTCATTTCAAACATTAAAAATTAAGGAATTCAAGAGAACACTTATTTTTTCCAAAATATTTCGTATTTCTGTTGCTTTCTCTTCATTTTTGCGTTTCCAATGTTTTGGTATCATTTCCCTTTGGTCTGAATAAATTCTTTCGCATTATTTTTTCTTTATTTGCAAAGCATTGTCTTTTCCAGTTGTTTCTGTGTTCTATTTTCAGTGATAATTTCTGATGCATCTGGTTCTGTGTTTCTCAGATTTTTGCTTCTGCTTAGTTTTGTTAATGTCTTCCACTGAATTTGTGAGATTTTCCTTTATGTTTAATCAATTTAATTTTATTTGATTTCTGAAATTTAGATGACATAGTTAGATCTTGATCTAGTCATAAAGATACCAGAAACTTCATTAATTATTTATTTAGTATTTTCCCTCTTAATGTTTTTCTCTCTGGTATAAAGATTAAAACTTTTAATCAGTATATATTTTTTTTCTAGTTCATGACGTTTAGCATAAATGTACATTTTGCTATTGAGGCTACCCTGTAAATTTTAATTTTATTTCGAAGTCAGAATTTCATTGGATTTATCCCCCTCAGGTAGGTGTGGTGCGTGTGGGGGGTGTTTTGAGGTGTGCATGTATGCAGAGGTCAGAGGTCAATGCTCAAGTCCATCGTGGTCATTGTCCACCTCATTTTGTGAGACAGGGTCCCTCACTGATCCTGGAGTTCACTGGTTTGGTTAGTCAGTGAACTTCAGTGATCCATCCACCTGTCTTATCCCCCAGGTACTTGGGTTACAGATACTCAATGATGTCGTGGGCTCTGAGGTCTGGGGATAGAATTTAGGTCCTCAAGAGTGCGTGGCTGGAGTCATCTCCTCAGTTCCTGATTTTCTTTTTATGTTACATTTCAGAGCAGGTACTATTGCATTGGTTTCAAGGATGGTTTGATTGCGTGCCTGAGTATGTTTCTAATAGTTGATTTATATTTCTGAAAGTTCCAGTATCTGTGTCATCTCAACCTTGGCTCTCTGTCCCCCATGCTTTGGTGTTTCCCTGGTTTTTCTTCTTTTCCTGAATATTTTTGGACTTTTCCTCATACATTTTGAGTACTATTTTCAGGTCTTGCTTCAGTTCTCTCAGGAGTGGTAACAATGTTGTTTGATAGGCCCTAACCCACTTAGCCTCAGGCCCCTGGGTCCAGCTCTGCCATGTGGGCTGTGGTTAAGATGTTGGGTCTATATGTAGTTTTGTAGTCCTTAGCATCCTTCTTGGTGCTATGTGGGAGCCAGTCTTTGACTCTGGCTGGAGTCTATCTGTTCAGTTTTCATAATTATTCTCTTGCTAATTATTATTATAGGAAAGGGGGAGCATGAGTTGCAGGTGGCATTACGGGTTTGCTTTCTTGAGCTTTAACACAGTATCTTTTAAGCTTTCTGTGTCCTTGGGGATCATCTTTTTGGTCATCTAGATGGGAGGAAAGACATCAGCTACCATCAGTTCTATGGCCTTATTCAACTACCCTGTATTGAGGGTCAGACTGAGTTGGCAATCGGTTGTCAAAGCAACTCAGCTCTCCTTCAGTACTGGCTCTTCAAGTGCCTGTGGCCCCACCGGCATATCGCACTGGTCCTGAGTATGGGGTGAGGCTCTTGATTGAGTTTTGGTGGTTACTGTTCCCTTCCTGGCATCCGGAACAAGAGGACAGTTACCGTTTTCTTTCCTCCACGCTCCTTCCTACATCCACTATGATGGCAGCTGCTGGGCTTAAAAAACATTAGTACCTTTACCACCAGCTTAGTGATCTCTCAGATCCTCATCCTTTTCCGGACCTGCATACGACAGTTCACTTATTTATTGTCCTGTTCGTTCTGTCCAGAAGTGGTGGACTCATGGGCAGTGGGTGTGGTCCACTCATGGCTGACTCACAACAGGGGTGCAAACTGTGATTGTATAAAACATAGCTAGTGAGCGTAAGATGGCTGAGACTTTGTCTCTCGCCCTTCTTCCCTTCCCTTCTTTTCTCGCCCCTGTCCCTTATTCTTCTCTCCCTCCCTTCCCTCCTTTCCTTTCTCTTTTCTTTCTTGCCTCTGTTTGCCTCTTAAATCCATGGGAGATGGAGAAGAATGTTGTTTTTGTCTCTAATTCTTCGAGCTCTGACCAAGCCCCCATTCTTCTTTTCATGGTTGGTCTCTCTCTATTTAGCTACACCCGCTCCTTGTCACCATTCCTGGTTATAATGTCCTCTGCTGTGCTCCAGTACTATTCAGTCTTCAGTTAAAATCTGTTCTTGTGTGTGTGTGTGTGTGTGTGTGTGTGTGTCTACTAACCACTCTTCTCACACTTCTCTGATTTTTATGAAAAGCAACTTACTTTATTTTTCTGCCAGTGGAAGCACATGGCTTTTTTCTTCTCATTTTCTTTGTGTTGTCTCTCTGTAGTCAGGGCATCATGTGCTTTGATGGACTGTGTGTAGAGGTGGCAGTAAGATTGTACTAGTCACTTAAAGACATATTGGAAGTCCAAGAACTTTGTTTTTCAAGCAAAAGCTTCTTTAATAGAAAATGTAAAAAATCCATAATTGTTTTTTTCTACATTAAAAAAAATTGTGGTCCAGGATTTAGAATCATAGTAAAAATATTGATTCAGCAGGCTTATAACCATTATTCTTATTATTTAATAGTCTTGGTGCTTTGCTTAGTGATTTCCCACTATATCAAAGGCCAGAAGAAGGAATATTAGGGAATTCCTATCTATCTATATTTCTAGTCCTAGCACAGTTTTATGCTGTGTATTAATTGCTGAGTATTAATTGCACTAATTTAACCATATTGTTTTATGACTGAAATGATGCTTGCCTAGAACTTGGTACAGATCGGTGCACCAGAGCAGGACAGGAGGTGCTTTTTAATGTGACCTCAAAAAGGAACAGATAGGTGCAACAGGAAAGGGAAAGAAAGCAGGCATAGACCAGAGTAGTCAGGGGACCAAATGTCACCAGTGTTGTCTCCTGCTCCCCAAAGGCTAAGGAGAGCATGGGGACAGTTGCAGAAGAGAGGAGTGAAGGCGTGTTCATGGCTGCCCTGGGGCGGGGCTTTGCTCCCTCAGCGTCTGTCTCACACAGCCAGTGAGTGCCTACCTTTTCAAACCATCTGTCTGGGGGAATTATTTGTCTTCTACTTAGGGCTGTTCTGTAAGCTAGTATTCCTCACTTCGTCTTAGCTCAAAGGCTGATACGCAACAGATGACAGTATTCATGGCACTGCTTATATTAGAAAAATCTCGTTAGCCTCAAATATTCAAGATGGATATTTTAGCACTGTGTTATAACCCAGCCACCCCCAACCACTTATTTCGATCCAGGAGCCACCTCACCAAGTTTGCCAGGAGGACCTCAGGTTCACACTGTAATCCATGCTAGTCTTGAATTTGTGATCCTCCTGCCCAGGTCTTTCAGACTCTCAGTCTGTGTTACCAAGACTAGAGAGTCATTTTTAAAGATGGGAGTAATAATAAAAATAGGAGTGTCAGGTGATTCTGAAGCTTGAGGGGCTGTAGTTAGACAGCATTTTGAAGACACATATATGCTGTATTTTATTTTTTTTGTATTCTTTTAGTAACAGGATGGAAATTGAGACAGTGATCTCACAGGAATTCAGAGTTGTAGGAGAACAGAAATTCCTGAAGTTTCTCTTTACATACAAGGATACAAGGATAGAATTACTTAGAGTTGCCTTTATTGTTTGACTTTTTGAAACCAGAGTTCACTTGGCAAGTTCTGCTGAGATGCGCACAGCCCGTGTGCCTCCTGCCTGTCAAGCGGCCTGAGGGGAGACGCGGACCAGGTGTAGCATTCGCTCACTTCTGATGAGCATGGTGCAGAACTGGGTGAGAAGAAGTCGTTTTTGCATTTCAGGTTTCCTCAAGTTGCTGGGATAGAATTTGGATTTGATCCAGATGCAGAACCAGGCCACCGAGTCATAAGAGACACTGTGAAAGTTCAAGGACAGTACTTACAGAAAAAGAAAGCCTATCTCCTGGCCATTAAGGAATACATTGCAAATGTAAGAACACTTACTTTTGAAATGTTTTAAGAAAACTGATTGTTTGGTGCTAATAAACATTTTTATGCCCACACACATTTAAGTTTCCTGTCATGAATTTAGACACTTAGAAAATAATAAATGTTTCCATGGCATTTTTATGATTCATGAATTGAATAAAATGTATCAGTATAAAAGCACAATTACACTGGTTAGTATTATCATATTTAAAAATACAGGCCCTCTAAAGTCCATGCATATCAATTCTGTTCCCCAAATGACTAGCAAATATTGCCATAATTGTATAGCCCAAAGTGTTAAACTGAATTGCTAAATTCAAATTTAGTGATAAATAGTCCTAAAACAATTAGTATTTCTATTTTAGATATGTTTTAATTATTTATACATTACTCTGTTACTTAGTATGAAATGTAGATGACTAAGTTTTAAGAACTTTACATATGAGTTTGTTGTGTTTGCCTCCATTTGATCTGGAGTACGGAGTGTGAGGAACTTTGTAAGATGCAATGATTGTGTGTTCTAATTCTGAGAGCCCTTAAGTAAGTTTCAGATTAGAGTGGACAGTGCTGGCACAAGCCATCAATTCTAGCACTTAGGAAGCAGAATCAGAAGTAGGTAGATCTCTGAGTTTGAGGCCAGCCTGGTCTACAGAGTGAGTTCCAGAACTACCAGGGCTACACAGAGAAACCCTGTCTTGAAAAACCACATACACAGAAAAATTTTCTGATTAGATTCTTCAATATTATTCTAATGGCCCTCGTTGTTAATGTTACTTTACAACCACTTTTGGAGACTGTAGAGGACTTATTCTCATGGCCATTAAACAACTGAGTTGCAACAACAGAGTCACAGCCACCATGTCTAGATTTATGGAGTAGGACAATTATTTAAAGTGTATTAACTCGGGTTTAAGAAAATGTCATCATGTACAAAGGTAAGGAGTTACTATCACCACTGGGATAAATTTAAAATCTATGTCTGCTGTATTTATTACTCCTGGCTTAGAACCTGAGCTCTGCTTTGGCATTTCAGGGGAAGGATGGCTACAGCATGTTTAGAAGTTGCCCTCGGATGTTTGACCCCGAGACCGCTCAGGTGCTGTCAACAGTTGTCATGAATCACTTTGAATCAATAAAAATTTTGCAAGGAAAGAAGAAGTGTCTTTCAGGCCACCGGATGAGTTTGATCACAACAACAAACAAGTCGCCCTCCCTCACAGGTGACAGGACAGTCTCATTTCATGTGCTGCTGCTTGAGTGAATGTTTCTTAGATTCTGGTCGTTAGGTGGGCATCCTGGTGTCTAAGGACATGTGAAGAGAATAAAAATGAGCCCGTATTTTCCAATGTGAAATGACAGGTGCAAGGGAGTGTAGTCACAGGGACCTCACAGGCATCCAAAGCCATGGAGAACAGAGATGGTCTAGAAAACTGTCTCCTTTTCAGGCTGTTCTGCTCACAATCTTCAACTACTTTTTCAACATTTACCTTCTAATACAGACGAAAAAATTATAACCTGCCAAATTAGCTTACTTCTGTCTAATTAAACATTTTGTCTTGTCCTACTTGATAGATGCTGTGCCTTGGCTTACAGGTCCCCACTTACTGAGTTTAGAATCTTAATTCTTTTTCTAAGGTCACTTCAACAATTCAAGACAAATCTTATCAAATCATAATTAGTTTTATAATTGGCTGATTCTTTGATAAATAATTATATTCCTAAATATATCCAAGTTCTGGAAGTTATAATTATACCTTTTGGAAGTAAAATGAATTTTCTTCTTCTTCTTCTTCTTCTTCTTCTTCTTCTTCTTCTTCTTCTTCTTCTTCTTCTTCTTCTTCTTTCTCTTTTCTTTTCTTTTCTTTCTTTTTTTTTTTTTTTTTTTTTTTTTTACAACAAAAGAGTTCTTTTAATATACTGGCCATACGTTTTGTCTAATTATTTTTCAAAAATGTAAAATGGAAGACAAAAAATGACAGCTGTCACATATGATCACCACTAAATAGACTCAGCAGGCTGTAAAACCCACCCGCCCACTCACCATATATTTAATGATAATTTAAAAAGTATGATGACTTTTAGAGGGGGTGGTGGGATGGGATCTCCTGCCATGGAAAGAGAGATAGAAATGATGTAAATATAGTACTCATGTACAAAATTCTAAAAAAAACTTAAAAAATATAATTATCAAGTAAATCCGTTTGAGATATATGTAGCAATACTTTAAAGGTTTAAAAAATTGACATACAATTCTATTATGTGTATCATGTGATATTTCCATAAGTGCATACATTGTATAATGTTCAAATATAGGTAAGACTATCCATTTACTCAAGTATTTATTAAGTATAAAATATCTTAAAGTCAAAATGAATTGACACAGTTTTGTTTATAAATATCATAACATGTTTAATGTACTTTTATTCATAGATGAATTATGACCGAGACGATGGGAAACAAAATTTCACTACTGTTTATAAATTTCAATTCGTATGTTCTAATAAAGCTTTAGTTATGACTTTAAAATATCTGGAGAACATGCATATTTAACTGATCCATTGCATTTTTAGCCTTTGAGGAAGAAACAGATGAACCATCAGGAGTATTTGCAGTGCCTGGCATAGAAGGAAGAATCTTCCACATTTCTCCAGACATGAAAGAACATTTGCACCAACTTAGAACTGCGAGGCAGCAAGGCCTGAGAACCTTTTCCACCATCAGTGACGATGCGCATGAGAATTCTGATTCCGACTAACCGTAATGGAGTTAGTGTGTTTTGTTGGTGCTCAAATGAATTGGACCAGTTTTAGCAGTGGTAGGCACGGTAACAGAATCCTGATTGCTTCTGTCATTCTAGAATTGATGATAATTCTAGGGATATTGCTCTAAATGTTTTTTTGTTTGTTTAAGTTTTATCAAGTCTTGTAACTTTTGACTCTTCATTGTGTTGGGCCAAAACCACAAACATTTGTGATTAAAGTGTAGACAGTATAGTGTTTATTATTAAATGAAATTCATGCTCAACTCTTCACAGTATTTATTTGTATAGTAATCTTTTTTCTCTTAGTATTGCTTATTTTTTGGTCCAAATGAATTAGTGAATACATATGTATCCTCTTACTATTGGTTAATTTTAACTCTTTTTACCTTGTTGGAATTCTGTGATACCGCACCTGAACATATCTTCTTGATAAAGCTCTGAACTTTCATATTAATGACTCAAAGCGTGAGCTTTATGCAATGTACTTGCTATTGCTGTTCTTACCGAAGCATTCTTTCTTACCACAGTGAAATGTATAGTATGGTATTTAAAATAGACTTAAAAATTAGCTAAAACCAGACTGGACCAAATTCACAATTGGCTTGTTATTGATTAATCAATTGGTGATACTTCCTAAATTTATCTTTTCTTTGACAGTTTTTTAAAATTATGTTTGTAAGTAAAAAGTTCCAATCTTTAAGTCTTCTGTCATTTTTCTCAGTTAAGAGCTATGCATCTAGGACAAAAATCACTTCTGTTCTTAGAAGACCATGTGTGCCTTCCTTGAGTTTGTGGGAAGCAAAAGGAATATTCAGTTGGTGTTTATATTAGTGCTTGGTGGTGGCCACAGACGCTGAGCGCAGTAACGCAGCTCAGGTCAGTGGACGTTTACAGCACAGGAGGAGCTGGAGCCCAGCGTGCACCTCCCAGCTCATTCTGCTTCGCTGTGTGCTCACTAGGCTCACAAGTGGATCTGTGAACATACATCACCTCTTAGTTACCTCTGATAATAGAAGATGAGAGTAGAGAGAGTTACTCCCCAAAGTAATGGATTAAATTCTTTGTCTCAGTTCAATGATGAGATACTCTGACACAATGGGCTTAAGGAAAGAAAGGGTTACCTGTGCCTATGGCTCCAGGGGACATCTCATCCTGGCACAGGGGTCATGGCAGCAGGAGTCCGAGGTGGTGGTTGGTCACACAGCAACCCCAGTCAGGAGGCAGAGAGAAGATGGGCGCTCCGCCCAAACCCCTTTCTCTATGGGCACTGCAGCCCATGCAATCCTGCTGCCCACACTGGGGCGGGCCTTCCCACTTCAGTAATGTATCATAGAAAAAAAATTCCCTCCTAGACAAACCAAGAGATTTGCTTCTAGGATGGTTTTAAATCCCATGTAATTGACAGTATCAACCATCACAAGTCATTTTGATTTCACTTGAACAATAAGACAACAAGCACATTTCTGAAATTGAACCCACTGCCATTGTTCTATAAATGGACATGCGCACTAATCCAGCTCCTAAGTAATTCCTTTCTAACCACAGACTAGTGCCTCTCTCAGCCTTCATCTTTGTGCAGTAGAGGCTGCTTAATATGGAAAGCCACAAATGGTCCATGTTTAGAGACTAAGAGACTAAGGCAGCATGCTGAGCCCTAAGTGGGACATGTTTATCATACCGCTTCCTTTCAAGGCTGGGGGTTACCATGGCAAAGGTGGTAGAGAGACTGTAAGACAGAGATCATGCATGACTTCAGTGAGACTGTTTTTCTGACTTGGCAGGGTTCGTCGCACACGTGACATCACAGAGGCTGCGACTGCACAAGTCCTACACTAGAGCCACCCAGACAAGATGCCAGCATGGGCGGGGGTGGGGCCCACACAGTACTAACTGGGGAACTGTGAGCAGCTGATGGCTTCTGGGAGCGGAAGAGTCAGTTTTCTTCAATGTAGACCCTGAGAACCTAGACAGGATACACACAGCGTTAGCACTAAAGGGATTCAGATTCCGTGGACTTAAACAATGGGGTGGGAAAGTTTGAAGGGATGGGGAGGAATTGGAAGAAGGGAACGGGGATTAGAGTTCCTCAAAATGCATTGTATGTGCACATGACATTCTCATTAAAAAGAAATGACTTGATTAAATTACTTAGAAATGTAGCTCAGTTCAGGTATTTGTTATTATGAATATCCATACATGTTTAAAATTAAGCTTCCAAATTACGCTCCATAGAAACAGAAATTGTTGTTGGTGATAAATCATAGGAATTAACTTTTAAAATAATATCACTGGGACAAATACTGCATTTCATTAGATTTAGGGCTTCTCTTTACCGTCCTTTGGTTCTTTATTGGAAAATGAAGTTTTATGTGATTCTATGAAAGATTCTATGTACCATTGATGAGTTTTTGTGTTAAGTCTAGGGGGCTAGAGCGGTGGCTGAGCTGTTAAAAGTGGTTGCTGATGTGCCTGGTTATTGTATGCTAGAATGCAGAAGGAAAATCATTATGTCACTGGATATGGAGTCACCCAGCCAAAGGTGAGGGAGATAGGCTACGCTTTAGCTGGGGATCCTGGGGACCAGAAGGGAGCACACACTGACCAGAGGGGAGACTGCCTGTTCTACCTCTAGATAAAGGGAAAGGCAGGGGTTGGAAGACTTCTGGGATAGGTCAAGTGATCATCATCTCGCCTGGAAGACTTCTGGGGCTCTATCTCCTACAGATGCTAAAATGCTTGATCTGGGATAGAAGGGAATGCACGCTACACGCATAGCAGACAAGCTAGAGTCCCAGGAACATGCTTACCTCCCATCCTCTTGTGTTCCCCACCTGTCTCAGTGATGGGCATATCAGGCCGATTGGGCTTGTCCGAAAGTGGAAGCTCCAGGAAGCACTACACTTAGGATTTTGTAGCCTTCAACCCCAGATGTAGAAAATGTAAGCTTATTTTAAAGTAAAATTAGAGATTCATAATTGCTTTCTAAATTTAATTTCTTTAGTGTTGGGACAGGCATGCAGATGTTTGTGTTTCGGTCCCAGATACACAACAATGACTAGTAAGTGCCAGAGACAAGGTGAATGAATGTTTTCTGTGAAGTATTATTGTTTCTTATTTTCTTAATTTGCATATAATAAAAAACTTTTAAAACAATTTAGGAATGAATCAAGACATATTTTCTAGGGCATATAAGCCAGGGATTGCCTGGAAAAGAGCTGCAGTTGGTTTCAAGGTTCCTAAAATACCGTCCTGTGTGTGTTTTAATTGTTTGATCAGTGCAAGTACTGTGGGAGGAGTGATGTTTTCTCATATCCACATTATTTTTATCCAGAACATAAGCCATTATAGATATTCATTTATAAACACAAGCAAGCATCTCTTTGTGAATTGTATTTCATTTTTTGTTTTCTGGATTTGAAGGGCCTGATATAGTTGATCCTGTTATTTTTTTCACAACTTTAATTGTGAAAACAGAAATAAGTATTAGAATAATAATCTGCATCCCTTTCATATCTCTTAGAAAATCACACTATCAATCGAATGCTTTTATCTGGCGCAGTCAGCAACTAACTGTGCTGGAGTTTTGGCAGTTTATGATCTACATTGGTGTGGCTCGTCTGCTTTGAATGGTGGTGGTATTATTAGTGCCACGAGTCACACTTTTATTATCAGGTTATAGCACGATAGGCAGAAAGGGTGGAGCAGCCTTTCACTACTGCTAATTTACAAAGCCTGTCTGAGTCAACACACTGGCTTGTGTCTCTTTGCTTCGTGTTCCTCACCGTGAATCTTCCCCATCTCCTGCTCACACGGCTCTGGTTCATATGCTTTCTTTTCTTGGAAAGAACTTAACTATAACAACGCTGCAATAGAATAAAATACCACTTCTCTTTATATAAATCCATAACTCCATTTGGCAACTCCTTATTCCACACATTAAGTCAAATAACAACAATAAAAAATGTAAAAGCCACTCTTTATTGCACATTGACAATATAGTTGACAACCTTCTAGTTAAATGAATCACCAGGTTAATTACAGTTTGGACATGCATTGATCAGTTAGGTTACTAAAAGTCAGATTTGTTATTTCTCAAGTGATTCATTCTGAAATTGGAAAATGTTAATATGGCTCTCTAACATAGCTATTGGGTGTTAGTCATACTGCATGTAATATTTTGTTCTTACAATAGTTAAAAATGTTGCACCAAAGCTATGAAGTCTTTACAAAAGGATAGTCACATTTTTGGTAATAGGAGACAGAAGTAGAGATATTCAGAAATCAAAATGCAATATACCCTGCTTGATTAGTTCCCAGAGAATATGGTCTATCATTAACGCACATCATTTGCCTAAGAATACATAGTGCTTGACTAAACATCTTAGTAATAATGATGGTATCCATCCAGATTATTCATTTCATATTTTTACTATTTTTAAATGGAGGTAAAACCTCAGTCTTTACAATCATAGTAAGTATAAAAATGACATTGTAAAATTAGAGCCCCAAGTCCTAAAGTAAAAAGTATGGAATTAATAGTGCACTGTTTCTAATGGCTGGTAGACCAGCTCTTGAATAAAGTTTAGGTTGTTACATGAAAGAAATTAATAAATAAATCCATTATCCTCAGGCTTTCTATAAACACTAACAATTTTTATAATGCAACATTATAAAAACCTTGAAGCACACTTTCAAAATGTTCAAGCCATTGTTGTTTACATTTATGATTGTTCAGTTATAGTGGAGTATGACAATTCCTAAAACGGAAAGAAAAAATAGCAAAGAAAGCAGAAAACGACGAATCCAATGACCCAGTTCACTGAATAAATATAGATGATCACCATATCCATGTCAAACCACCATCCACGGCTGTCGTCCTCAAAGTGCAGATAATCCATCCTGTGGGCGCCGTGTGGGAACTGCCTCCGAGTCACTGGGGCTGCCCGCCTGTGGAATCCTGGGAAATACCGGAGGAAAATTACTTTCCAGCCACTGAACTCAAACACTTGATTATTGAAAACAAGCTACAGTAGTACCTCAGTGCTTGATGAAGCCCATCCTGACTTTATTGTGTGGTGTCTGACAGCTGACTTGTCAATAATGAGCAACTGTGAGAGGTCCCAGCTTGGAGTATAGAGGGTGGGGCAGCAGACCCTTGGCTCAGTGACCTGGACCACATTACTCAGAACACTGGGTGGGGAAGCTTCATGTTGCATTGTCTGACATAACTTGTCAAGATTATTTTCATATACAAATTTTTCTAAATTTAATCCCTGGTAACCACAACTGCTGCTGGCACTACTGCTTGTAATCTTGGAACACCAGCTGACTTTTGTATCTTCTACCTTAATGATTCCGTGCAGTTATTTGAGCAAAGTTCTATGAGAATGTATTCCATGCTTTGGCCCTGAATAAATTGGATAAGCATAATGGCACTCTACAAAGAATATTAGCTTTAATTTTCATATTCTTCAAAGTATGGGCCTTCTTAGGGGACTGGCTGGTGGAGAAAAATATAAGTCCTTGCTACATTTCTGAGAAATACTGCATCTCAGGAAATTCGGGCTGTATTTATTAGCTAAGTGTGGGGTGCCTTAGTACACAACTTGACCAGCAGAAACGTGCTTTTGTTGGTTGGCCAATGTGATGGTTGACTTACTGGCAGCTTGACACACCAGGAGAGAGGGAAGATCAATTGAGAAATTGTCTAGATCAATTAGTCTGTAGCCATCACTCTGAGGTATTTTCCTAACTGATAAATGATGTGAGAAAGTCCAACACACTGTGGGTGGTGTCACTGCTGGGCAGGTGGGTCTGGGCTTTGTAAGAAAGGCAGCTGAGCCAACCAGAGGGAGGAAAGCAGGACTCAGAGTTCATCCATGAGCGTTGTCAGTTCCAGCCTCCCGGGTCCCGATTGCTTTCCTGGGTGATGGGCTGTAATGTGTAAGCCGAATAAGCCTTTTCCTTCCTCAGGTTGCTTCTGTTTACAGTATTTACCATAGCAACAGAGAAGCAAACTCAAAACAGCCAATATGTAATATCTAAGCTTACAAAAAACAGAGAACATTTTAAAAGATCTAAGCCTTACTATTAACTTTAATTTTGCTTAGCTACTGCATACTTTTTAATTTATCGCTTAATTACTGAAAGAGAAGGCAGTAAAATATTCTATTTGATTGAATGGAAAAAAATCCTGGCATTTGCTAGTGATGGGTGGCCAAGGTCAGACGAGGCTCCAGCTCAGAGCAGACTCTGCTTCCTCGTCTGAAGCAGCTGAGCATGTGAAGTGGCCTGCTCCAGATTCGGCTGCTAATTCAGACAGCAAGGGTGAGTTCACCTGGCTCTCTGGCTATTTAAAGCCCAACCTCTTTAATCGGGAACAGTTCTTGCTTGCTGTTTGTGTCAAGCCATGTACTTATTTGTAGTATGTAGGCTGGAAACACGAGGACCAGTAAAAGGGCAAATAGGGTATGCTTCAGAGGGAGGTGCAGGCAGGTGTTAGACAAAGTGTAATCATCTTTATCTCACTTCCTATCATTTCATTTGATAATTTTAATTATTAACTTTTACAGACTACAAGGAGCGTAATCAGGATGCTGTCAGGTTTTGTTTGTTTGTTTGTTGATTTTTGCATTGTTAGCAATCAAACGGGTTCTTTTATAGGACTCTGCTTAAGTCCCTGTGTGAATGTGTCATCTTCAGGATCCTGCAACATGTGGAAAAGGAACAAAGTCATGAAGTCAGCCTTTCTGGGCTGCCAGACTTCTAGCTTTTCCTCCCCTAACAGCACATACCATGTGTGCACTCCGGTGTAAGACCTCACGAAATATTACTAAAATATTTTTTCCTGTCTCAGCAGCTAGCAGCAGCTAGTAAGTGCTGGGAGAAAGACAGAAAGACAGCCAGTCTTCTTTAAGTGTGCTGATCCTTAGGGGGGTCAAGCATGCTCCAGGAGTAGGCCCTGTCCCCAAAGTTGTCTGGGCAAACACATTTGGCTTTATGGGCTTAAAAGAAAATTTTAAGCCAGAATTATTCCCATCTAAAGGAAACGCAGGGACAAAAATGGAGCAGAGACTGAGGAAAGGCCATCCAGAGACTGTCCCACTGAGGGATCCATCCCATCTGCATACATCAAATCCAGACACTACTGCAGCTGCTAAGAAGCTGATAGGAGCCTGAGATAGCAGTTTCCGGAGAGCCTCTTCCAACACCTGCCCAAAACAGAGGCAGATGCTCACAACCAAACATTGGACTGAGCCCTGGGACCCCAATGGAAGAGTTAGGGGAAGGGCTGAAGGAGCTGAAGGGTTTGCAACCCCATAGGAAGAACAACAATATCAACTAATAGACCACCCAGAGCTCCCAGGGACTAAACCACCAACTAAAGTGTACACATGGGGAGGACCCATGGATCCAGCTGCATATGTAGCAGAGGATTGTTTTACCTGATATCAGTGGGAGGAGAGGCCCTTGGTCCCGTGGAGGCTCAATGCCCCAGCGTAAGGGGGTGCCAGGGCAGCCAGGCAGTAGGTGAGTAGGTGAAGGAGCACCCTCACAGAGGCGAAGGGGGGTTGGGATGGGGCTGTAGTGGAGGGGAAGCCATGAAAGGGGGGGGGGGTCAACATTTGAAATGTAAATAAAATAAAGAGTAAAAAAGTTAAATAAAAGAAAAAAAATCCAACCAAGTAGTGGAAAGTGACGAGGGACGTGGGGTGTATCTATGAGGAGTTGGTCAAAATACACTGTATAAAGTTCTCAAAGACACGAAATATTATTTTTTAAATTTCATTTTTCTGTCCTTCTGGGTAAGCACTCATGTGTTATCTTTTTTATTCAGGTGAGCTGGACTGCTGTGCATTCGGCCTGGGGGCCTTATCGTGAGATAAGAGAATATCAATCTCAGCAGCCTTCCTGTTTTCAAAGCTGAAGTCTGTGCTGGAGGAGAAGGAAGAGGTGGGGGAAGTTTTCCTCACACTCGCATATCGTTCAAATACACAAAGAGAAAGTCTCAAAGTAGTCTATATCACCTTTCACAAGCTTCCTCACCCAGGCAGGCTAGAGGCAAGGTAACACTGCTAATGAGAAGCTTCTGTTAGTATCAAAGATGTGAGTTCTTGTCCTTGGTCCAAAGGGATGCTGTATAGGCCTGTGTTATTCAGAGGCCAAGTAAATAGGTCAGAACTTCAGTGCATGGGTCAAATAGCTAATACCGTTACTATGCCTGCACTAGTGATACTAATGCCAGAAAACATGAGCAAGAGCAGACGCGGGGCAAGAACAGATGCATGATGGGTAGAGCCCACGCCCACGTGCTGCTCTCTCAGGCGGCCTCAGCTGACTCTATGGCACTCTAAGACACTATTGCTGTCACAGTGTCCTCCACCCTATCAGCATGCCTATACTCCTGTGTGCCTACATCCTGCATTTCCCGAAGAGAGCAGGAGGAGACAGTGCGGGAGATACAATGCCTTGCACCAGATTAGATGAGACAGTTTTCATGAGTGAACTAGATAGTGACCACTGGATCATCTCATTTTCTTTGAATGTTTTTTAAGCAAGGGAAGAGTGAGTGGGAATTTACAACAAGCTTTGGAATTTTTTTCCAGTTTTTTTTTAATTTTTTAATTGAATATTTTATTTATTTACATTTCAAATGTTATCCCATTTCCAGTTTTCCCCTCTGCAAACCCCCTAATCCCATCTCCCCTCCCCCTGCTTCTATGAGTGTGCTCCCCTACCCACCCACCCACTCCCACTTCACTACCCTGGCATTCCCCTACACTGGGGCATCGAGACTCCACAGGACCAAGGGCCTCTCCTCCCATTGATTTCCTGACGAGGCCATCCTTTGCTACATATGCAGCTGGAGCCATGGGTGCCTCCATGTGTACTTTTTGGTTGGTGGTTTAGTCCCTGAGAGCTCTGGGGAGTCTGGTTAGTTGATATTGTTCTTCCTGTGGGGTTGCAAACCCCTTCAGCTCCTTCAGACCTTCTCCTAACTCTTCTGTTGGAATTTCTAAAGGCTGTTTCTGAATCAAAGTAAAACGCACGTGACAGATACTGTTATTCCACAGGAATAAGTAAACTATGAGAGATCGTATTAGAAAACATGAGAATACAAACCTGTGTTTAATGCCATCTCCACTAGACAATGGTGGCTACACGAAGGCAAAGGCCAGCCATGTCCGGAATGAGGATGAAATGAATGAACACACATTAACACAAGCATAGGCTGACCCACAAAGAGCACGCAGTACCAGGCAGACTCGTGGTTTTAAGAGGAGGACCCTGCATCACTTTTTTTTGTATATAATTTTTTCTGAGTCAGCAATCTCACTATTCTAAGCTCACATGGTTTCTATTTTCCTTCACATTCACTGATTTTCTTTCTTTCTTTCTTTTTTTTTTGCTAAGTCAGCTGCTGACCTTAAAAAGGCCTTCAGAACATCACATGGTAAAACCGATTTATTACATCTTATGGAGAGTATATGAACTAAAAGTTAGCAAAGATCTAAAGATATTTTGATATGGTGCCTGCCATAAATAATTTCAGTCTTGAACACTGGCAATTTCTTAGAAATTATCGTCCTCATAGAGTATAAGTTTGATTTATTTTAAATTAATTCAATGAGTAAATTAAATTTATTTAATCAGTAAATTAAATTAATTTAAATTTAAAACCTTAGTTTCTCCTTAGCAAGATGAATTAAATAGTAGGCTAAGGATTGCATCTGATACGGATCGGCTGCTGAGTGCCACTGATCACTGTGATAGCGTAAGTCTTCTCTGTTCCAGGAGCCATGCTCTGCCCCCACGTAAAGGACACCATCTAGGAGTCAATGTCTCTAAATGCATGGTGAGGACAACACACATACTTTAATATCTGCAACCCTGCCACTCTAGAAATAATGTCTGGATTGGTGTCAGAGGAGCGAGGAGATTCTGAACCTGGAGTTCACATTCCTGAGAAACATAAACTCCTATGTGTGACCACTGTTGAGAATCGGAATGCATGTTTAAATTAGGATCCAATGTGTGTAGGAATTTCGGCCATGCTGTATTAAAATGTAAACGAGATGGAGACCCGTGTCCATGCATCCCGGGGTGCTTAGCATTCTGGGACAGGAGCGTGAGAAAGTATATTATAATGAAAACTGCAATCTTCAAGGAACCTTAAATTGGGTATTTTTGTACCAATATTATGAATACTCTATCGACTAAAGATAATGCCTCTGTGCCTATTTGGATGTTTACACAGTCCTTCCCGGCAACCCCCAGTCTGCTAATAAGATGAACTCAGCTGGACTTTTAAAGTTTTCTAATGTGGAATGGTTTTTAAATGTCTTTAAAGTTAGTATGTGTTATAAATGGGTTATGTTATGCAGTTTTTGCGCACTGTTCTTACCAGTCTTCCTACTGTGTTCCTCACCCTATGGCCCAGGTTCCAATCCTCTGCCCGGTCCCCCCTTATCCCTGTTTTCCTGTTGCACACATTCTATCGCCTGCTTTTTCTGCTTCTCTCAGTTGAGACTTCCTTTTAACTGTTACAGCATGTGTGTGCGTGCCTGTCTGCATGTGTGTAGGCGCACACGTGCCTTGCACGCCGCGGAAGCCTGAGGTTACTGTTGAGTGTCTTCCCTGGCTCTCCACTTCACTGACTGAGTCAAGGTCTTTCACCAAGCAGAGCTGATTATCAGGGTAGTCAGCTCCTGGGATCCCACCCCACCCCACCCCCAAGCACTGTGAACATGGTTGTGTCTTGGGGATCAGAACTCTGCTCCTTACACTTATGTGCCAAGTGCTTTATAAATCCACTGAGCCATCTCTCCTGTCTTAAGAATTTTTTCTTCTCTCACAGTCCTTTTCTTGTTTCATTACTCATATTTCCCATATATAAAAATTAAAACACAGGATAACCATATGAAAGAAAACATGGCATTTTGTCTTTCCATGCCTGGTTTTTACTTTCCATAATCCTTTCTAGTTCTTAATGTTGGATAACACTTAAAAAGTCCACTAAAGCGATACATTTCCCATGTTTTTATTTTAAAATCACATCTTTCTGCACACTATCAATACCATACTGACTGTTGTTTACAGGCTTATACTGTCACTATTGCATGTGATATTTCTTCATGCTAAAGAGGAAACGGGCTTGCTGACACCACTTTCCTCTGCCTTTGCCTGGGTTATGTCTCATGTCTTTACTGCCTTCGTAAAATAGGTTTGCAGTCAGGTGAGGTTTCTCTATCTATCCTTGTGTGTCCACATGGTTTGAAAACAGAGGTATTGTCTGCATTCTGGCCTATCCCACCCATGATATTTGTATAGTAAACAGTTGTGGAAGATAACGTGTTCCCACTAGAGCAGAGAGAGCAGGTTTGCACAGTTTTGGAACACAGTACACTTAGTGCTTGTTATTAAAGGCAGGTTCATAAGCTCAGTATTGTCCCACGTCCCTCATCCCGTGACATACATGACAACATCTGCTCTTCCGTGAGATATCCTATGGGCAGGAGGCTCAGGTATCCTTTACAAAGGCTGCCCCGGTGGCTAATCTGTCACTACCCAGAAACCTTGTGGGCTTCACACAGATCCATGAAACTGGCTAAACAACGTTTTATCTTGTAAATGGGTTAAATCTCTGAGGCGTAACAGTTCTGGACACTTGAAAACTTGTAATCATTTTTTTTTCGTGGCAGAAACAGTTTGCATAAAATTGGAATCCTTAAAAGTTTAATAAATGTATCCCATAAAATGACTTGAGTCTATAGTCTGCCCAGGTGCAGTGATAATGCGTTCTCTTTTTCTAAAATAATGTTTTAGTTCTTTAATAATAATTTCATCCAACATATTCTGATCATATTCTTTTCCTTCCCCCAACTCTCCCTTGCCTCACTACCTGTCTGGCTAATGCTATTTCTCTCTAAAAAAAACCCAACAACATGGTGTCTGGCTGGCCACTTGTGTGCGCACAAAACCTGCACTGGGGTGTGGCTGATGTACCCATCGTCAGTGCAGCGAAGAGGACTGAGGTGTCCTCTCCTGTCAGCTGCCAGCAGCAAGGAGCGTCTTGAGTTGGTGTACAACTTCATGCCTCCTTCTCTTCTGTGCTGAGATTTTGGAAAAGCCTAACACCAGTTGTTTTAACATCATGTTTTCTAGTCTTGAATCATACTTGTAACAATTAATATTATCCTATTATATCCATTCAAATAAACTGAGCTAAACTACTCACAGCTAGGGCTACACGTTGGATCCTTCATGAATATTCTACTTTCATTCTGAGTTCAGGGGTTATTTTTATTTCTTTTCCACTGGGAGCCAGGCACGATTATGACACTTGACTTTTAAAATGACTGCAAAGAACAAATGTGTGTGTCTAGATGGACTTTTTAAAAATCAGTTTTAGATGCTGAGGGGTCTCTTCTACCTCAGCAGCCAGTAATGTGACAGACGGCGGCCGCTCAGTTGTCCCATGTCTCTGACATGGAGCGGAGCAGCCTGCAGACCAGGGAACGGTATTTTGGTATTAGTATGAATTCTAACAAGTAATAATGAACTAACTTATCAGAATCTGACTGGTTTTATTTTATGAGAAAGACAATCTTAATGAAATGAACTTCAGTGAAATCAAGGAGCAAGAGAGACTCATTTAAAACATTTCCAAATTGCTGTTTGGTTTCGAAGGCATATAAAAATGGTTAAACTTCCAGAAGCTAAAGCGACTGTTTCTTCTAAAATTCTGTTGTGTAAAAAGAATTTTACCTCTGAATGATGACTCTCATATCTTACATAACAAGGCTGTGACCTTTTCCCCCTACAAAATATGGCTCCATTTCATCTTCTCTGTCAAGGCTTGTAAAGAGCTCCTTTGGAGGCACTCCCCAGTGTCAGCATCCTGCAGTGCATTCTCCCCGACTTTCTGTACGGTGTATTTGCTGTGAGAATGGGTGGGTGTCTGCCCATGAGCACAAACCCCAGAGAACAGGAGAGGCCATTAGCACCCACTGAAGCATGTCCCAAATCGAGCCTTTCAAATGTATTTCTGCACTGATTGAATCTTACTATGAATAAACTGAAAAGACATTTTGTAGTTCTTGTGGAAAAAGTTCTTTACAGAGCCCTGGAACTAGCACTCAGAAGGAGACGTGCCCCGTTTCTCATGTGTGATGGGCCAGGCGAAGGGTAAACCACGGTGTTTCACCGCTCTGTATCGCTCACATTACGTAAGGAGTTCTGTGTGTGGAAGGCTGACTGATGGAAGTAGGGCTTAGTGGAGGTGGAGCGGGATATTTATAGTCACAGGTAGGTATAGACTTGCTTGGTTAATACACTTGAAAAGTTAGTGCACTTGCATTTCAAATGTCATTTTCGTTTCCCCAAGTCATAGGTATTAAGCCTTCAGAAGCTGGCCCTTTATAGAGGGAAGTTAAAATGTGATTACTTATTGCTCTAGCATACTTAGATCTTGGGATCTTATCATTTTACCATGGTGAATAATGCAGTAAAATGGTTTGGATCTATAACCAAGTGAGAAGTACTATGCTAACGTTACACACACACACACACACACACACACACACACACACACAGAGTTTACTCTTAACTATCTTTGCCAGAACAATTCAGCCGATGTCATTAATTAGATGCCCAAGGCTGTGCACACCATTAGACTGGTGTTTCACCTGCCACCATAGGCTCAGACAGAATCGCAGTCAGCAAGCAGCAGCTTCCTTTCCCCCTGCCCTAGCCTCTGCTAATCTCTGACCTATAGCCTGTTTCCGTGAGCTTATTTCAGATATATCGGTGGGATCAGGACACTTGTGTCCACACTGTGTGTACTGTCACGGATTTGCTTCCTATCTGTCCTATGTACACACTATATTTTGCTTGTCCATTAAGCTGCAGAGGGACACCTGGGTTCCTACTACCATTTGGCTATCGGGGACAGTGGAATAATGAGTGCTGTCATGCAGCTAGCTACCTTGTTTTGGCTCCTGTTTGAATTCTCTTCGTTATATACATGCAGGAGTAGAACTGTAGAGTCATCTGGTGAGTCTATATTCAGCCTTTTGAGGATCTTCCAAATGTTCTAACAGTGGGTTGCATCATTTTATATCTTGCTAGCAAGGTACATGAATTTCAATTCCCCCTTGCCAGGATGTCTTATTTTCTGTTATAATTGATGCTGCTATCCTTCCATGCCCAAATTATCTTGTAGCTTCAAATGCCAGAATTAATTCTGTAATAATACATGATGCTGAGAAGCTTTAAACATACAGCTTAGCCACGTGCACGGCTCTTTAGGAGAGTGATGATTCAAATCCTTGACCCATTTCAAAGCCGATTTCCCTATCTTCTTGTTACTGAGTTATGCTTCTTTATATATTATAGATATTAACTGCTTGTGGGGTATGCAAATATTTTCTTATATTGCCTTTATTATTTTCTTGATAAATGTGATTTATACAGAATTCTAATTGTGATGAAGTACAGTTTACTTATTTATCTTTTGTTGCTCGTTCTTTTGGTATATATCTAAAGATCACCTGATTTTTAGGCTGACTGTAGAGATTCAGGCTTCTGCTTTATTTGCAGAACTGTATGGTGTTTAGGCCTTATTCTTAGGCCATTGCTCCTTCTGAAGTTAATGTTTAATAATACATTTTTAATGGATGCACAGTGATTATTTACACTTGTGTTACTGGTGGTAGCTCAAACACAATACATTGCCCATTTTTCTTAATGTAGTATAATGTATGTGATCAGTTGTAGTCTTTCGCATAATTTGCTGAAAAAGTTTTTCCTTGTTGAATGGACTTAGCACCCAGTCAAAACCAACTGTCTATAGATATATAGTAAGTTTTCAGATACTCTCTTCCACCAATGTGTTTATCTTTACCTATGACCATACCATACTGTTTCAATTACTATACATCTATAGTTAAGTTTTGAAATTGCTAACACTATATTTCTTTACTAATAGCTTTTTCCTATTTATTGATTTGTTTATTTTGTGTGTACTTGTGTGCACACATGAGCACATTTGTAGAAGACAGAAGACAACGTCTTCTCCCACCATGTGGGTCCAGGGAATTGATCTTTGAATTGAGGTCATCAGGCTTGGCACCAAGTACCTTTGTCCCACAAGCCATCTAACCAGTTTAAGATCTTTTTCTCTTAATTTATTCAGGAGTCTTTAAATTGTGGTAAAAAATTGTAAACTCATCTTTTAGATCTTAAAGAATAGCTATTAATATTCTGATACACATTGAATTGAAACTATAATTAGCTTGTGTGGTACTTACATATTACATTAACATTTTTAATCCGGTCACACATTTTTTTCCATTAATTTCTATTTTTATTGTCTCTCAGCAATCTTGTCATTTTCAGGTATTTTATTATTTTAGATAATACTATATGAACTGCCTTTTAAATATCCTTTTTGCAGTCTGTATACTACAAACCTTGTAGTATACAGACTAACCCCAAACCTGTAATCCTCCTGCCTCTTTCTCTGTTTCCTGAGTGCCGAAATTACAGGCTTGGATTACCACACTCAGTTACAACTGATCTTGCTAAATTTGTTTACTAGAGATTGCAGGTTTTTAACTATTTGTGACTTTCTATATACATTTCCAATGTCATCTGTATGTAGAGAGAGTTTTATTTTCTGCAATCAATTGTTTCTTTTTCTTAGCTGCTTTCCACTGTGCTTTAGGCAGATACTTAGCTGATTTCAATCTTTTAAAAAACCATCAAGAATTAATTTGTAGCAGGGCTGAGTGTTTTACTTTTATATGATACCAGAGATAAATGTGGGTCTATGTATTTTAGTATTTTCCTTAGTTTGGGAGTAATATAATTCTCGTTCCACTAGGAAACATAGCATGATACTGTGTTTACATTTCTATACAATCTAGGTTTTTATGGTCTGCTAGCTAAAATTTATTTTTATTTCTGTTTCTAGGGTAAACATGATGAATGCCAGAAGTATGTTTTTCTATTAAAAAAGAAATGAAGTAGAAATTATGAAATCATTTAGTGCAATCGTTCACAACTTGTGGGTTGTGAGCCCTTGGTGAGGCTGAACAACCCTTTCACAGGTGTTGCCTAAGACCATCAGAAAACACAGATATTATGATTCAGAATAGTAGAAAATTAGTTATGAAGTAGAAATGAAGTAATTTCAGGGTTGGGGTCACTGTAACATGAAGAACAGAATTACAGGGTCACAGCATGAGGAAGGTTGAGAACCACTGAGTGAGATTAGTCTTAACTAGGGTGATTGCTTTATAGGATTTGGATAAATATCCCCAACATTTTTCTATTCATTTTACTTAACATTATTAAGTAAACTGCATATGTGGGCCTATTACTTATTCTTTTCCTTTTTATACTTTTAGAATATGGGGCACTGAACTTAGGGCCTTCACACACTAGGCAGATACTCAGCCATTAGTTACAGTCTCAACTCAGGAGGTTTTAATGTAACCACTTCATAGTCAGATTTGAGGACCTTCCCCCACACAGTAAAATGCCTTTCTTCCCTGAGAAACAGACATTGATCACCTACTTCTTTCTCTGATTAATACTGAATACAGAATAAAGTGGATTTTTATCAAATTTTCCATTTATAACCACAAATATGTTAAACTTTTAAGTTTATTCGTGAAATTGTGACAGGAAGCTTAGCCCAAGGTCTCAACTCAAATTATGACAAATTGAACCATGTTATGAATTAGTTTACCAGGAAATACCCATGCATGTTGTAACAGAATGTTCTGGGTCATTATAACCTTCAGTAAATTATTCACCTATCAGGAGGGCTCCACTTTACACATTAAAAGTCAAGAAAGGTCTTACGCTCGTCTCTGGCTAGCTTCCTATGGGTCACTTTTGAACTGTAGTTTCAGTTGGGATAGAGCTACAAGAAAGATACCAGTACTATGATTTCTCTTGCAAAAATTTGCAAATGCTGCTTTTGGTAAAGATAATTATTTTTCAAATCAAAATTGTATTTAGTTCCAGTTTTGTGTATGTGTGAATATGACATAAACAGACATATATGTCTTTTTATTTTATTTTTCTATATTCTTTGTTTACATTTCAAATGATTTCATTTAAAATTCTTTGTGACATTTAAAGAACGAGCAACACTTACTTTATGTTCTAACCTGTGTGTGGCCTCTGGTGTACCCGAAGGTGTTGGTACAGACATCTGGGCATGTCTGGGTGGTGTGTGTGTGTGTGTGTGTGTGTGTGTGTGTGTGTTTTCCATTTGTTGGATGTGCCAGCACTGAGCAGGCCTGGGACCTAAGCAGCACTGGTGAGCAGTGATGAATACGCAGATCTCTGGAAACAATGGAGTGGCCAGTTGTCTGCCAGTCTATTTTTTTCAACTAGATAAGTAAGTAAGCAGAAAATGGCTGATGGGAGGGGGTGTTAGATTATAACTAAAGCTTGGTACTAGACAAATCCATCTTGGAGATCATGGCTTATATGAGGTATCATCAAAGCAGTGAGGTCTATTTTGAATCAAAATAATTTTTGTAATTCTACCTCTATAAACATAAAATATTAGGATGGTGGATACATTTACCCCAGCATTTATCATGTAACAGCTTTATAATCTACATAGTTGGTTAGAAGTAAAAAGGAATATATTTTCTTCTGTTTTGATGTATGCAGTGATTTTCTGATACTAGTTAAGTATTTTGAATTCTAAACTAATACGAAATATTCAGAAAAGTCAGACTCTGCCAGTTCAATGACAACTCAATTTATGATGCAGTTTGACAGAATGCTTTTCTTTTCAGAATTTGAGTCAAAGCACTATTGCTTCCCGATGTCCTCTTTTCACAGGCATGTAGAATTCTCAACATCAGTGCTCTCTTGACAGCCACATTATCAACAGAAGCTTGAGGGCCTCAGTGTGTGTGTGTGTGTGTGTGTGTGTGTGTGTGTGTGTATGTGTGTGTGTGTGTGTGTGTGTGTGTATGTGTGTGTGTGTGTGTGTGTGTGTGTGTGTGTGTAAAATTTTCTTTTAATGTTAATTTACTTATCTACTCTCTTTTGATGTGTATGAACTCTTGGGACTTATGAAATAAAAAAATATGGACTAAAGTAACTAAAAAAAGATAATAGCTATTTCAGAGAGGATTTAAAATTTCAAGTTATTTTAAATCTTTTTTTTGGAATGTTTTGAGAAATTATAGCCTTATCTAGATCAGAAAAATTAACAAAAGAAAATCTGTCTTAATGGGATATGTCAATGTTCTCTTTGGTTAGGATGTAGGATTGAGGATGAAATGGTAAATGAAGTATTTTCAAATTATAACATAAAATCCATAATTTACCTGCAACCCTGCATTCTGCCTAGTTTACCTCTAAAATATTTCAGCACAACAGAAATGCAGTAACAGTACTGCCATTTTTATATTGCCAAAATGTCATTTTTTGCCAAATAGTGACATTTATTACTTTTTAATTGAATCATTACTACAGTTCAACCTTAAGAAACTTAAAACATGATGTATAATAAATCTATACAATAAATCCGTACAATAAAAACCATTTCATTTCCAGCATACCTGTGAAGATTTTCTGCACTTAACATTTTGTTCTTGAGTGATGAAAACCAAAGACATATGGCAAGGTAAAGAATTCAAGTTTCAAAGTATTTAGTTGTTTTGCAAATTTCACTGAGAAGTGACACTATGAACTTTAAAATGTTTGCATACTGCCCTGTAAAATTTACTAAGCTCCTGCTAGAGTAGTTGTTGAAATTTGTGAGCGTATACCTCTCCTTTAGTATACTTCTGTTTTAGGCCGTAAGCCAGCTCCTTGCACCGTGGAATCAAAGGAAGCTCTGTCAGCATCCTGTGGTAAGTCACGGTGGCAGCTCCACTAGCTGCACAGCTCTGAAAGGTGTGTGCATGCCTCACATTTCCAAAGGAAGAAGGGGGACCTCTCTCTCCTTGACACCCCTGTCACCTTTCTTTTGGGCACTTTTTTCTCTCGTGAATTCCCTGATGGCCGTTCGTTAACACACTTTGCTCTGTCCTATGGGTTTTGAAAGTGTGACGCTTTGTAGTGCAGACAGCACGTCACAGACTTCCTCTCTATTGTCTGCCTCATCACAGAGAGACCTTTCTGTCCCCTCTTCTGCTGTCTCCCAGACAGGGCATGGTGAACGCAACCATGAACTCAGAGCAGCGGGCTGTGGGGCAGACTTGATGCAAGGGCCGCCCACACTCTGTCAAGGCGGTGGGCTGGGAGAGAATGGGGACCTGCTGGGTATGGATGGATGCTGGAGCAAGACTCCAGCTTTCAGTGAGAGAGCCCCTGGTGCGTCCCCTCTGCCCCTGTGGAAGGTTCTATCCCATGCTCCTGTGGATGTCCCTCGTGTAAGTCATGCACAAAGTGGTAGAGAGATTTGCAGGCAGGCTGAAGGGTTGCAAAGGGTGAGAGGGGGGATGAGAGAGATGGGGAGTAAGTGGGACCAGAATTATTGCAGACACCTATTATATCCATATATTACATCCATGTATTACATCCATGTATGAAACTGTCAAGGACTATGTTTAATAAAAATGCAAAATTTTCAAAATTTAAAAATACAAAAATCATGGTGTTTTGTGCAAAGAAGAAAAAGTACAATTAATGACTTAGACACAGCATTGCTGATAGTAATAAGCATCATTATTACCATCAGCAGTCCTTAAATACCATAAAATTTTCTCCCAGCATGGTTCTTTCTGTATATGTACTAAACTGTAATTTGGGAGATTGCAAATTTCTCAAAATTGGACTGAACTTTTAATTAAATTCCTATTTTCTAACCTAAACAATTGGGACCCTCCCACAGACTATAAAGTACCACTGTAGTAGGCTTCTGTACCAGTATACAGTTAGCAACATTTTCATGTAAGGTCATCAGACACTGTTGACTACTTTATAATATCATATTCCCTCCGATCAATTTCATTCTTTGTAATAATTTACATGTTACCATCTGGAATTTAAAAATGGAGTTTTCAAGGTCCATTTCCATTTGGTCTTTGCAATTCTACTGTGTCGCATAGTCCCAAGTCCTGCTTTTACAGTGGCGTATGCCAACCCTGCTGCACGGCATGAACACAGAGATCACTCGGGGAGCTTTAAATAATACTGACTTGGGGACCTGCGCTGGCTAGTTTCTCTCTCAAACTTGACACAAGAGAGATGAGGAAACCTCCACTAAGAAAACGCCTTCATGAGATGTCTGGTGAGCAACCCTGTGAGACATTTTCTTGATTAATGTTTCATGTGAAGGGGATCCAGTCATGGTGGGGCACTGCTACCCCAGGCAATGTCCTGGTGGCACGAGAAAGCAGACTAAGCAATACCATTCATGCAGGGGGTGAGTAAGCAGCACCACCCCATGGCCTCGTATCAGTTTGTCTCCAGTTCCTGCCTGGCCTGAGTCGGACTGTTACCTGAAAGTGTGTGCGAAGTAAGCCTTCCCTCCCAGTGTTGCTTTAGATCGCGCCATTTTACATCAGCAACAGAAATCTAAGATGGAATTCATCTCCAGAGATTTTTTTACTTAATTGGTCTGAGATTTGCCTAAGGACTAGGATTCATTAACAGTCTACGTAATGAAAGGATAGAAAGATAATCAGAGGGTGTTTTTCCCAGCAAAGAAAACAATAAAACCTTAGCTTTTCAGTTCTTTCATGTGACAAAGAACGGAAAGTCTATGTTTGGGGAGACAAGTCAGTTGTTAAGTTACAGCATGGACATGAGGGCCTGAGTCTGATCCCATGCAGAGAGCTGGTTATGGTGCTGTTACCCCACCCACCCCGGGGAGGCAGAGACCAGTGAGTGCCTGGGGGCTTGATGGCCAGTCGGCCTGGCCTAATGGATGAGCCCCAGGCTCAGGCCCTAGTGAGAGATACTGCCTCAAAAGGACGAGAAGGATGGCTTCTAGAAAAGAGACTCTTGAGACTGGCCTCCATGCAAGTGTGCACACACAACGTACAAAGAAAAACTTTACTTTTCAAATAAAGGCAGTTGAGAATTCTGAAAATTTTCCAAGATGAGATTAAAAGTTCTGTTTCATATCAGTTGACTTATTTTGTAGCTATTTTGTTTTGCTAAGCCCAATTCCCCAGGTTCTGGCTTAAGAACACGAAAGCTGATGGTTTTCTGCCCTGGGAGCTTTTGCTTTTTATCTGTGTCATTAAGCTAAATGTCCACTCTATTGATTGAAACAAAAACAACATTGCACTTTTCCTAAGGAATACATGATAGCAAACTGATTTCTTATGGGCTGATTATTTGATTCCCTTTGAAAAATATTTTATACTACACAAATATAATCATATACTGCCAGAAAAAATTAGTGAAAATTCCCTTAGGATTTTATTGGTTCTAAAACAAATTTATAGCACACACACACACACACACACACACACACACACACACATAAATAATAATGGCTCAGGAACAGAAGTGGGCTTTGGCAATAACATGAGTAGTATATCAAATACCTGCTCAAACTTTCACTTTGATAGAGGACATCAAATTGTTTATAATGTACTCTTTTCTTATTTTTTGCATGTGTCAAAAGAGGTCTCAGGAGTGTTCCAGGTTGGAAGTGACCCAGGCTTTAAAAAGCAATTCCAATTTTCGAGTCATTAATTAAATCTTGAGTAGATTTTTTTCCACTGATAAATAGCTTAAGAAATAACAGACCACATCCTTCCATGTATCTCTAATAAACACATTTAAAATTCACTTTCTTTAGGGAGCAGCTCGTTCCTGCTCATCTTTCTCCTTGTAGAAATGTCCAGGTTACCGTGATGCTTTGTGATATAAAAGTGCATGAGGGCCAAGGGCACCCTGTCAAAGGCAGTTACGTTCCGTGGGGAGGAGGCTGTCCTCAGGACCAAGGAGCTAACACGGAAGTATTACCAGGGAAAAGACAAAGTGGACAGTGGCCATAGATGGAGAGTTCTGTCATGCTCTATAGGACTCCAGACAGCACCACCGCATGGACCACTGCCAACAGCGCCCCTGGAGATGGGCTGTGTGGCATGTCTGACGGCACGGCTCTCACTGCTTTGCTGTTCGAAAATGAGGCAGGTAAGCTCAGACAAACCTCCATGGAGACACATCTGGAGTTCCTAGGCTCCTACATAGTGTACTTCATAGGCTGTATTACATTTCCTATAGAACTGCTTGCTGGCCCAGTGAGTCACAACCATGGCTTTAGAGTAAAGACAATCAGTAGCAGGCCTACAGATGCAAGGTTTGTGGGTAATGAAAATCAGGAGGATTCTTGCTTCCTCTGTAGTCTACGTCTGGAGTACAACTAGGCCCACATACCAGGCTCCTAGTCCTCTTAATTGATCCAGCTTCGTGGAGAAAGTGGATGTGAGAATTCTATTGCTGAAATCTATGACAGGCAGAACAAAGATGAGAATTGAGGGTTGGCTTTAGAAAGGCTTATTGAGACTCACAGAGGGCACACAAGGGCATCTGCTGCAGTGCAAGAAACCAGAGGGAAGCGGTTCGAACAGAGGTCCAAGCCACAGACAGTTTCATTCCACTGATTTCTAACTTCAGCCTTTCAGATTACCTATTCCTCTCCCTAGGGAGAAACCCTACATTGTGTGTGTGTGTGTGTGTGTGTGTGTGTGTGTGTGTGTGTATTGTCTGTGTGCACATGCACATATTTCCCTGTTTTCCTACAGTCAATATTTTTGTACCTTTCCACTGAAATAGTCTTATAACTAGCACCCTAGTTGGCTCTTTCCATTAACTCTCATATCACTGTTCCTGTTCACCATGCCTTTTCACATTGTTTCCCGATGGGTTAATCACGGGGTATTGCCAATTTCTCCATATTAGCTGTGTTTTTAATGAATGTTGAACTTTGAACAGCTTCAAATTTACAAAAATTCACAAGATAGTATAGAGGTCCCACCTAGTCCATACTTGGCTTTCCTTATAAGTAATATCTCATTCTTTAGGCACTACAAGGTATGACTAATGGGCCAGCATTACCAGGTTATTGTTATAGTCTATAGTCTACTGTTTGTTGATATAGAGTTACATGCTTCTAGCTAAGATGGCACATTGTATTGTGTCTCCTTAGCTCTACTGGCTGCGAGTGTTTCTCAGACATTCCTTGTAGTAGTTCTGAGGACACTGCTCAGATACGGTGCAGAAAGCCTTTACCCAACGCTTGCTTGCTTGACTGGAGTTATGAGTCTGGGAGTGGACATGCAAATTTCTCATAGAATATAAAGCTCTACTTGCTCACCTTCACTTTTCTTTGTATACGTGATTCTAGGCAGTGAATGTGCAAATCTGGTTCACTATGGTGTATGGTGAGTTAGTACTTTGATGAGACCATTACAGCAGTTTAACTTCACCGACTGCCTTGGCTGTCACTATATAGGTTTGCTTTCCAGTGTTGCCCATGAGTAGATATTGCTGCAGCGGAATTTAAAGAGGGAACATCTGCACACACTTAAACCCGCCTCCTGTTTCCTCCCTGCTGCTCAAGTGCCCTGCTTCCAGCTGTCAGGGCTCCCAGTGCTGTAAACGCCCCCCTGCAGGTGAGTGCAGGGTGGCTGGGTCCTGAAATGGTGTTCATTTCATGTTGGACAGTCAGCAGGGTTTGTTTTTGGTTTTGTTTTGTTTTGTTCTCCTTTGGCATAGCACATTAAAGATGCCAGTCAGTGTCTTCTGGTACTGGTTTCTGTCTAGAGGTCAGCCACCTTCACTACTCTGCAGATGACACGGTTTTCCCTGAATGTCCTTGAGGCCTCTTGCCTTTGTGCTTTGGGAGCTTGACCACGCTTCTCTGGTACGGCTTTCATTACGGCTTGCTGAACTTGTGCCACACATGTTGATGCCTTTTTATCAGGTTTTAGAAATTTTTGACACCGAGTTTGTCCAATCCTGTTTCCTGTCTCATCTCTTCCGGGACATCAAGAACACACTGTGTTCCATCCATATTGCTGCTCAACCTCTCTAATACGATTTCCATAAACTCCCTTTATAAAAACATAAAAATAAGTGAAAATACCATGCACCAAAATTAACCAGAATCAATACATTCTAAATACAAACTTGAATCATGGTTACAAATGTCTTATAATTTTATAATTTTTATAGTCTTCATTATAAAATTTTAAAAAGATCATTTTCTATCTCATGTGTATGAGTGTTTGACTGTGTGTGGTTGGGTGCATGTGTGTGCACACTCGCATGTGCGTGTATCACGTGCATGTAGTTCTTGCAGAGGCCAGAAAGCATCAACTGCCCTGGAACTCAGGTTATAAAGGCTGTGAGCTCCCAGGTAGGTGCTGGGGCGAAACCAGGACCCTCCCCGAGCGCTCCAGTGAGTAATCTTCACCACGGAGCTCCTTCCGCGGTGGCTCTATTAGTATTTCCATTTCTTTTACCTAACCTGGTTCCATAGTTTTCTTCATCTTAATGAATTAGAACAGAGGTCTTTTGTTTATTTATTTATACTTTCTATGCTATGACTTCATGGGAACAAGTTTTAGTAGCTTAGAGTTTTTCTACTGATTCTCCCACAAGATGTGATTCTCTGGATGAGAGAAGCCAGAGCTTTAGTTGAATCCCAGCATTTATTTGACATATTTTATCTATCTATCTATCTATCTATCTATCTATCTATCTATCTATCTATCTCTGTGTGTGTTTATATTATATGCCTTAGAAAGCTACCTCAGTTTATATCAGGTTCTCAGTTTGTCAAAACACACATTTGTGCTCACAAAAAAATCTTGCCCTTAGCCTGTTTGTTCACAGCAATGTCAGTGACATGCTGTCTAGGTAGTTTGTGACGCATTCCTTTTCCCCTGTGTTCATTCTCTTGACGCCTCCAGCATCATCATACTGACAGAACTGCAAGCACACATCCAGTGGAACAGCTCTGTGCTTTCTAAAAGGTCTCAGGAACAGTCTGGAGAATATGGTTCCCACTACCCTTCCTGC